>JARNME010000404.1:29759177-29806862 GCA_030179655.1 Scaptomyza flava | reverse complement strand
TACCCCGATTCCACTGCAGCGAGATGCAAGTATGTAATTGGAAATCGAAGATGCGGCATCTTTTTGTATTAGAATCCCATTTGTGGAATGGGAATCTTATTCAAATTTTCCCCGTTGGTCGGCTGCATTCCCAGTTGGTTCGAAACCGACCAACTGGGAATGTTAGAAGTTAACATTACAGAGCACTGAACAGAGCTTTAACATAGTCGATAGTATGAAATTGTAATCGATACTTGGTTTAAACAGTGCCAATTTGAGTTAAACAGCTGGTCATCAAGCGCAATAAAAACACACATACAAAAATAATTTTTAATATTGTAAAGGTAAGTTCAATTTTCTGCAAATTAATTTGTGTAATTACTTATTTAATTATTAATAGATGGCAGGCAATCAAACTGAACCAAAAAAAATGTTTATTAAGTGGGAAGAGCACCACGAAACAGTACTGATTGAATTGTGGGAGGAGAACATGGGCGCACTCCGATCGCAACAGCGCAACTCGCATATTTACGCGCGCATGGCCGAGGCAATAAAATTGCACGGATTTTCTGGTCTGACAGGAAAGGAGGTGAAAACTAAAATTGACAACATGTCACGCAAGTTTCGGTAAGTAATAGTGCATGTTGCGTAAATGTATAAAAACTTATTAATTTTTTTATAATACAGACGGGAGATAAAAATAATTGGACCGTCTGGTGGCGCGCCTTCAAAATGGAACCATTTCGAAAGGCTCAACAGGTTCTTGGGGTGTGTTAAGACTATAAACCCAATAGCCTTCGAGAGTACTCAAGACGACGGAGCTTTAGATGAACCACCAGATGTGTTAAACTCCAGCGTCTCCAACTTGCGGCGGTCTCTATCGTTCGGCTCGAGCCTATCTTTAGGTGAGGAATCGGAATCGCGTGCATCAAGCGGGGCCACACCCAAAAGGCGCAAAACTTCGAAGCCGGCCGAGACTGCGGTGGATGACGCGCGTAACGCAGCGTTGTTGGGAATTGCGGAATCGCAAGTTAAGGCTACTGAAGGGCTGACGAAAGTCATAGAAAAGCTTGCAGAGTCAACTGCTAAGTTTCAAGAGGAGGTGCTAAAAAATTATAAAATATTTTAAATAAACAGTCATTTGTTTGCCAATACTATAATATCGTTTTATTATGTATTATTTTGAAGTGACGTTAATATCGCACGTCGGATTGTTTCGGCTGGGGGATAATAGTCGTGGCATATTGTGCTGTGCTCTGGCTGCTCGCGTGCATTCTCAGTTTCAAGCCAGCTATCCGTTATTGAACTATTTTTTTGGTTCAAAAAGTTATGCAGTATGCAGCATGCCATTACGATATTGGGGACTTTGTCGCATCGATTGTCTAGACCCTTTCCGATTCTGCGAAAGCGTGCCTTAAGCTGTCCAAAAGCATTTTCCACTACTCTTCTGGCTTTGGACAAGGCATAATTAAAAGTCTTTTGGCCATCATCTGCCGACACTTTAAATGGATACGGCTTCATTAGTGTGGTCGAAAATTTGAATGCAGAGTCTCCCAGAAGTACGACCGGCACGTTGACTCCAGCAATGGGCTTTGCATTTTCTCTAAAAAGTGTTGTTCTTTCCACCATTCTTTTCAACTCACTGGACTCATACACCTGCGAATCATGGCAACGACCTGGGCATCCCACACTGACATACATAAATCGGTAACGATAATCAACCAAAGCAAATAATATGGTCGAGTACCATCCTTTATAGTTATGGTAGTCGACAGCCTCTTTTGCAGTGGGATGAATTTCTATGTGGCTTCCATCTACAAAACAAATTTTTTTATTATTGCTGGGCTTGGCTATAAATAAACAAAACTCACCAATTGCCCCAAAACACTGCGGAAATCCAAGCTTTTCGAATCCTTTCACGCACTCTTCCACCTTTGCCTGAGTAATAAACTCACGTGGCAAGAACTCTGCTTTCATTTCACTGTACAGCTCACTGCAAAACTCATGGAGTATCTTTCCCACCATTGAAGGAGATACTCCAAAACGCCTGCTCACTACGCGGTACTCTGCTGATGAGCCAAGTGCGTAAAGGGCGATGGCTATGCGCTTGTCCAGAGGAATTGCTTTTCGAAAGGAAGTGTCTTGCTTCGATATTCGGGCAAGACGGTTTACCAAAACCTCAAAGTTGGATCCGAAAGCTTTCTTTAAAAAATGCGTCAGAGTTCGCTGGAACATCGTGCTCCCAAAACATACCATGCCGTTCCTATATTGTGTTATAGTTATTTTAATTTTGATCTTATGTATTATTTAATCTATTACTTACGAATTTCCACTTTATAGGCGAAGCGCGTTTAATTGATTGTTGTCTTTCAAATGATTTCGCCAACTCAATGCTAAAGCTACTTGTCAACTGCAAAACTGACTGCACAACCTGGGTAATTTGCAAAATCATGTTTGTATTTTGCGCACAAATTAAAGCAATAATTTTTGCTTTTTTGGCTTCACTTATTTTGTTTGCGTTCGAGCTCATATTTAATTCCAATTAAATACATACACAAACAGCTGTCAGCTATCACTTAACAGACCCTGTTAAATCAAGATGCAACTATGCAATTGGATTTATAGTGGAATCACCTACATCTTTCACTCGCTGTTAATGAAAGATGCAGCCTAATGGAATCGGGGTATAAGAAGGCTCTAGTCGGGAGAGCCCGACTAGAAGATACCCTGAACCCAGTTGCAATAAATATATTTAATTTATATAAGACTTTGGTATACTGGCTTAGCTTCCATCGATTAAGTTCAATATCTCCGGTGTTTCTCAACCGATTTGGACGAAATTTTCAGAAAAGTTCTATCATTATCCATTACTTCAACCCTCATTTTTAGATTTTCCAAATTCGATATTTTATTGTTATCGATATTATGTGTATATCGGAAACGAGAATAGTTATCGATAATTTGAAGCAAACTTGTTCTGCTCATGGTATAGGAGATCTTATATACAAAATCTGAAGTCTCTAGCTCTTGCAGTCTCTAAGATCCACGCGTTCATACAGACAGACAGACGGACAGACAGACGGACAGACGGACATGGCTATATCGTCTCGGCTGTTGATGCTGATCAAGAATATATATACTTTATGGGGTCGGAAATACTTCCTTCTGCTTGTAACATACTTTTACACAAAACCATTATACCCTTTTTTACCCATTTTATGAGTCAAGGGTATAAAAAACATTACATAAATACCATATTAAGCTTACCGTGAGAGATATTTTTGGGTTAAATTGCTCTTTGATCGCTTGGTTCCTTGCGATTATTAGGACTTACTAATTCTAAAAATAAATATTTAATTGGGCTGTCAAGGGAATGAATTAGAATAACTTTACGCTTAATTCTCTTAGCTACATACACTGCTACACCAGTCGCATGACTTAAACGGTCAGAACGGAAAAAATACAAGCCATAACATATATTAGACAAGTCATATAATTCTGGGACAAACCACGTTTTAGAGAAACAGACAACATCAACATTAGATTTCACAAATATAAAACGAAATTCATCCATATTCTTAACAAGACTCTGAGCATTTAAATGGCAAATATTTAAAGCTCTGTTTTGCTTACAAAAAACTACGAAACTGGGAATCGTTGAAGTCCGCTCTACTGAAAGCATGGGTAGACCAATTCGGGGCGAATGGTCCGGCAGGACAGCCGAATTTAGGAATCGAATATTTGCGAAAGACGCGTAGTGGTAATCGATATTAGTATCGATGTAGAATGCTAGTTCACGGCCGAGGTTGGAGTGGCCAGTCAGTCGCAATTTTTGTCAGCTATGCATCGGACGTGATTTAAGAACTCCCGAAGAATTATAAGTTTTACTATTAGTGCTATATCATTATATGTAAATAAAAAATCGTTATCAAACGAAGAAAACAAAAAACCACAGTAGTATTAACAACAACAATCAGCTGCACATCAGACGCAATCAAATGTGAGGGATGAGAGCACTGTTTTAAATGATACGAAAGTATAACTAGTGATATAGAAACTGCCATTGCCATATTTATAGGACCTTGAATTCGCTTTTGGATATTTGTTTTCCCCTCACTTGTTCTTCAAGTGATAATAAACCACCTTGGTTTATCTTAATCGTTGTAGATTGAACTTTTCACGTGACCCTAAACAGTTTTATAAATTTGTTATTCTAGACGTAAGTCTTTTTGTTTGCCCTCCTCAGTATACCTTTATATTACTAAAGCAAGCTCTGATCAGTCAGTATAGTAGTAGTAATTCCTATCCTTTCAAATTCAAACGTCAAATTGCATATATGTCCCAGTTATAACTGAGTGTTCGCTCCTAAGTGACAGAGTGTTCTCAACTGCAACACGGATGTAGTTCAATTATATCGCCTTATCAACATGGTTTTGTTAGGCGTAGATCTACTACCACTAACCTTCTTGAATTCACTTCCCTTGTTATCAAAGGGTTTCAGGAAAAAATGCAAACTGACGTTGTAGGGCAGTAAGGCATTTGATTCTGTAAGTCATTCTCTGTTGCTTCATAAATTAAATATTATTGGATTTCCATTAAAACTTTTATTGTGGCTTTCGGAGTACTTGTGTGGCCGAACACAAAAAGTGGTTTTTAAATCGTCTGTATCTAAACCAATTTTTGTTACCTCTGGTGTTCCCAGGGTAGACATCTTGGTCCTTTGCTATTTAATTTTTTTATGAACGATCTTCCAGCTGTTATTACTAACTTTTTTGTATATATGTTTGCTGATGATGTGAAGATATGTTTCACCTATAATGACGCTTCCCAGTGTAATTTACTACTGTCGGGTTTGGGTGCGTTGTCAGCCTGGTGCCGTACTAACTTACTAAATCTAAATTGTTCAAAATGGAACAGTTACCCTTATACTGCTCACTACTTGCTTGATGCTTCACCACTTGACCGCGTGTTTGAAATTAAAGATTTAGGCATTATTCTTGATCCTAAATTAAAGTTTGACGCTCATATTTCGTCCATGGTCAATAAGGCCATTAATGTCCTTGGCTTCATCAAGCGGTGGTCGAAAGAGTTTAATGATCTCTACACCACTAAAACGCTTTAAACATCCCTAGTACGTCCCATCCTGGAGTATGGATCTTGGGTGTGGTCCCCACAATACTCGATTCACCAGGATTGAATTGAATCTGTGCAAAAGAAATTTCTTATATTTGCCCCTAGATGTTTTAACGTTACTAACTGAGTTGACTTAAGCCCGTATTCAAGTAGACTTAGTTTTATAAATCTTCCCTCCCTGTTAAACCGTAAAACTTTGCATGGATGATTGTTTATCACTAATTTACTAAATGGTGAAATCGGCTCATCAGTTCTTTTAAGTCGAATTAAATTAACTGTTCCGATTAAAGCAAATCGTAACTTTTTACCCCTTATCCTTGATCGTTGCTAGAGTAACAATTTAACTCATGAGCCATTGCGTGTTATATGTTGTGTTAAAGTTGTCGTAAAAGATGAAGTCTCGCTCGTGAATGAACGAACGCTGTGTCTGTTGCTTTGCATTCGCTTCGATTTGTTTGCGCTAAGTTGCAGAGAAACAGCCGACTAAGAGGGTCGAGTCACGCGGTTGTGCTGTTTATGTTATGCCCACAAACAACAACGAAAGACAATTCTATTACGTAAAAGCTTATTTATTTGTAGGAGCGGGGTTTCTAATATATTTGGTTATAAGAGAGAATAATGGGTTGGCAATAATTAAATTTAGCTATAATAAACAAGTAAGAAGGCTCTAGTCGGGAGAGCCCGACTAGAAGATACCCTGAACCCAGTTGCAATAAATATATTTAATTTATATAAGACTTTGGTATACTGGCTTAGCTTCCATCGATTAAGTTCAATATCTCCGGTGTTTCTCAACCGATTTGGACGAAATTTTCAGAAAAGTTCTATCATTATCCATTACTTCAACCCTCATTTTTAGATTTTTCAAATTCGATATTTTATTGTTATCGATATTATGTGTATATCGGAAACGAGAATAGTTATCGATAATTTGAAGCAAACTTGTTCTGCTCATGGTATAGGAGATCTTATATACAAAATCTGAAGTCTCTAGCTCTTGCAGTCTCTAAGATCCACGCGTTCATACAGACAGACAGACGGACAGACAGACGGACAGACGGACATGGCTATATCGTCTCGGCTGTTGATGCTGATCAAGAATATATATACTTTATGGGGTCGGAAATACTTTTTTCTGCTTGTAACATACTTTTACACAAAACCATTATACCCTTATTTACCCATTTTATGAGTCAAGGGTATAAAAAACATGACATAAATACCATATTAAGCTTACCGTGAGAGATATTTTTGGGTTAAATTGCTCTTTGATCGCTTGGTTCCTTGCGATTATTAGGACTTACTAATTCTAAAAATAAATATTTAATTGGGCTGTCAAGGGAATGAATTAGAATAACTTTACGCTTAATTCTCTTAGCTACATACACTGCTACACCAGTCGCATGACTTAAACGGTCAGAACGGAAAAAATACAAGCCATAACATATATTAGACAAGTCATATAATTCTGGGACAAACCACGTTTTAGAGAAACAGACAACATCAACATTAGATTTCACAAATATAAAACGAAATTCATCCATATTCTTAACAAGACTCTGAGCATTTAAATGGCAAATATTTAAAGCTCTGTTTTGCTTACAAAAAACTACGAAACTGGGAATCGTTGAAGTCCGCTCTACTGAAAGAATTCACAGTTAATTGTCGCCAGCAGGAATTCATCGAAAGTTGCAGAAACGTCAGCAAAAGAAAGGGGAATCCCTGCTACAGTTTTTGTACGCGTTATTGGAAATAGCTAAACCAATTAAATTAGATGATGCCAGCATTATAGAATATTTTGTTGCAGGTGTTCCAGACACAAAGGCATACAAAGCAATGTTGTATCAGGCCAAGAATATTAGGAACTTGAAATCACAGATCGAGATAATACAAAATCTCGTAGTGGCCCTAAGCAACATAAGAAAAATTTGTCAGAGTTAGTGAATGTTGGTAACGCAGGTAGAGAGGCGACAGTAGGAAAATCTAGAATACTTTCGATTCAAACCGCAAAGCATACAGACAGTACAGTGTTAATGATATCGTGGCTAGAAAAAATACCCATAGTGGGACAGGCTTAAAGCTTAAGGGGAAGTATATCGGACCATACAAAGTAGTCAAGGTTAACCCACATGGAAGGTATGAAGTAGTAAAGATTGGTCAGACAGAAGGACCTTTTCAGACATTGACTGTTGTGGAGCTCATGAAGCCTTGGGTAGACCAATTCGGGGCGAATGGTCCGGCAGGACAGCCGAATTTAGGAATCGAATATTTGCGAAAGACGCGTAGTGGTAATCGATATTAGTATCGATGTAGAATGCTAGTTCACGGCCGAGGTTGGAGTGGCCAGTCAGTCGCTATTTTTGTCAGCTATGCATCGGACGTGATTTAAGAACTCCCGAAGAATTATAAGTTTTACTATTAGTGCTATATCATTATATGTAAATAAAAAATCGTTATCAAACGAAGAAAACAAAAAACTACAGTAGTATTAACAACAACAACAACAATCAGCTGCACATCAGACGTTATCAAATGTGAGGGATGAGAGCACTGTTTTAAATGATACGAAAGTATAACTAGTGATATAGAAACTGCCATTGCCATATTTATAGGACCTTGAATTCGCTTTTGGATATTTGTTTTCCCCTCACTTGTTCTTCAAGTGATAATAAACCACCTTGGTTTATCTTAATCGTTGTAGATTGAACTTTTCACGTGACCCTAAACAGTTTTATAAATTTGTTATTCTAGACGTAAGTCTTTTTGTTTGCCATCCTCAGTATACCTTGATAATACTAAAGCAAGCTCTGATCAGTCAGTATAGTAGTAGTAATTCCTATCCTTTTCAAATTCAAACGTCAAATTGCATATATGTCCCAGTTATAACTGAGTGTTCGCTCCTAAGTGACAGAGTGTTCTCAACTGCAACACGGATGTAGTTCAATTATATCGCCTTATCAACATGGTTTTGTTAGGCGTAGATCTACTACCACTAACCTTCTTGAATTCACTTCCCTTGTTATCAAAGGGTTTCAGGAAAAATGCAAACTGACGTTGTAGGGCAGTAAGGCATTTGATTCTGTAAGTCATTCTCTGTTGCTTCATAAATTAAATATTATTGGATTTCCATTAAAACTTTTATTGTGGCTTTCGGAGTACTTGTGTGGCCGAACACAAAAAGTTGTTTTTAAATCGTCTGTATCTAAACCAATTTTTGTTACCTCTGGTGTTCCCCAGGGTAGACATCTTGGTCCTTTGCTATTTAATTTTTTTATAAACGATCTTCCAGCTGTTATTACTAACTTTTTTGTATATATGTTTGCTGATGATGTGAAGATATGTTTCACCTATAATGACGCTTCCCAGTGTAATTTACTACTGTCGGATTTGGGTGCGTTGTCAGCCTGGTGCCGTACTAACTTACTAAATCTAAATTGTTCAAAATGGAACAGTTACCCTTATACTGCTCACTACTTGCTTGATGCTTCACCACTTGACCGCGTGTTTGAAATTAAAGATTTAGGCATTATTCTTGATCCTAAATTTAAGTTTGACGCTCATATTTCGTCCATGGTCAATAAGGCCATTAATGTCCTTGGCTTCATCAAGCGGTGGTCGAAAGAGTTTAATGATCTCTACACCACTAAAACGCTTTAAACATCCCTAGTACGTCCCATCCTGGAGTATGGATCTTGGGTGTGGTCCCCACAATACTCGATTCACCAGGATTGAATTGAATCTGTGCAAAAGAAATTTCTTATATTTGCCCCTAGATGTTTTAACGTTACTAACTGAGTTGACTTAAGCCCGTATTCAAGTAGACTTAGTTTTATAAATCTTCCCTCCCTGTTAAACCGTAAAACTTTGCATGGATGATTGTTTATCACTAATTTACTAAATGGTGAAATCGGCTCATCAGTTCTTTTAAGTCGAATTAAATTAACTGTTCCGATTAAAGCAAATCGTAACTTTTTACCCCTTATCCTTGATCGTTGCTAGAGTAACAATTTAACTCATGAGCCATTGCGTGTTATATGTTGTGTTAAAGTTGTCGTAAAAGATGAAGTCTCGCTCGTGAATGAACGAACGCTGTGTCTGTTGCTTTGCATTCGCTTCGATTTGTTTGCGCTAAGTTGCAGAGAAACAGCCGACTAAGAGGGTCGAGTCACGCGGTTGTGCTGTTTATGTTATGCCCACAAACAACAACGAAAGACAATTCTATTACGTAAAAGCTTATTTATTTGTAGGAGCGGGGTTTCTAATATATTTGGTTATAAGAGAGAATAATGGGTTGGCAATAATTAAATTTAGCTATAATAAACAAGTAAGAAGGCTCTAGTCGGGAGAGCCCGACTAGAAGATACCCTGAACCCAGTTGCAATAAATATATTTAATTTATATAAGACTTTGGTATACTGGCTTAGCTTCCATCGATTAAGTTCAATATCTCCGGTGTTTCTCAACCGATTTGGACGAAATTTTCAGAAAAGTTCTATCATTATCCATTACTTCAACCCTCATTTTTAGATTTTCCAAATTCGATATTTTATTGTTATCGATATTATGTGTATATCGGAAACCAGAATAGTTATCGATAATTTGAAGCAAACTTGTTCTGCTCATGGTATAGGAGAACTTAAATACAAAATCAGAAGTCTCTAGCTCTTGTAGTCTCTGAGATCCACGCGTTCATACAGACAGACAGACGGACAGACGGACAGACAGACGGACAGACGGACATGGCTATATCGTCTCGGCTGTTGATGCTGATCAAGAATATATATACTTTATGGGGTCGTAGATGCTTCCTTCTGCCTGTTACATACTTTTGCACAAAACCATTATACCCTTATTTACCCATTTTATGGGTTAAGGGTATAAAAAAGTGTGCACAGAGAAAAAAAAATCTGTTCTCGCTAGTCAAAATCAAGAACATCCAATGACATTAACTGCCTAAGCACAAATTTTCTTGATATGAGAACGGTTTTTTTTAATTAAGAACGGAATATTTTAGACCGAAAAGAACAATATGTTCTTGAAACCGTTCTTTATATGATAAAGAACAATTTGTGCTTGAATATGGACGAGCATTAGTTGTTGTTTTTAAAAACAAATTTAATTTTTATAATACTTTGAAATCGTTATCATAACACTAGTTGACACTAAATGGTGGGTAATTCAAGTACATCATAAGCTACTATAATATTGTAATTATTGTAATTGGGAAGAGATGGGAGATAGTATACAAGGCAAAGTGCCTGATTTCATTCAACTTGGTGGATGCCAGCACGATCCTTGTCCCTACTTCGGTCAAGTCGACGTGCTACCTCCACGTGGTTCTTCCTGGATTGTCAATAAACACCCGTTTTGTGGCAAAATTAAGCGCGCGGCGGGATTCCTAATCCTTCAAATTAGGTTATGGTGTAGGACTTGAAATCCACCCACAGAAAACAAATCTTCAATGAAAGATGCAAGAGGAGCCTCGCAGCGGATTCGAACTAACGTTGACGACTATGGGCTGCATCAAGAAGAAAGACTGTGACATATATTACAGCTGCCATTTGCAAAGGCATGAATTTAGCGTTGGCTTTGTTGTTGGTGCTAGGTTACGGCAACGAGTCTCCCACTTCCTGCCAATAAGTGAGAGACTTGCAACAATACGCATAACTGCTAAATTCTTTAACATCAGCCTTATTTGCGCCCACGCCCATACTGAAGAAAAAGACGATGCCACGAAGGATGCCTTCTATGCGGATCTCGTCCGAGCATACGGCCGTTGCCCATCCCATGACATTAAAATTCTTCTCGGAGATTTTAATGCCTAGGTAGGGCGTGAAGGGATCTTTTGTGCAACAGTCGGGCGATTTAGCCTACATGAGTCCACCTCGAGCAATGGTCTCAGATTAATTGGCTTTGCTGTGGCGCACAATATGGTAGTACGTAGTACTAGATTTCGTCATCTGGATATCCACAAATCATCTTGGCTGTCTCCTGATCGACTGACGCGGAATCGGATCGATCATGTTGTGATTGATGCAAGGCATGCATCTAGCATACCTGACATACGATCTTGTCGGGGTCCAAACATCGACTCTGACAACTACCTTGTCGCAGCCAGGGTCCTTAACTTTGATGGTTCGACCATTATCTTCTTTTGAACGCCGACGACAAACTGGATATCCATCGTTCCCTGTGACAGTTTCAGCAACTAACGGTCGCGGATATCGTTTTGTGCATTTTCCATCAACCATGCAAGGCGATAATGGATTTAATGCACCGCACGGTCCATGCACCATCTGTGTCGTCACAATGTCGTGTTTTTCACGTTCAATTTCCGTCCACTTCGGATTGCACGTGAACGTAATGAATAAATCCGGAGTTCCATAATTTCGCACGTATGTCATAGCGTCTTGAGCGTATTCGTGCATGTGGCGTGGGCTTTCGATATAAGATGATGGGAGAATCGTCAGACGTCCATATTCTAAACATCACCATCTGAATGAATAGCATGATGCAAGAGTATATAGTCCTCAGATCGTAGCTTTGCCTGATAGAATCGGATGAATGCTAAACGTTCGGTCTCACATTTGACATACAAGTCGACAGTGAATTGCTGGAGTAGCCGACGGAATGACATTGTTCTCATGTGTACGAATCATCAAACGATACACACAGTAATTCATTGCGCTTAGATTTTTATTCGTTCATACGCCTGTAATTGGATCGACCATCTTCAACGTGATGTCGTATCCGTCCTGCCCTTGCCAATAAATGATTGGATATTGTAACGCATCGTACAAACAATAAAGAATATATATACATTATGGGGTTGGAGATGCTTCCTTCTGCCTGTAACATACTTTTGCACAAAACCAGTAGACCCTTTTTTACCCATTTTATGGGTTAAGGGTATAATGACGTCAGTTTGCATTTTCGAGAGGAAAGCATAATTTACTAAAGTTGTGAGTTCTAATAAATTGGTCGTGGTTGAACGATTTCTTACGAAGCCGTGTTGAGCAGGGGATAAGACTGATTTGCAGAAATGTTGCAAATATGAAGTGATAATTTTTTCAAATAATTTAGGGATAGCGGATAATTTCGCAATGCCCTTATAATTTTCAATATTGGCCTTCCCACCTTTTTTGTGAAGAGGGATTATAAAAGATTCTTTCCAAAAGATGGAAAGACAGAAGATTCAAGGGATAGATTAAAAACTTAAGCAGACAACTAGGTATATTGTCAGGTCCAGGAGAGTAAGAAGACTTTAACGAATTTAAAGCTGAAAACAGAGTGGACTGAGCGATGGTAGGAACAAGCATTTAATTTGTAGAAGCAATGTTATAAGGGTAAGGTATGTTAATAGGGGATGCAAAGAAGTAAGTTGATTGGAAAAAATTAGCAAAAATATTAGCGGATTCGCTATCGTTGCTAAATTTATCCATCCCAAACTTGAAAGATGACGGCAAAATGGAAAATTTACGCTTAGAATTGTGTATATTTGTTTTGTAAGCATTCAGTACATAAACTGACTGCTAAAAATGCGTCGCAACTAGCACTTGTAACTAGGTGGACTACGGAGGGGGAATTCCTTGATGATGAGTAAAATACTTGGTTTGTTGGTACAAAGTAAAGAACTGATTTTTATTCATGAAAGTAACAATATTTATAGGAAAAAATAGCTTAGTTTGCATAAGTGTAATATCAATATAAATTGGGTTATTGTAAACGCAGCAATTGCTTGCCAATGCAGAATTGCATATTGGCAATTTCCGCGTTGACTGACTGCTGTTTTGGTAACTCGTTGTGTGTGTCGGTTTCGCTGTGATCAGCAGTTTGTGTACCTAAGACAATAATACGTATGGTGTTGCATTTGATTGGCCTATTTAAATTATAATTATCTGTCATATATTGTGTGTGCTGTAATTTTAATGTATATATAAAAACATTGTGCCGCATAGTTAATTTTGGCTATGCCAAGACTATGATACCAGCCATGTCGCTGCCTTTTGTGACGTACTTGCACAAATATTTGATCGATTTGGCTGAATGACAACTGTCAACGTTTGCATGTGTTTTGAAAATTCGTGATAGCAGCGGGCAATATGATGCAATGAATTCATTTCCGATCTCAATCTCTCGATTTTGAACTTTAACTTTGATGGTTCGGCCATTATCTTCTTTTGAACACCGACGATAAACTGGATATCCATCGTTCCCTGTGACAGTTTCAGCAACTAACGATCGCGGATATCGTTTTGTGCATTTTCCATCAACCATGCAAGGCGATAGTGGATTTAATGCACCGCACGGTCCATTAGATGGGGATCAGTGACTGGATCAGGAATTTCAGCGGATATGATGTCATCCACTTAATTTGAATGTAATTTGTTCAGCAAAAAAATAAGAATATGAGCATGCGGTAGTCCACGCTTCTGCCATTCCACCGAGTACATATAACAACGTGTGTCACCAAATATTCGATACTTATTAAACACATCCATCATAACCTTAAGTTTTGCTAAAATACTCTAGCGATTATGTCATGGCGATCACTTCGGATTGCATGTGAACGTAATAAATAAATCCGGAGTTCCATAATTTCGCTCGTATGTCATAGCGCCTTGAGCGTATTCGTGCATGTGGCGTGGGCTTCCGATATAAGATGATGGGAGAATCTTCAGACGTCCAATATTCTGAACATCACCATCTGAATGAATAGCATCACGCAAGTGTATATAGTACTCAGATCGTAGCCTTGCCTGATTGAATCGGATGAACGCTAAACATTCGGTCTCGACTTTGACATACATGTCGACAGTAAATTGCTGGAATAGCCGACGGCACTTCAGAATGACATTCTCCCCATGTGTACGAATCATCAAACGATACACATAGTAATTCATTGCGCTTGGATTTTTATTCGTTCATACGCCTGTAATTGGATCGACCATCTTCAACGTGATGTCGATAAATGATTGGATATTGTAACGCATCGTACAAACGATGTGTCTCGTTTAAACGATGCATGAAATTGCTTCTTCGCTGAACGACAATGTCTCGCGATTTAGTTGGATCGCCAACAATAATTGCAGCAACATCATTAACGGTGGGTGCATTGAATCTTCGCACATGTTCACCTGTTGGGGTACAATCCGCTCTTATGACAAATTTGTGCGTATCCGATGGCATTCGTTCCAATGCAGTTTTGAACATATTAACCACAGCATTATTTGCGTGAAAACATGCTTTCAACTGTTCAATAATTCGTCTCATTAACTGTTGTGTTCCCTGCATATTGCACCGCACATTCAGCTGATCCACCACCGACGAAATGAAATATATTTGCAGAAATTGATGCGGTTCATCTGGTGTTGGCACCATTGAACCATGCAAATGATATATTCGTCGTTGTATCTGTAATTACAAACAATCATTTGTTGAAGAATACGGGGTAACTTCTGATCGTGTGATGGTGTAGTGTGTGGTGTATATGTAGTTGTTATGTGTTGCAATTCATTGTGTTGGTGTCAGTGATTGGTTGTGTGTTGTATCTTTTACCTTGCAAGTCGGCATGAAGCCGCCTTCTCGAATGATATTAGCTCCAAAGGAAGTCATGCGAAAGCAGTTATTGTATTCAAGGATGTGTTGAAGAAAATGGCTGGAATCGGGATCACTTCCATCGAACAATGGTTTCAGTGGCTGTGGTGGTGTAAGTAATGGATCCAGTTTGACTTTTCCACTTGCGCAGCACAATCCAGCCGTTTCTCTTTTGAACTTTAACGCATTGCAATATCGGCATATAGTCGTCATTGGTCCAATATTTAAATTTTCATCATCACTGTAGTTCGCAGTGGGGGAACGTCGTCCTCTAGGCATATTGGACTATCAATGAGCTTGCTTTGCATCAACAATTTAAAAAGCTTCCAGAAGAAAGAAAAAAAAACTCGCAGCAAAAAATTGGTAGTTGATATAAACATTCAAAATGCTAAATCAAACAAAAAAAACAAGAACAAATTTTAAATATGTAGCTCTGAATCCTACACGATTCAAGATGAGAATGAATAAAAGGCAAAAACATGCGATGAGAATGATTTTTAAAAACATCCGCCTACTGTTTCTGTTAAAAAATCAGGAATGCCAATCTTGCGGCAAAACAGTGATAAAAAGCAATAATACACACATTAAATTACTGATGTGCCCCCTCCACACAGACCCCAATCACCTCTGAAAATTACATGGAAATCGGTTCGTGCGTTCTGGAGTTAGACAATCATGGAGGAAAACTCGACTTATTTTTATATAGTAGAAAGATTGCAACTGGGTTCAGGGTATCTTCTAGTTGGGCTCTCCCGACTAGAGCCTTCTTGCTTGTTTTTATATGAAGTTTTTACAGTACGGGAGCTGTACAGGCTTCTGCGTACAGGCCTTTATTGTGGAAAACTGCATCCGAAAGTTGAATGTCTGGTGCAACAGCTTAGGCTCTGGTCGCGATAACAAGAAATCTTAGGGTCAAATCCCGTCTAGATAAGCTTAAGCCTAAAAATTTGTAATGCAATTTTCTTACTTCTTTTATTTCAAACTGAGGTTTGTGTATGATTAGCAGCTTTTATTTTTTTGTTTATTTTCTTATTTTATTGAAAGTTGTTGACAAATCTAGAGTCTACTTAAAAAATAGGTTACAATAAAATAATAGAAGTAAAAAGCCTAGGCAGAGAACAAAAATGTCTAATAACATCACCGACCGATGGGATTTTCACAGCCAAAATTGTCAGTGACATTATAGACTCTTTGACTCTAAGATGTTAGTAGAAAATAGAAAAGATAAACTTAAATGTGAAAACTAAAAATAAAAGTTTAAAAAATATAAGTAAATAAAATAGAACAAAAAAATATTATATACATATGACACGATGGAGGAAAAGAGTTAAGCCAGTACAGCAAGCTAAGCTCCGTTTCATAGCTGAGCGCGGCCATTAACTTCCCGAAGATAAGCTGAAAGCAATGATTTGATTAAGGAGAGAGAGGTGTCATTAGAGAAAACGTAGTATAGGCTATTAAATTGGACGCAGAAAACACGAAATGGACTGTGCATAGCACAATCTGTTGTGCACTTTTCAAAAATAGCGGGCGAAAGTTTCTAGAGAAATGGAGATGACCTAAAAGAAAAGAAAAATCTATATCACCAGTAATCAACTTGCGCAGAAAGGCAACACCAAGGACTATCCTACGATTGTTCAACGACGGGAGGTTAAGGAGAAGAATCCTACTGGAATATGAAGGCAAGCGAAGGGTACTATCCCAATTTAAGCCTCGTAAGGCAAAAAGCAGAAACTGCTTCTGAACAGATTCGATACGACCCTGGTTATTTCTATACTGGGGGCTCCATATACAAGAGCAGTACTCTAGGATAGGGCGGAAAAGGGAAGTGTACAGAGCTTTCGTAACGTAAGGATCGTTAAACTCTTAATAGCAACGTTTAATGAAACCAAGAACACCTTTGGCCTCATTAACAATAGTGGAAATATGAAGGCCGAATGAGAGTTTGTAGTCAAAAAGAACACCAAGGTCCTTGACTGTAAAAATACGTTGCAACGGGGTACTGTCAATTAAGTAGTTGGTAATGAAGGGGTTATTTCGGCTGAAAGTAGTAAACATACATTTAGAACAGTTGAGAAGCAACTGGTTAGTCTTGCACCAGAGCTGCATTGATTTTTAATCATATTGTAAGCAAGCATGATTTAGAGAACTACAGTAGGAGAAAATAAGCTTCACATCGTCTGCGTACATGAGAATGCGAGAATGGTATAAAACAGAGGGAAGATCATTTATAAAAAGAGTGAAGAGTAAAGGACCAAGATGACAACTCTGAGGTACTCCAGAAGTAACCTGAACTTGTTTCGAGGTAGCCAATCTTAGGAGTACTCTTTGGGTCCTACCCTTTAAATAAGAAGAAATCCAAGATAGAAGTGAGGGAGGGAAACCAATACGGACAAGCTTGAGAAGTAAAAGGTCATGTTGTACAAAGTCGAAAGCTAAACTGAAGCCAGTGTAAACAAGTAAGAAGGCTCTAGTCGGGAGAGCCCGACTAGAAGATACCCTGAACCCAGTTTCAATAAATATATTAAATTTATATAAGACTTTGGTATACTGACTTAACTTCAATCGATTTAATTCGATGTCTCCGGTGTTTCTCAACCGATTTAGACGAAATTTTTAGAAAAATTCTATCAGTATCCATTTCTTCAACCCTCATTTTTAGATTTTCCAAATTCGATATTTTATTGTTATCGATATTATGTGTATATCGGAAACCAGAATAGTTATCGATAATTTGAAGCAAACTTGTTCTGCTCATGGTATAGGAGAACTTAAATACAAAATCAGAAGTCTCTAGCTTTTGTAGTCTCTGAGATCCACGCGTTCATACAGACAGACAGACGGACAGACAGACTGACAGACAGACGGACAGACAGACGGACAGACGGACATGGCTATATCGTCTCGGCTGTTGATGCTGATCAAGAATATATACACTTTATGGGGTCGTAGATGCTTCCTTCTGCCTGTTACATACTTTTGCACAAAACCATTATACCCTTATTTACCCATTTTATGGGTTAAGGGTATAAAATAGTGTGCACAGAGAAAAAAAAAATCTGTTCTCGCTAGTCAAAATCAAGAACATCCAATGACATTAACTGCCTAAGCACAAATTTTCTTGATATGAGAACGGTTTTCTTTAATTAAGAACGGAATATTTTAGACCGAAAAGAACAATATGTTCTTGAAACCGTTCTTTATATGATAAAGAACAATTTGTGCTTGAATATGGACGAGCATTAGTTGTTGTTTTTAAAAACAAATTTAATTTTATAACACTTTGAAATCGTTATCATAACACTAGTTGACACTAAATGGTGGGTAATTCAAGTACATCATAAGCTACTATAATATTGTATATATTGTAATTGGGAAGAGATGGGAGATAGTATACAAGGCAAAGTGCCTGATTTCATTCAACTTGGTGGATGCCAGCACGATCCTTGTCCCTACTTCCTTCAAGTCGACGTGCTACCTCCACGTGGTTCTTCCTGGATTGTCAATAAACACCCGTTTTGTGGCAAAATTAAGCGCGCGGCGGGATTCCTAATCCTTCAAATTAGGTTATGGTGTAGGACTTGAAATCCACCCACAGAAAACAAATCTTAAATTAAAGATGCAAGAGGAGCCTTGGAGCGGATTCAAACTAACGTTGACGACTATGGCAAACGAAAAAAGGACTATGATTTGAGGGTATGCACTTGGAATGAACGAACATTGTAAAGATCGGGTGCTGCTCAACAACTAGACGATACACTCAACAAGTGTAAGGCAGACATTACTGCTATCCAGGAGATGCGATGGAAAGGACAGGGTTGCATCAAGAAGAAAGACTGTGGCATATATTACAGCTGCCATTCGCAAAGGCATGAATTTAGCGTAGGCTTTGTTGTTGGTGCTAGGTTACGGCAACGAGTCTCCCACTTCCTGCCAATAAGTGAGAGACTTGCAACAATACGCATAACTGCTAAATTCTTTAACATCAGCCTTATTTGCGCCCACGCCCATACTGAAGAAAAAGACGATGCCACGAAGGATGCCTTCTATGCGGATCTCGTCCGAGCATACGGCCGTTGCCCATCCCATGACATTAAAATTCTTCTCGGAGATTTTAATGCCTAGGTAGGGCGTGAAGGGATCTTTTGTGCAACAGTCGGGCGATTTAGCCTACATGAGTCCACCTCGAGCAATGGTCTCAGATTAATTGGCTTTGCTGTGGCGCACAATATGGTAGTACGTAGTACTAGATTTCGTCATCTGGATATCCACAAAGCATCTTGGCTGTCTCCTGATCGACTGACGCGGAATCGGATCGATCATGTTGTGATTGATGCAACGCATGCATCTAGCATACCTGACATACGATCTTGTCGGGGTCCTAACATCGACTCTGACCACTACCTTGTCGCAGCCAGGGTCCTTAACTTTGATGGTTCGACCATTATCTTCTTTTGAACGCCGACGATAAACTGGATATCCATCGTTCCCTGTGACAGTTTCAGCAACTAACGGTCGCGGATATCGTTTTGTGCATTTTCCATCAACCATGCAAGGCGATAATGGATTTAATGCACCGCACGGTCCATGCACCATCTGTGTCGTCACAATGTCGTGTTTTTCACGTTCAATTTCCGTCCACTTCGGATTGCACGTGAACGTAATGAATAAATCCGGAGTTCCATAATTTCGCACGTATGTCATAGCGTCTTGAGCGTATTCGTGCATGTGGCGTGGGCTTTCGATATAAGATGATGGGAGAATCGTCAGACGTCCATATTCTAAACATCACCATCTGAATGAATAGCATCATGCAAGAGTATATAGTCCTCAGATCGTAGCTTTGCCTGATAGAATCGGATGAACGCTTAACGTTCGGTCTCGCATTTGATATACAAGTCGACAGTGAATTGCTGGAGTAGCCGACGGAATGACATTGTTCTCATGTGTACGAATCATCAAACGATACACATAGTAATTCATTGCGCTTAGATTTTTATTCGTTCATACGCCTGTAATTAGATCGACCATCTTCAACGTGATGTCGTATCCGTCTTGCCCTTGCCAATAAATGATTGGATATTGTAACGCATCGTACAAACGATGTGTCTCGTTTACACGATGCATGAAATTGCTTCTTCGCTGAACGACAATGTCTCGCGATTTAGTTGGATCGCCAACAATAATTGCAGCAACATCATTAACGGTGGGTGCATTGAATCTTCGCACATGTTCACCTGTTGGGGTACAATCCGCTCTTATGACAAATTTGTGCGTATCCGATGGCATTCGTTCCAATGCAGTTTTGAACATATTAACCACAGCATTATTTGCGTGAAAACATGCTTTCAACAGTTCAATAATTCGTCTCATTAACTGTTGTGTTCCCTGCATATTGCACCGCACATTCAGCTGATCCACCACCGACGAAATGAAATATATTTGCAGAAATTGATGCGGTTCATCTGGTGTTGGCACCATTGAACCATGCAAATGATATATTCGTCGTTGTATCTGTAATTACAAACAATCATTTGTTGAAGAATACGGGGTAACTTCTGATCGTGTGATGGTGTAGTGTGTGGTGTATATGTAGTTGTTATGTGTTGCAATTCATGGTGTTGGTGTCAGTGATTGGTTGTGTGTTGTATCTTTTACCTTGCAAGTCGGCATGAAGCCGCCTTCTCGAATGATATTAGCTCCAAAGGAAGTCATGCGAAAGCAGTTATTGTATTCAAGGATGTGTTGAAGAAAATGGCTGGAATCGGGATCACTTCCATCGAACAATGGTTTCAGTGGCTGTGGTGGTGTAAGTAATGGATCCAGTTTGACTTTTCCACTTGCGCAGCACAATCCAGCCGTTTCTCTTTTGAACTTTAACGCATTGCAATATCGGCATATAGTCGTCATTGGTCCAATATTTAAATTTTCATCATCACTGTAGTTCGCAGTGGGGTCATATTGGAATGCCAAGCGATTGTATGAAGCCAATGATCTTCGAACGTCGTCCTCTAGGCATATTGGACTATCAATGAGCTTGCTTTGCATCAACAATTTAAAAAGCTTCCAGAAGAAAGAAAAAAAACTCGCAGCAAAAAATTGGTAGTTGATAAAAACATTCAAAATGCTAAATCAAACAAAAAAAACAAGAACAAATTTTAAATATGTAGCTCTGAATCCTACACGATTCAAGATGAGAATGAATAAAAGGCAAAAACATGCGATGAGAATGATTTTTAAAAACATCCGCCTACTGTTTCTGTTAAAAAATCAGGAATGCCAATCTTGCGGCAAAACAGTGATAAAAAGCAATAATACACACATTAAATTACTGATGTGCCCCCTCCACACAGACCCCAATCACCTCTGAAAATTACATGGAAATCGGTTCGTGCGTTCTGGAGTTAGACAATCATGGAGGAAAACTCGACTTATTTTTATATAGTAGAAAGATTGCAACTGGGTTCAGGATATCTTCTAGTCGGGCTCTCCCGACTAGAGCCTTCTTGCTTGTTTTTATAACAAGTTTTTACAGTACGGGAGCTGTACAGGCTTCTGCGTACAGGCCTTTATAGTGGAAAACTGCATCCGAAAGTTGAATGTCTGGTGCAACAGCTTAGGCTCTGGTCGCGATAACAAGAAATCTTAGGGTCAAATCCCGTCTAGATAAGCTTAAGCCTAAAAATTTGTAATGCAATTTTCTTACTTCTTTTATTTCAAACTGAGGTTTGAGAATGATTAGCAGCTTTTATTTTTTTGTTTATTTTCTTATTTTATTGAAAGTTGTTGACAAATCTAGAGTCTACTTAAAAAAATAGGTTACAATAAAATAATAGAAGTAAAAAGCCTAGGCAGAGAACAAAAATGTCTAATAACATCACCGACCGATGGGATTTTCACAGCCAAAATTGTCAGTGACATTATAGACTCTTTGACTCTAAGATGTTAGTAGAAAATAGAAAAGATAAACTTAAATGTGAAAACTAAAAATAAAAGTTTAAAAAATATAAGTAAATAAAATAGTACAAAAAAATATTTATATACATATGACACGATGGAGGAAAAGAGTTAAGCCAGTACAGCAAGCTAAGCTCCGTTTCATAGCTGAGCGCGGCCATTAACTTCCCGAAGATAAGCTGAAAGCAATGATTTGATTAAGGAGAGAGAGGTGTCATTAGAGAAAACGTAGTATAGGCTATTAAATTGGACGCAGAAAACACGAAATGGACTGTGCATAGCACAATCTGTTGTGCACTTTTCAAAAATAGCGGGCGAAAGTTTCTAGTAGGTCTGGAAGGAATAGAGAAATGGAGATGACCTAAAAGAAAAGAAAAATCTATATCACCAGTAATCAACTTGCGTAGAAAGGCAACACCAAGGACTATCCTACGATTGTTCAACGACGGGAGGTTAAGGAGAAGAATCCTACTGGAATATGAAGGCAAGCGAAGGTTACTATCCCAATTTAAGCCTCGTAAGGCAAAAAGCAGAAACTGCTTCTGAACAGATTCGATACGACCCTGGTTATTTCTATACTGGGGGCTCCATATACAAGAGCAGTACTCTAGGATAGGCGGAAAAGGGAAGTGTACAGAGTTTTCGTAACGTCAGGATCGTTAAACTCTTAATAGCAACGTTTAATGAAACCAAGAACACCTTTGGCCTCATTAACAATAGTGGAAATATGAAGGCCGAATGAGAGTTTGTAGTCAAAAAGAACACCAAGGTCCTTGACTGTAAAAATACGTTGCAACGGGGTACTGTCAATTAAGTAGTTGGTAATGAAGGGGTTATTTCGGCTGAAAGTCATAAACATACATTAAGAACAGTTGAGAAGCAACTGATTAGTCTTACACCAAAGTTGCATTGAGTTTTAATCATATTGTAAGCAAGTATGATTTAGAGAACTACAGTAGGAGAAAATAAGCTTCACATCGTCTGCGTACATGAGAATGCGAGAATGGTATAAAACAGAGGGAAGATCATTTATAAAAAGAGTGAAGAGTAAAGGACCAAGATGACAACTCTGAGGTACTCCAGAAGTAACCTGAACTTGTTTCGAGGTAGCCAATCTTAGGAGTACTCTTTGGGTCCTACCCTTTAAATAAGAAGAAATCCAAGATAGAAGTGAGGGAGGGAAACCAATACGGACAAGCTTGAGAAGTAAAAGGTCATGTTGTACAAAGTCGAAAGCTAAACTGAAGCCAGTGTAAACAAGTAAGAAGGCTCTAGTCGGGAGAGCCCGACTAGAAGATACCCTGAACCCAGTTGCAATAAATATATTAAATTTATATAAGACTTTGGTATACTGACTTAACTTCAATCGATTTAATTCGATATCTCCGGTGTTTCTCAACCGATTTAGACGAAATTTTCAGAAAAATTCTATCAGTATCCATTTCTTCAACCCTCATTTTTAGATTTTCCAAATTCGATATTTTATTGTTATCGATATTATGTGTATATCGGAAACCAGAATAGTTATCGATAATATAGGAGAACTTAAATACAAAATCAGAAGTCTCTAGCTCTTGTAGTCTCTGAGATCCACGCGTTCATACAGACAGACAGACGGACAGACAGACTGACAGACAGACGGACAGACAGACGGACAGACGGACATGGCTATATCGTCTCGGCTGTTGATGCTGATCAAGAATATATACACTTTATGGGGTCGTAGATGCTTCCTTCTGCCTGTTACATACTTTTGCACAAAACCATTATACCCTTATTTACCCATTTTATGGGTTAAGGGTATAAAAAAGTGTGCACAGAGAAAAAAAATCTGTTCTCGCTAGTCAAAATCATGAACATCCAATGACATTAACTGCCTAAGCACAAATTTTTTTGATATGAGAACGGTTTTCTTTAATTAAGAACGGAATATTTTAGACCGAAAAGAACAATATGTTCTTGAAACCGTTCTTTATATGATAAAGAACAATTTGTGCTTGAATATGGACGAGCATTAGTTGTTGTTTTTAAAAACAAATTTAATTTTTATAACACTTTGAAATCGTTATCATAACACTAGTTGACACTAAATGGTGGGTAATTCAAGTACATCATAAGCTACTATAATATTGTAATTATTGTAATTGGGAAGAGATGGGAGATAGTATACAAGGCAAAGTGCCTGATTTCATTCAACTTGGTGGATGCCAGCACGATCCTTGTCCCTACTTCGGTCAAGTCGACGTGCTACCTCCACGTGGTTCTTCCTGGATTGTCAATAAACACCCGTTTTGTGGCAAAATTAAGCGCGCGGCGGGATTCCTAATCCTTCAAATTAGGTTATGGTGTAGGACTTGAAATCCACCCACAGAAAACAAATCTTCAATGAAAGATGCAAGAGGAGCCTCGGAGCGGATTCGAACTAACGTTGACGACTATGGCAAACGAAAAAAGGACTATGATTTGAGGGTATGCATTTGGAATGAACGAACATTGTAAAGATCGGGTGCTGCTCAACAACTAGACGATACACTCAACAAGTGTAAGGCAGACATTACTGCTATCCAGGAGATGCGATGGAAAGGACAGGGTTGCATCAAGAAGAAAGACTGTGGCATATATTACAGCTGCCATTCGCAAAGGCATGAATTTAGCGTTGGCTTTGTTGTTGGTGCTAGGTTACGGCAACGAGTCTCCCACTTCCTGCCAATAAGTGAGAGACTTGCAACAATACGCATAACTGCTAAATTCTTTAACATCAGCCTTATTTGCGCCCACGCCCATACTGAAGAAAAAGACGATGCCACGAAGGATGCCTTCTATGCGGATCTCGTCCGAGCATACGGCCGTTGCCCATCCCATGACATAAAATTCTTCTCGGAGATTTTAATGCCTAGGTAGGGCGTGAAGGGATCTTTTGTGCAACAGTCGGGCGATTTAGCCTACATGAGTCTACCTCGAGCAATGGTCTCAGATTAATTGGCTTTGCTGTGGCGCACAATATGGTAGTACGTAGTACTAGATTTCGTCATCTGGATATCCACAAATCATCTTGGCTGTCTCCTGATCGACTGACGCGGAATCGGATCGATCATGTTGTGAATGATGCAACGCATGCATCTAGCATACCTGACATACGATCTTGTCGGGGTCCTAACATCGACTCTGACCACTACCTTGTCGCAGCCAGGGTCCTTAACTTTGATGGTTCGACCATTATCTTCTTTTGAACGCCGACGATAAACTGGATATCCATCGTTCCCTGTGACAGTTTCAGCAACTAACGGTCGCGGATATCGTTTTGTGCATTTTCCATCAACCATGCAAGGCGATAATGGATTTAATGCACCGCACGGTCCATGCACCATCTGTGTCGTCACAATGTCGTGTTTTTCACGTTCAATTTCCGTCCACTTCGGATTGCACGTGGACGTAATGAATAAATCCGGAGTTCCATAATTTCGCACGTATGTCATAGCGTCTTGAGCGTATTCGTGCATGTGGCGTGGGCTTTCGATATAAGATGATGGGAGAATCGTCAGACGTCCATATTCTAAACATCACCATCTGAATGAATAGCATCATGCAAGAGTATATAGTCCTCAGATCGTAGCTTTGCCTGATAGAATCGGATGAACGCTTAACGTTCGGTCTCACATTTGACATACAAGTCGACAGTGAATTGCTGGAGTAGCCGACGGAATGACATTGTTCTCATGTGTACGAATCATCAAACGATACACATAGTAATTCATTGCGCTTGGATTTTTATTCGTTCATACGCCTGTAATTGGATCGACCATCTTCAACGTGATGTCGTATCCGTCTTGCCCTTGCCAATAAATGATTGGATATTGTAACGCATCGTACAAACGATGTGTCTCGTTTACACGATGCATGAAATTGCTTCTTCGCTGAACGACAATGTCTCGCGATTTAGTTGGATCGCCAACAATAATTGCAGCAACATCATTAACGGTGGGTGCATTGAATCTTCGCACATGTTCACCTGTTGGGGTACAATCCGCTCTTATGACAAATTTGTGCGTATCCGATGGCATTCGTTCCAATGCAGTTTTGAACATATTAACCACAGCATTATTTGCGTGAAAACATGCTTTCAACTGTTCAATAATTCGTCTCATTAACTGTTGTGTTCCCTGCATATTGCACCGCACATTCAGCTGATCCACCACCGACGAAATGAAATATATTTGCAGAAATTGATGCGGTTCATCTGGTGTTGGCACCATTGAACCATGCAAATGATATATTCGTCGTTGTATCTGTAATTACAAACAATCATTTGTTGAAGAATACGGGGTAACTTCTGATCGTGTGATGGTGTAGTGTGTGGTGTATATGTAGTTGTTATGTGTTGCAATTCATGGTGTTGGTGTCAGTGATTGGTTATGTGTGTTGTATCTTTTACCTTGCAAGTCAGCATGAAGCCGCCTTCTCGAATGATATTAGCTCCAAAGGAAGTCATGCGAAAGCAGTTATTGTATTCAAGGATGTGTTGAAGAAAATGGCTGGAATCGGGATCACTTCCATCGAACAATGGTTTCAGTGGCTGTGGTGGTGTAAGTAATGGATCCAGTTTGACTTTTCCACTTGCGCAGCACAATCCAGCCGTTTCTCTTTTGAACTTTAACGCATTGCAATATCGGCATATAGTCGTCATTGGTCCAATATTTAAATTTTCATCATCACTGTAGTTCGCAGTGGGGTCATATTGGAATGCCAAGCGAGTGTATGAAGCCAATGATCTTCGAACGTCGTCCTCTAGGCATATTGGACTATCAATGAGCTTGCTTTGCATCAACAATTTAAAAAGCTTCCAGAAGAAAGAAAAAAAACTCGCAGCAAAAAATTGGTAGTTGATAAAAACTTTCAAAATGTTAAATCAAACAAAAAAAAAACGAACCAAATTTTAAATATGTAGCTCTGAATCCCACACGATTCAAGATGAGAATGAATAAAAGGCAAAAACATGCGATGAGAATGATTTTTAAAAACATCCGCCTACTGTTTCTGTTAAAAAATCAGGAATGCCAATCTTGCGGCAAAACAGTGATAAAAAGCAATAATACACACATTAAATTACTGATGTGCCCCCTCCACACAGACCCCAATCACCTCTGAAAATTACATGGAAATCGGTTCGTGCGTTCTGGAGTTAGACAATCATGGAGGAAAACCCGACTTATTTTTATATAGTAGAAAGATTGCAACTGGGTTCAGGGTATCTTCTAGTCGGGCTCTCCCGACTAGAGCCTTCTTGCTTGTTTTTATATGAAGTTTTTACAGTACGGGAGCTGTACAGGCTTCTGCGTACAGGCCTTTATAGTGGAAAACTGCATCCGAAAGTTGAATGTCTGGTGCAACAGCTTAGGCTCTGGTCGCGATAACAAGAAATCTTAGGGTCAAATCCCGTCTAGATAAGCTTAAGCCTAAAAATTTGTAATGCATTTTTCTTACTTCTTTTATTTCAAACTGAGGTTTGTGTATGATTAGCAGCTTTTATTTTTTTGTTTATTTTCTTATTTTATTGAAAGTTGTTGACAAATCTAGAGTCTACTTAAAAAAATTGGTTACAATAAAATAATAGAAGTAAAAAGCCTAGGCAGAGAACAAAAATGTCTAATAACATCACCGACCGATGGGATTTTCACAGCCAAAATTGTCAGTGACATTATAGACTCTTTGACTCTAAGATGTTAGTAGAAAATAGAAAAGATAAACTTAAATGTGAAAACTAAAAATAAAAGTTTAAAAAATATAAGTAAATAAAATAGAACAAAAAAATATTTATATACATATGACACGATGGAGGAAAAGAGTTAAGCCAGTACAGCAAGCTAAGCTCCGTTTCATAGCTGAGCGCGGCCATTAACTTCCCGAAGATAAGCTGAAAGCAATGATTTGATTAAGGAGAGAGAGGTGTAATTAGAGAACACGTAGTATAGGCTATTAAATTGGACGCAGAAAACACGAAATGGACTGTGCATAGCACAATCTGTTGTGCACTTTTCAAAAATAGCGGGCGAAAGTTTATAGTAGGTCTGGAAGGAATAGAGAAATGGAGATGACCTAAAAGAAAAGAAAAATCTATATCACCAGTAATCAACTTGCGCAGAAAGGCAACACCAAGGATTATCCTACGATTGTTCAACGACGGGAGGTTAAGGAGAAGAATCCTACTGGAATATGAAGGCAAGCGAAGGTTACTATCCCAATTTAAGCCTAGTAAGGCAAAAAGCAGAAACTGCTTCTGAACAGATTCGATACGACCCTGGTTATTTCTATACTGGGGGCTCCATATACAAGAGCAGTACTCTAGGATAGGGCGGAAAAGGGAGAGTTTTCGTAACGTCAGGATCGTTAAACTCTTAATACCAACGTTTAATGAAACCAAGAACACCTTTGGCCTCATTAGCAATAGTGGAAATATGAAGGCCGAATGAGAGTTTGTAGTCAAAAAGAACACCAAGGTCCTTGACTGTAAAAATACGTTGCAACGGGGTACTGTCAATTAAGTAGTTGGTAATGAAGGGGTTATTTCGGCTGAAAGTCATAAACATACATTAAGAACAGTTGAGAAGCAACTGATTAGTCTTACACCAAAGTTGCATTGAGTTTTAATCATATTGTAAGCAAGTATGATTTAGAGAACTACAGTAGGAGAAAATAAGCTTCACATCGTCTGCGTACATGAGAATGCGAGAATGGTATAAAACAAAGGGAAGATCATTTATAAAAAGAGTGAAGAGTAAAGGACCAAGATGACAACTCTGAGGTACTCCAGAAGTAACCTGAACTTGTTTCGAGGTAGCCAATCTTAGGAGTACTCTTTGGGTCCTACCCTTTAAATAAGAAGAAATCCAAGATAGAAGTGAGGGAGGGAAACCAATACGGACAAGCTTGAGAAGTAATAGGTCATGTTGTACAAAGTCGAAAGCTTAACTGAAGCCAGTGTAAACAAGTAAGAAGGCTCTAGTCGGGAGAGCCTGACTAGAAGATACCCTGAACCCAGTTGCAATAAATATATTAAATTTATATAAGACTTTGGTATACTGACTTAACTTCAATCGATTTAATTCGATATCTCCGGTGTTTCTCAACCGATTTGGACGAAATTTTCAGAAAAGTTCTATCAGTATCCATTACTTCAACCCTCATTTTTAGATTTTCCAAATTCGATATTTTATTGTTATCGATATTATGTGTATATCGGAAACCAGAATAGCTATCGATAATTTGAAGCAAACTTGTTCTGCTCATGGTAAAGGAGTCTCTGAGATCCACGCGTTCATACAGACAGACAGACGGACAGACGGACAGACAGACGGACAGACGGACATGGCTATATCGTCTCGGCTGTTGATGCTGATCAAGAATATATATACTTTATGGGGTCGTAGATGCTTCCTTCTGCCTGTTACATACTTTTGCACAAAACCATTATACCCTTATTTACCCATTTTATGGGTTAAGGGTATAAAAAAGTGTGCACAGAGAAAAAAAAATCTGTTCTCGCTAGTCAAAATCAAGAACATACCAAGGACATTAACTGCCTAAGGACAAATTTTCTTGATATGAGAACGGTTTTCTTTAATTAAGAACGGAATATTTTAGACCGAAAAGAACAATATGTTCTTGAAACCGTTCTTTATATGATAAAGAACAATTTGTGCTTGAATATGGACGAGCATTAGTTGTTGTTTTTAAAAACAAATTTAATTTTTATAATGCTTTGAAATTGTTTATCATAACACTAGTTGACACTAAATGGTGGGTAATTCAAGTACATCATAAGCTACTATAATATTGTAATTATTGTAATTGGGAAGAGATGGGAGATAGTATACAAGGCAAAGTGCCTGATTTCATTCAACTTGGTGGATGCCAGCACGATCCTTGTCCCTACTTCCTTCAAGTCGACGTGCTACCTCCACGTGGTTCTTCCTGGATTGTCAATAAACACCCGTTTTGTGGCAAAATAAAGCGCACGGCGGGATTCCTAATCCTTCAAATTAGGTTATGGTGTAGGACTTGAAATCCACCCACAGAAAACAAATCTTCAATGAAAGATGCAAGAGGAGCCTCGGAGCGGATTCGAACTAACGTTGACGACTATGGCAAACGAAAAAAGGACTATGATTTGAGGGTATGCACTTGGAATGAACGAACATTGTAAAGATCGGGTGCTGCTCAACAACTAGACGATACACTCAACAAGTGTAAGGCAGACATTACTGCTATCCAGGAGATGCGATGGAAAGGACAGGGTTGCATCAAGAAGAAAGACTGTGGCATATATTACAGCTGCCATTCGCAAAGGCATGAATTTAGCGTAGGCTTTGTTGTTGGTGCTAGGTTACGGCAACGAGTCTCCCACTTCCTGCCAATAAGTGAGAGACTTGCAACAATACGCATAACTGCTAAATTCTTTAACATCAGCCTTATTTGCGCCCACGCCCATTTTTTTTTTTTTTTTTTTTAACTTTTAGTCTTTATTTGCAATCAGTCCCTATGGGGAATATCAGCGAATTGTACTGCGTAACATTGACTTTTCTGTGTAATGAGTTTTATGCCCTGACTTGAGAGTTGTTGTTGGTGTTAAAAGGTGGTTTGGGGGGGGGGGGGTGTGTGGAGGATTTGAAATTTTATAGGTGTGGCAAATCCAGTGGGTGTAGCCTCTTCAGTCGCCGAGTCGTTGTACTGTTGTCCAGCAGGTTTATGGCCACAGGGTTGACATGGTTGTCCAGCCTGTCCAGATATACCTTCGAGAGCCTAGCCACCTCCTGGCTTATGCGAGGGACTTCTAGTTCTTGGTGAATTTCTGCATTTGTGTGGTATGGGTGCGCCTCAGAAATAATGCGCAGGACCTTGTTTTGGAAGACTTGGATTCTTTCCCTGTTGTTTCTCTTTGCAGTGCCCCAGAGTGCTATTCCATACGTCCACATAGGTTTTAGTATGGCTTTCTAAATGAGGAGTTTGACCCTTAGAACCCACGCCCATACTGAAGAAAAAGACGATGCCACGAAGGATGCCTTCTATGCGGATCTCGTCCGAGCATACGGCCGTTGCCCATCCCATGACATTAAAATTCTTCTCGGAGATTTTAATGCCTAGGTAGGGCGTGAAGGGATCTTTTGTGCAACAGTCGGGCGATTTAGCCTACATGAGTCCACCTCGAGCAATGGTCTCAGATTAATTGGCTTTGCTGTGGCGCACAATATGGTAGTACGTAGTACTAGATTTCGTCATCTGGATATCCACAAAGCATCTTGGCTGTCTCCTGATCGACTGACGCGGAATCGGATCGATCATGTTGTGATTGATGCAACGCATGCATCTAGCATACCTGACATACGATCTTGTCGGGGTCCTAACATCGACTCTGACCACTACCTTGTCGCAGCCAGGGTCCTTAACTTTGATGGTTCGACCATTATCTTCTTTTGAACGCCGACGACAAACTGGATATCCATCGTTCCCTGTGACAGTTTCAGCAACTAACGGTCGCGGATATCGTTTTGTGCATTTTCCATCAACCATGCAAGGCGATAATGGATTTAATGCACCGCACGGTCCATGCACCATCTGTGTCGTCACAATGTCGTGTTTTCACGTTCAATTCCGTCCACTTCGGATTGCACGTGAACGTAATGAATAAATCCGGAGTTCCATAATTTCGCACGTATGTCATAGCGTCTTGGCCGTATTCGTGCATGTGGCGTGGGCTTTCGATATAAGATGATGGGAGAATCGTCAGACGTCCATATTCTAAACATCACCATCTGAATGAATAGCATGATGCAAGAGTATATAGTCCTCAGATCGTAGCTTTGCCTGATAGAATCGGATGAATGCTAAACGTTCGGTCTCACATTTGACATACAAGTCGACAGTGAATTGCTGGAGTAGCCGACGGAATGACATTGTTCTCATGTGTACGAATCATCAAACGATACACATAGTAATTCATTGCGCTTAGATTTTTATTCGTTCATACGCCTGTAATTGGATCGACCATCTTCAACGTGATGTCGTATCCGTCCTGCCCTTGCCAATAAATGATTGGATATTGTAACGCATCGTACAAACAATAAAGAATATATATACATTATGGGGTTGGAGATGCTTCCTTCTGCCTGTAACATACTTTTGCACAAAACCAGTAGACCCTTTTTTACCCATTTTATGGGTTAAGGGTATAATGACGTCAGTTTGCATTTTCGAGAGGAAAGCATAATTTACTAAAGTTGTGAGTTCTAATAAATTGGTCGTGGTTGAACGATTTCTTACGAAGCCGTGTTGAGCAGGGGATAAGACTGATTTGCAGAAATGTTGCAAATATGAAGTGATAATTTTTTCAAATAATTTAGGGATAGCGGATAATTTCGCAATGCCCTTATAATTTTCAATATTGGCCTTCCCACCTTTTTTGTGAAGAGGGATTATAAAAGATTCTTTCCAAAAAGATGGAAAGACAGAAGATTCAAGGGATAGATTAAAAAATTTAAGCAGACAACTAGGTATATTGTCAGGTCCAGGAGAGTAAGAAGACTTTAACGAATTTAAAGCTGAAAACAGAGTGGACTGAGCGATGGTAGGAACAAGCATTTAATTTGTAGAAGCAATGTTATAAGGGTAAGGTATGTTAATAGGGGATGCAAAGAAGTAAGTTGATTGGAAAAAAAGAGCAAAAATATTAGCGGATTCGCTATCGTTGCTAAATTTATCCATCCCAAACTTGAAAGATGACGGCAAAATGGAAAATTTACGCTTAGAATTGTGTATATTTGTTTTGTAAGCATTCAGTACATAAACTGACTGCTAAAAAGGCGTCGCAACTAGCACTTGTAACTAGGTGGACTACGGAGGGGGAATTCCTTGATGATGAGTAAAATACTTGGTTTGTTGGTACAAAGTAAAGAACTGATTTTTATTCATGAAAGTAACAATATTTATAGGAAAAAATAGCTTAGTTTGCATAAGTGTAATATCAATATAAATTGGGTTATTGTAAACGCAGCAATTGCTTGCCAATGCAGAATTGCATATTGGCAATTTCCGCGTTGACTGACTGCTGTTTTGGTAACTCGTTGTGTGTGTCGGTTTCGCTGTGATCAGCAGTTTGTGTACCTAAGACAATAATACGTATGGTGTTGCATTTGATTGGCCTATTTAAATTATAATTATCTGTCATATATTGTGTGTGCTGTAATTTTAATGTATATATAAAAACATTGTGCCGCATAGTTAATTTTGGCTATGCCAAGACTATGATACCCTTCACACGTGGATTAATTTGTATTATTATTTTTTTATTGCGTGAAAATCTCGAAAGACTATAAGGCATTAAATTATTAATATTCGGTGTATCGAATTTACTATGTTAATTTTACGAATAGATATTCAGCTATTCTGTTAAACTCTTATATAGTCTGGTGGTAAGTATGCCAGACTCTCATCCGGTAGGTGCGGGTTCGAATCCCCGTGTAGTAATTTTGGTATGTTAGTTTTTTAGTCCAATTTTGTTTTTTTTAATAGATTTTTTTGTATTTATATGGTGGCTATATCGTAGAATGCTCCGATCGGGATGAAATTTCATAGTGAACAAACCCGACATGATCTAAGCAATCTGTGAAAGTTTCATCAAGATCGGTTCAGCAGTTTGGCCGGAAATCGTGTTGATATGGTAAATTTGTATGGTGGCTATATCGTAGAATGCTCCGATCGGGATGAAATTTCATAGTGAACAATCCCGACATGATCTAAGCAATCTGTGAAAGTTTCATCAAGATCGGCTCAGCAGTTTGGCCAGAAATCGTGTTGATATGGTAAATTTATATGGTGGCTATATCGTAGAATGCTCCGATCGGGATGAAATTTCATAGTGAACAAACCCGACATGATCTAAGCAATCTGTGAAAGTTTCATCAAGATCGGTTCGGCAGTTTGGCCGGAAATCGTGTTGAAACAGACAGACGGACAGACGGACGGACAGACGGAAATCAATTCCTGAGCTCGTCCTGATCATTTTGATATATAGTTTATGGGGTCTCCCATCCTTCCTTAAAGGCGTTACAGATTCATGACAAAGTCAATATACCCTGTGAAGGGTATAAACATAGGTCAGTATTTGACATAGTTAAAACTGTACATATTATTGTGTGTTATTTATGTGCGTTGTGACTTAAATGTATATACGCCTAAACATTCTCCCGGCCGTTGAACAGGTGTTCAACCATCATCTTGTTCTATTGAGAATCGTCTAGGTGATGCGGCTGGATCAGGTGTATTGATGACTTCATTCCTGGGAACCGTTGGTTGCAGAGTCCATATGCGTTTCTTTCGCATTGCATAGGCACATAGCAATATGATGGAGATAGCTAAGGCAGCATACGATGCTATATGATTATGTTGGACTGAACTTGATTGGTTAGGTAAATCTAGATTGTTCAGTGTTGCCAACCTCTGCTGTTAGTCGTCCAGATCCTTGTCTTCTTGAACCTTGTAGTCTGAGATGTTGATATTTGTCGCAGGTACATGGGTGATGTTTGGCTTGATTAATTTGCCAAAGTGTGCGTAACTTGGCCTCACTTGACTTATGATAGTGCCAAACGTACTGATGCTAATCTCCAAGTTGCATGCAGTACAACCAGATGATAATGAGAGTATTCCGGTGTCTTCTAGCTGTATTGTGGATGGTGTTCCGTTGCATACGGCTTGCAGTTCCATTGCAGAATGTGTTGCAAAGATCCACTGTTAGGTTGGTGTGTCTTTTCCCAAACCATCTTGGTGGTTCTGTGAGTTGTTTGACACACTGTTGGTGTCTTGTTGTTAAAGAGCTGAAACTCACAACGATGTTTACATTGAACACAGCTTGGTGGTCAAAACATATGTATTCTTCATTTGGTAGTGTGAGGCAGCGTCGTAGATCATCTTGAGTCAATCCCATGAATGATCCCTGTGGTTGTTAACTGCTATTATAGGTGTTTTAAGCTCAAACAATCTCCAATTTGTGAGTCCCACACCGGAATTGGCACGATATTAAACAGCTCTAATTTTGATGTTGATACTAGCGGTAATATTACTCTGAATATTACCTGAGTGTCGGTAGCTGTTCCTTCTGCTCGCATTATTCTGTATAGTTGAATTACATTGGATGATGTCACAGGCAGCGTTTGATCTGGTGGCAAATGATCCCGTATTTGATCCAATTGATCCTTTAGTTGATTAGGAGAAATCAACGTTGGGCTGATCGTATGGTGGCGAATTCCTGTCAGAACGTCCACTATTTCTGATTGCATGCGCTGAAGAGTGGCTGCCAGAAGTGTTAGTTGAGTTGTCAGTGCCAGGTAATTCTCGGTAAGACGTGCGCCTGTGTACCTTCCTCTGCTTTGGCTAAGGATAGCCACTTGTTGTTCAAGTAGTTTTATCCGTTTGTCCGATGTAGATCTGGTCTTCTTGACAACGTGATAGTTGAATCAAGTACTGATGTTTGATTTTTCAGTAAGTGCAGTAGAAATGCTTCGTTGGTTTTTACCTCCTCTATGACTTTGTTCATTTTATTGGCGTAGTCCGAGTCTAAAACTCCAAATAGACTGTTTGCAATGTTGCCAACTGCATCAAATGGTGATCGGCGTTTTCGTGTGTGTTGCAGAGTGCGTTTGCCATTTCTAATTCGCCGAATAGGTGCCGAAAATGCTGTGATATGGAATCACATGTGTTCACATTATTTAGTTCTGGGCAAATGTATTTGAACTCCTTTATTCCCAAATCGAATGTCTTCATATCGCGCCAGTAAGGGTCCAATTCATAATATATAATTTGGTCAGTCGGAAATTGCTCTCTTTGTTGTTCCAATTTTTTCATAAAATATTCCAGGCTTTGTGTCGAACCTTTCCACGGACACCGACTGTGTCAGCACCAAGGGCAACATGAGAAGAAGAATTAGAATGGATGATGTGATTGTTGGCGACATAAGGCGTTTCGCTGTACGGGTGGCGCATCATGGTTTTCTGTGTCCTCTGTTCGTTAATAGTTCGTTTTTTGGCATGTCTTCTGGAAATAGTGGCGCAAGTCTGTTTATAGGGCGCTTGTAGGTGTTCTGAGGCAGTTTTAACGTCAACACCCTGACATAATTGTCTTGTCCCGGGTATGTTTTGACAATGCGTCCCATAGGCCAACTCATCACAGGTATGTTGTCTTCTTTGACTAGCACCAGCATGCCTTCCTTAATGTTGGAGTTGACGGATTTCCACTTGTGCCTGGCTTGCAGTTCTTGCAAGTATTCTTCCGACCATTGCTTCCAGAATCCATGCTTTAGTCTGGATACTAGCTCCCAGCGCTTTACCAAGGATTTTTCATTGCGGTCCGTGTTTACATCAGGGGGAGCAGTCAACGTTTCCCCAATCAAAAAGTGTGCTGGAGTGAGGGCGGTTGTGTCCGTTGGATCATTTGACATGGGTGTGATTGGGCGAGAATTGAGGATTGCTTCAATTTCGATAATCACCGTATTTAATTCTTCAAATGTTAGAGATGCGGTATTGGTTGCGGTGACCAAAAGTCTTTTGCAGACTTGACCGCAGCCTCCCACAGCCTCCAAACGATGGCGCGCGTGGTGGAATAAATTTGAAGGCAACTTGTTTTTTGTTGCACTGATTGATGATCTCGGCTTGGCTCTTCTCGCCAATATTGATCTTTCCAGTCCTTTAGCTGGTTGTTTGCTCCAACGAAGGTAGTTGCATTGTCACAATGAATTGTTATACACTTGCCTCGACGGCTTAGGAAGCGTCGTAAGGCTCCCAAAAAGGCGTCTGTTGTTAGATCACTAACCAGCTCAAGGTGTACTGCCTTGGTGGCGAAGCAACAGAAAACAGCTATGTATGCTTTGTCTGGTCGCTTTCCTCGAAGCTTATGATGAATCCATATTGGTATGCAGTAATCTACGCCTGTTGTAAGAAATGGGCGTGTTGGTGTTACTCGATCGGCTGGCAAATTACCCATAACTTGGGCCTTGCCTTGTTGCTGTCACGCAATGTGAATGATATTCCTTGACAATGTTTTGTCGTGAGGATCCAATAGTGTTGTCTAGCGGTTGCTCGTAAGGCTTGGGCACCGCAATGCATATTGTCATCATGCAGATCTTTCAACAGCATTTTTACTATTGGATCATTGTAGGGCAGCAGAATCTGGTGCCTTGCAATGTAAGGGAGTGGGGCTTGATCCAATCTGCCACAAACTCGTATAAGTCCGTCGGATCCTTGTAGGGGGGACAGCGATGAAATAGAACTCCTTTTTCCACCATGTTGTGACGCTGCAGCGATTTTAGCTCAGCAGCAAATTCCACTTGTTGTATTGTCCTCAAAATTACGTTGCGAGCGTGATTCAATTCCTCGACGCTTAGAGTGACAGTTGCTGATCTTTGTTTGTTGTAGCAGAAGCGTAACAATACAGCTACAATAAGTTGTAACTTGTGGAACGAATGACTGTGTCTGCAAGTGTACAATTCCTCACCTATTGTAGATGGGGATATTGCCAGGCTTATATGTTTTGTTTTCCTTTCTAGGTTGCTCGGAATGATGTTGGGTATGGTTGCCCATTTATCTGGAGACCCATGCAGGAACAGTGGTCCATATAGCCATAGATTATGCTCAGGTAATCTACGTGCAGATATTCCTCTTGAAAGAACATCCGCTGCGTTGTTAGCGGATGACACATGACGCCATTGATTTGGTTTGTTAGTGCTTGGATCTTAGCTATCCGGTTGGCCACAAATGTATGGAATGTGGAGGCAGCTACATTGATCCATGACAGGACGACCGTAGAATCTGACCAAAAGTATCCTGGTACTGTGTTGGAGTTCAAGTTGAGGTCCCGTCGAATTGTGTCCGCGAGCTCAGCACCCAATAGTGCAGCACAAAGTTCTAGTCGCGGGAGTGACTGCTTTGCCGTTGGGGCTACTCGAGATTTTGAGCATAGCAACCGCACAGAAATTTGTTATTCTTGTACGTTGCGCGAAAGTATATTGCTGCGCCATAAGCGCGTTCCGATGCATCCACAAATGTGTGCAGTTCCTTTGTGACTGGAATCTTTCCGTCGTATAAAGGTCGGGGAATTTGCATCGAATTAAGGCTCTTCAAGTCTCTCGATAGTCCTTCCAGTCGTTCTGAAGGGATGTGGGTAATTCGTCATCCCAGTCGAGTTTGTCTTCCAGAGTCGTTGCATGAAGATTTGGCTTCACAACGACGGGAGCGAATAAGCCTAGGGAATCGAGCAAACGACACGCTTAGTTATTTTCGTAGCTGTGCTGCTCTGAGCGCGGCCACAAAGTTGGTCTCCTTTGGGCATCCAAATAAGACCCAATGTCTTGATCTTGTAACTTTCCATTGTATCTCGAAGTTAACTTCGCTTGCAATGTCGTCCTTTGTATCCCTTGCAACAGTGCTCGTTGTTCGAGCACCATTTTCGTAAGTTAAATCCATAGGGACGCAGGATCTTTAACAACTCTTCTCGAATTTGGACCGCTTCTTTGTCGTCTACGTAAAAGTCATTACTAATTTAGTGGCTCCTACTGGTGATTTGTCCATATGTGTTGCGCCTAAGTGATTCAGACACTTTGTTGCTAAAAATGGAGTGAGGCCGTGCCGTATGTAACTGTTTTGAGTCTATAGTACCTTAACTGCTCCTTGGGATTGTTCCTCCAAACAATCATCTGGTGAAATTGGTTCTCTGGATTGATCCAAATCTGGCGGTACATTTTTTCAATGTCCGCAGTGAACACATATTTGTGTGTCTGAATCTAACAAGATTGACATTAGGCCACTTTGCACCGTGGGTCCTACATGCAATGTGTCGTTAAGTGACTTTCCTGTCGATGTCTTGCAGGATGCATTAAAAACTACTCGTAGCTTTGTAGTGCTGCTATCTGGTTTTGCACACAATGATGAGGGATGAAGTAATGACTTCTGGGAATCTGTTGTGGTGACACTTCTTTCCTGTGTCCTAGATCCTCATATTATGACATGAACGCTGCATATTGCTTCCAAGTATCTGCAGACGCTCTGCGCTCCAAAGATAAAAATCGTCTTGTTGCAATCTCCATGGAGTCTCCCAGGGCTGAATAGTGTTCAGAAAATGGAAGCTTCACAATGAGGCGGCCGTCCACTGCAATTCTCCAAAAAATGCTTTCGCAATGGGCTCAACAGGTGTTCGATGTTTCTCTGCTGTTTCCATGTTGTCCGTGTCCAAAATCGCTCTAATAGTTCATTAGTTCCTCATTAGTTGCTGCCGCACAAATGACTGATGCTTCATTTGCTGCCTTAATTTTTCCTGCAATAATCCAACCGAATTCGGTCTTTTGCATAATTGGTCCAGAATGTAATATTCTGTGTTGCTGAGGGAGCGTATTGAGTAATAATGCTCTGCTCCAATCAACAGATCGATTTTGCCGTGGTTTGCTGAAGTACGGGTCAGCAAGTGGTAAATTGCTCGGTATGATCCAACTCGAATGTTGATCGCTTGGGCAGGTTGATCCGATATTATATTTGGTAGTACAAATGCTTCCATTCGCATCGAAAATTGCTGTGTAGTGACTTAATTGTCACATTTACACGCGCTTTGCTGATCCTGTATTTCCTCCGATGCCTTCAATCCGGAGAGTTGTGTCATGGCGTTTTAGTGCCAGCATTGTCACTAGCCTTCAGAGATGACGTTGATCTGTGATCCAGAGTCCAGGAGTGCCTTGAATGTTGCCTGCTGTCCATTATTTGCTTGTACAACTACCTTGGCTGTTGCAAGTAAGGTTGTAATTTGGTTGTTAGCAGATGCCACAACTTGTGCGTGTGGCTTGCTGCTGAAACGATAGCGTTCTCCAAATATAACACAGTGTGGTGTTTCTTGTTGCATTTAAAACAACTGAACTTGCTATGGCAAGCATTCGTCTTATGGTCATTTTTAAAAACAGTTGACGCAAACCTTTGTCGTTGCACCCAATTAAGACGTTCGCTAACTGTTTTAGCGCGAAAGTCGTCACATTTGGATATATAGGACCTGTCTTTTTACAATAAAGACATCCTTGGGGTGCACTGAAGTCGAGGCACATGTTGTATTTTAGGCTCCTTCTATAAGTCGTAGAGCCTTTTTCCAGTAGCCATGACTCGAACTCGCTGTTCGAGGAACTGGAGCATGGTGTCCAGCGGCTGGGATTTCCTTGTGTTACCCAATGATGTTCATATAAGGTTTGTTGTGCCATCCAGTTTGTTCCTTAGGATGGCAATGATGATTGGATCCCATGTGAGATGTCAATCCCGAGTCCCTTCAACGAAGCTAATGACTCAACTGTTGTGATGTGCAGTTCTTTTAAAGACTTCACATCGTCGCTGCAGGTTTGTTGCAGCAAAAGACGATTCAATATCCTAGAAGCAATATCTCTAGGATATTGTACGCATCAACTAAGATTTCCCATGCGAAGAGGTAATTTTCCTCCTTCAGATCAATGTGACGGATTAGTCTTTCCGCCTCTCCGATTACGCTGGTCTTGAGGTACCACATTTTACGTATGGTTGGCATTCTAGTTTCATGTATCATACATGAGAACATATCAAAGAACTGAGACCACTGAGTATAGCACCATCAAATTTGGAATGGAGATGCGTGGCAAGTTAATGTTATCGGACACCGTACTATTGACTTGTCTGTCAGTACGTTCCTAACCTCAGCTTCTGCTTTGAGATAGTCGTGGCGTCATAGCCTGCTTCCCGGGTCCGCAAGCTCCTCGTATATTTGGAAGTGGACCTTTGAAGTTTGCCCAGAATGAGTTACAATTTCTGCATTAAGAGGCTTGTGTTGAATGGCGCGATGATTGACGCAATCATCACCTTTTGCCGACGGCACAATGCAACTAGCTTGGCATTTGTGTTTCTTTGGCATCGAAAATCATGTAGCAATGGTGGGTTTGGTTCCGTCCTATTGCTGGTAGACTGATCTGCAATATCAGCTTGTTCTTTGAAGTAATTTCTGGTTTTTTGAGCCAAATCGTAAACCTCTTCGGAGAACTTGTGGTATGGGTGAGACTCCTCTAACTTAGAGTTTTTGATCAAGACATTGTTGTTCTTGAAAATAGTCCACTGTTCTTCAAGGATTTTGGCCTTTTCTTGGTAGTAGCCAGGTTTTGCCTTCCACTCTGCTGGGTTCTTTTTTGTGTTCTTTATAAGCCTTGATACCTCCTGGCTTATTTCTTCTGCGCATCTAGGACATCTTCCAATACCAGTGATTCTCTATGCTCATTTGGCGCCTGTGTTGACAATGATAAGCTACCAGAATTGTTATGTTATGTTGAAGACAGGATCCTTCCTAGGAGTCCTGTGTCGGGGTCACCAAAAGTTGTGTATATTTGTTTTTTAAGCATCAGTACATAAAACTGACTGCTAAAAAGGCCCGTCGCAACTAGCACTGTAACTAGGTGGACTACGGAGGGGGATTCCTTGATGATGAGTAAAATACTTGGTTTGTTGGTACAAAGTAAAGAACTGATTTTTATTCATGAAAGTAACAATATTTATAGGAAAAAATAGCTTAGTTGCATAAGTGTAATATCAATATAAATGGGTTATTGTAAACGCAGCAATTGCTTGCCAATGCAGAATTGCATATTGGCAATTTCCGCGTTGACTGACTGCTGTTTTGGTAACTCGTTGTGTGTGTCGGTTTCGCTGTGATCAGCAGTTTGTGTACCTAAGAAAATAATACGTATGGTGTTGCATTTGATTGGCCTTGTTAAATTATAATGTCTGTCATATATGGTGTGCTGTAATTTAATCTATATATAAAAACATAGGTCAGTATTGACATAGTTAAAATTGTACATATTATTGTGTGTTATTTATGTGCGTTGTGACTTAAATGTATATACGCCTAAACAGCAACGAATAAGATAATTCTCATAGCACTGGGAATGCAGGAGAAGAAAGATTGATTTGGCTATAATGTATTTAGACAAGTCAGCACTCAAGCCAGACATGCTAAATTTTTTAAAATATTTAGATTTATTATTTTGTAAAGTTGATAGTCTTGAAGTGAACCAAGGGGGCTTAGAAGAAACGGACAATGGAGCAGAGTAGGGGACAAATTCGTCCTATAGAGAATTTAAGGTGCTATAAAAAGATTTTAGGGCAATATTTATATCAACCGAATCATGTATAAAATACCAATCACTTGCCAGAATACGTTGATTTAACAAAAAGTAAGTTCCTTTGCGAAAGCAACGGTGAGGCAGGTTAAACATTGGAGGAGAACCCCTAACAGGAATGCTGACAGACAATGTAACTTCCAAAGTAGGATGATATGAATCCTCAGGGACAGACAGAGGGGATGACCTAGAGACATTGGCAATACAGTAGTTGTTTATAAATACAAGATCGAGTATTCTAATCAAATGATTCGAAATTGAATTAATTTGAAACAAAGGAAGATCAAGCATGGCTTCTAAGAAGTCATGATGGGCAGACGGTACAAGATAATTTATGGAGTGGGATGAAGACCAGGGGATGGTTCGTAAATTAAAGTCACCCAGTACGATAAAAATATCATTCTTAAGCGCTTTTATTCGATCTTTAACTTTTTGGGGAATTAAATATCAAATGAAGGCGTACTTGGATCAAATAAACAAATTTTTAAAATTTATATAAACCTGCTCTGCTCTTAAATAAAATAGAATTCAATCTGAAGGACGATAAAAATGAAGAATTTGGAGATTGAAAAAAGAGGTACTTGAATTTTGTATTTCGAACGAAGTGTTCACAATTTTGGAAATTCTGACTTTACGCAAGGTTTTAACACCGCGGGGCTCGCTTTAAGTAAGTACGAAATACTTTTACTATTTTAATGAACATTAATTTTTGTCAATTATTAAATTAAGTTCGTTTATTTTTCATTTCAGTTGGTTACATCTTAAATTCTTATTAGTTTTGATTAAGTTTTTGTTTATTATTCAGTTTATGGACACAAATTTGAATCTGTGAATTCTCTTAGCTGGTTAAGAAACACCTGAGACCTTGGAGATTGAAATAAAGTCAGGAAATCGAGTTCAGGGTATCTCCAAGTCGAGCTCTATCGATTAGAAATACTGAGAAGCGAAAAGCTGCGAAAGCTATTCAAAAGTGGAAAACCCAATTTCAACTTTTATTTAATTTTAATTTCGTTCTTTGTTTCGCAATGTTAAAAAAAAGATACTACTGCTCAAAATACACTTGCCACTCGACTTTTGCCATACGCGCTCAGCGCATAGACCAAAATTTATGTGTTTTCGCAAAACAATCAAAGTGCGAGAATGCAACAGTCAAAAGAATCAGTTGTAAATGATTCAGACGGAAGCAACTTACTGTGGAATACTCTAGTATTTATTAAAAAGTCGCATTAAAAGGAGGGTGGTCTTTAACAATTATTATTGCAAGTTTTTAGAGGAAGCCCACCAAGCTTGGTGACTCTAGCGGTTGAAATGTGGGTGATGTGTGTTACTTATTGATTTTCTCTACGAAATGTATGGACTTGTTACCCACTTCTCAGCAATTTGTTAGGTGCAGCGGCGCAATTTTGACAGCTTAAGAGAGGCGAAAAAAGGTACGTTCTTACGGAAGGCCGGACAGACTCCCTGACGGGCATTGTAAAATCTCAGTTTACTCTTTCAACTTCATTATAATAGTATAAAAGCTAAGTAACAGCACAAATAGTGTGTTATCGCTGCTGTAGCTTCGGATAATCGTGCGCGTTGATGTTTTACCAACGAAAATACATTAAAAAAAATGGAAACGCTGCAGTCGATACCCGTTTTAAAACTCATAAAAAGAGGCCTGATTTCAAAGGAATGCGGATGCGGTAGGGGTGAACGCTGCCTTAAAGATTCTGCAATGCATATGGGGATGCCACCAGCTATCTTCCTACCAAATTTGGTGACTCCAGCACAAAAATTTTAAAAGTGTGGTACGGGGAAATGGGTTTAGAATTGGTGGCTGTGGCATCCAAATTTTCGCAGCAGATCAAAGCGGGATGTCAATTGCTATCTTCCTTCCAAATTTGGTGAATCTAGATTAAAGTTTGTAAAAGGTGGGGAAAGGGGGCGGAATGGGTGAGTTTGGCATCCAAATTTTTGATGCAGATCTTTGTGGAATGTCAATTGCTGTCTTCATACCAAATTTGGTGACTCTAGCTCAAAGTTTGTTAAAGGTGTGGAAGAGGGACGGAATCGGTGGGTGTGGCTCCAAAACTTTGGTGCAGATTTTTTGGGGTCGTTGCCAACTATCTTCCTACTAAATTTAGTAGCTCTAGCTCCACAACTCTGGAAAATACACGCATTCCCGTTTTTGACGAAGCGTTGGGGCGGATGGAAGCGGCTAGGGCATTATTGATGGGCGTGGCATCCAAACATTTGATTCAGTTTTTGGGGGGTCATCATCACCTATCTTTAATTTGGTGGCTCTAGCTTAAAAACTGTGGGAGATATATACTTTTTTTTACTTAATACAGGGAAGTGGAAAGTTTCTAGTCTCTAGCTTGAGAGGTGTGGAGAAAACTTGCACGCATACGGACAGACACCAGGATGGACATTGCACAAGCCCAATATACTTTTACTTTCGGTAAACGAGTATAACAACAACATCAGCATTGGCAGTAGCAAAAGTGCCAAAACTTTTGCTACTTAAGTTTTGTGAATGCAGGCAGCTAAAGGTTGGGCAGTGTTTTGGTGAGCACGCTCGCTGCCCCAATCTGAATCTCAATCCCAGGACTAGTTTCTATCAGTAATTAAAATTATTGCTGGCAAAAAAGTAATATTTTCAAGTGCTATATAAACACATATCTTGCCGCGTACGCTAACGCAAGCCGAATCAACTCATGGTCAATATATTTGCCCGTTCGCCGCTAGATGGCGTTACTTGCACAAACACTGTAAACACACATCCAGAAGACGCGCACAAAAGTTGATTCAATGAATGTTTCAAGAGTTATTTACATATGCAAAGCGCACAGGGAACTTGAGCAAGTGCCAAGAAAATCCACATGTTTTCAGCTTAGCAACTATTTGAACTCCACCTTTTGAGCTATGCCAAATGGCTGGATGGTCTTCCTCTTGTCTGAATCAGTGGGTGGGGAAGTTAGCTAAAAAGTACTTCATGTGGGTGAAGATTCTTGACAAGTTGTTGACGCCTGATAGACCGGTTGATTGCCTTCTGGGGCTTTGATATGAGAAAATAACAAGACCAAAGCAGATGGAATTGCTGGGTTAGAAGACAATTACGATATTGTTAAAGCTTTTCAGGTTTCAAACTCAAACAAAAGCCTATGTTGACGCAAGAGGACAATAAAAATATATATATATATGTTTAATCGGTTTCCTTCTTAAATTTCACTTGTTGCCTCGAAACATCTATTATTTCAGTCGAGAAAAAGATTATGTCTCATTTATAAGCGTAAAAATAATTATATTCTTAAAAATAACTAAAATAAACGCTTTTTAAAAGCATTGCACTAAAAATTTCATATATAACTTTTAAAATAGGCTTTAAACAATAATTATCGAAAAATGCTTCAATCACTGTGAAAACAGCGTGGGCGCTTTGTGCTGTATTTGCGTATATCGAGTGCCAGACGCTTTTTCACAATCATACCATCGTTTTTCGATTATTATTGTTTTAAGCTTATTTTAAAACTTACCTTTTAAATTTTTATAGTCGTTACCGATAAAAAGTATATTCGGTTTGTGCAATGTCCGTCACGGTTTCCGTCCGTCTCTCCTTCCGTCTGCATGTTCGAAACTTGTTTACACACCTTTCAAGCTAGAGACTTGACATTTTCCACCAAATTTGGTGCCAAGATAGATGATTATGACCCCCCTAAAGCTGCACCAAAAGTTTGGATGCCACGCTTACCCATACCGCCTCCAGCCCACCTTTCCCGACTTCTACAAACTTCGAGCTAGAGTCACCAAATTTGGTATGAAGATAACATTTGTTAGGTCAAGTTTTTATACGTTTTATACTCGATACCGAAGGTAAAGGGAGTATATTGGGTTTGTGCAATGTCGTCATGGTGTCTGTCCGTCTGTCGTCGTCTGTCTGTCCGTCTGTATGAACGCAACTTTTTCCACACCCTTCAAGCTAGAGACTTGAAACTTTCCAATTCTCTTTATCTATGGGATAGTAAATTAAAGTGTCAAGATGGGGGTTCTACGATAACTGGGGGGCTCGCAAATCGATAAATTCGATAACTCAAAACCGATTAATCCACAATTTGCACATCCTGACAGCTAGAACTACCAAATTGGTGAGAAGATAGCTACTAGCAACTTCCAAAAAACTGCATCAAAAATTTTGGAGCCACGCCTACCCATTCCGCCCCAAGCCCCCCGCATTTTAAAGTCAAAAAAGCCTATATCTCCCACAGTTTTTGAGCTATAGCCACCAAATTTGGTGCCAAGATAGGTGATGATGACCCCCCAAAAACTGCATCCAAAGTTTGGATGCCACGCCCACAATACCGCACTAGCCACCCCCATACTGCCCCAACGCTTCGTCAAAAACGGGAATGCGTGTATCTTCCAGAGTAGTGGAGCTAGAGCATCCAAATTTGGTGGGAAGATAGCTGGTAACGACCCCCAAAAATCTGCATCAAAGTTTTGGAGCCACGCCCACACATTTCGCCCCCCCTTCCCCACTTTTTACAATTTCGAGCTAGAGTCACCAAATTTGGTATGAAAATAGCAATTGACATTTCACAAAGATCTGCATCAAAAATTTGGATGCCATGCCCACCCATACCGCCCCTAGCTCCTCTTTCCACACCTTTTACAAACTTCGAGCTAGAATCACCAAATTTGGTATGAAGATAGCAATTGACATTTCGCAAAGATCTGCAGTAAAAATTTAGATGCCACACTCACCCATACCGCCCCTAGCTCCTCTTTCCACACCTTTTACAAACTTCGAGCTAGAATCACCAAATTTGGTATGAAGATAGCAATTGGCATTCCACACAGATCTGCATCAAAAATTTGGATACCGCCCCCAGCCCCCCTTTCCCCACATTTAACAATTTTCGAGCTAGAGTCACCAAATTTGGTATGAAGATAGCAATTGACATTCCACACATATATGCATCAAAAATTTGGAAGCCACGCCCAGCCATACTGCCCCCAGCCCCCCTTTCCCCACATATAACAATTTTCGAGCTAGAGTCACCAAATTTGGTATGAAGATAGCAATTGACATTCCACACATATAGGCATCAAAAAATTTGGATGCCACGCCCAGCCATACTGCCCCCAGCCCCCTTTCCCCACTCTTTACAAAATTCGAGCTGGAGTCACCAGATTGGTATGAAGATAGCAATTGACATTTCACAAAACTCTGCAGTAAAAATTTGGAGCCACACCACCCATACCGCCCCTAGCTCCTCTTTCCACACTTTTACAAACTCGAGCAGAATCACACAATTTGGTATGAAGATAGCAATTGACATTTCGCAAAGATCTGCAGTAAAAATTGGGATGCCATGCCCCACCCATACCGCCCCTAGCTCCTCTTTCCACTTCTTTACAAACTTCGAGCTAGAATCACCAAATTGGTATGAAGATAGCAATTGGCATTCCACACAGATCTGCATCAAAAATTTGGATACCGCCCCAGCCCCCTGTCCTACATTTAACATTTTCGAGCTAGAGTCACCAAATTGGTATGAAGATAGCAATGACATTCCACACATATATGCATCAAAAATTTGGATGCCACGCCCAGCCATACTGCCCCAGCCCCCTTTCCGCACTCTTTACAAACTTCGAGCTGGAGTCACCAGATTTGGTATGAAGATAGCAAGTCACATTTCACAAATATCTGCAGTAAAATTTGGATGCCACACCCACCAATACCGCCCCTAGCCCCCCCTTCCCCACTTTTTACAATTCGAGCTAGAGTCACCAAATTGGTATGAAGATAGCAATTGGCATTCCACACA
>JARNME010000404.1:29738866-29759166 GCA_030179655.1 Scaptomyza flava | reverse complement strand
AAATTTGGATGCCACACCCACCCATACCGCCCCTAGCCCCCCTTCCCCACTTTTTACAATTTCCACCCATACCGCCCCTAGCCCCCCCCTTCCCACCTTTTACAATTTCGAGCTAGAGTCACCAAATTTGGTATGAAGATAGCAATTGGCATTCCACACAGATCTGCATCAAAAATTTGGATACCGCCCCCAGCCCCCCTTTCCCCACATTTAACAATTTTCGAGCTAGAGTCACCAAATTTGGTATGAAGATAACATATGTTAGTTCAATGTTTTTTAAGTTTTTATACTCGATACCGAAGGTAAAGAGTATATTGGGTTTGTGCAATGTCCGTCATGGTGTCTGTCCGTCTGTATGAACGCAACTTTTTTCCACACCCTTCAAGCTAGAGACTTGAAACTTTCCAATTCTCTTTATCTATGGGATAGTAAATTAAAGTGTCAAGATGGGGGTTCTACGATAACTGGGGGGCTCGCAAATCGATAAATTCGATAACTCAAAACCGATTAATCCACATATTTCGCACATCCTGACAGCTAGAACTACCAAATTTGGTGAGAAGATAGCTACTAGCAACCCCCAAAAAACTGCATCTAAACTTTTGGAGCCACGCCCCCCATTCCGCCTCCAGCCCCCCCGCATTTTAAAGTCAAAAAAGCCTATATCTCCCACAGTTTTTGAGCTAGAGCCACCAAATTTAGTGCCAAGATAGGCGATGGGCATCAAATGTTTGGATGCCACGCCCACCAATACCGCCCTAGCCGCCCCCAGCTGCCCCAACGCTTTGTTAAAGTCGAGATTGCGTGTATCTTCCAGATTTGTGGAGCTAGAGCCACCAAATTTGGTAGGAAGATAGCTGGTAACGAACCCCAAAAAACTGTATCAAAGTTTTGGAGTCACGCCCACCCATTCCGCCCCCAGCCCCCCGCATTTTAAAATCAGAAAAGCTTATATCTCCCACAGTTTTTGAGCTAGAGCCACCAAATTTTGTGCCAAGATAGGTGATGATGACCCCCCAAAAACTGCATCAAAAGTTTGGATGCCACGCCCACCAATACCACCCTAGCCGCCCCCAGATGCCTCAACGCTTCGTCAATAACGGGAATGCGTGTATCTTCCAGAGTTGTGGAGCTAGAGCCACCAAATTTGGCAGAAAGATAGCTTGCAACGACCCCCAAAAAGCTGCATCAAAGTTTTGGAGCCACGCGAAACCATTCCGCCCCCCTTTCCCCACCTTTTTAAAACTTTTAGCTAGAGTCACCAAATTTAGTATGAAGATAGCAATTGACATTCCACAAATATCTGCAGTAAAAATTTGGATGCCACACCCACCCATACCGCCCCTAGCTCCACTTTCCACACCTTTTACAAACTTCGAGCTAGAATCACCAAATTTGGTATGAAGATAGCAATTGACATTTCGCAAAGATCTGCAGTAAAAATTTAGATGCCACACCCACCCATACCGCCCCCAGCCCCCCTTTCAACAGCTCTTACAAACTTTCAGCTAGAGTCACCAAATTTGGAAGGAAGATAGTTGTTGGCATCCCTATCTGCATCGGAGAATCTTTAAGGCAGCGTACACCCCTGCCCCATCCGTACCCCTTTGCAATCAGGCCTCTTTTTACCTGTTTTAATACTGCTATCGAGTATGCCGCAGTCGGTTGCGTCCGACTGCAACGTTTCCACTTGTTTTTTTTTTTGAATACTTCTGCAAGCCAGACTTCGTGGAGTCTCCTCACTACTCCATCATGTTCCTAAATGTTCTGCGCTTAAGTCTTTTGAGAACATTTCTCCCTGCAAGCTCACAATCCAGCCGGCTATGGTGTCGCTGCAAACGCTGATGGAAAATGTTTCGAGTTGGCTGGCTTGCAAATCGATAAATTCGATAACTCAAAAACCGATAAATCCACATGCTACAGCTACACTATAAGCTTTCGCTTTGCATCGCAACGGACGTGTTTTTTTTTATGCGCTTCGCTTTTTTACTATTGTGCGTTTTATTTCTGCTATTAATTTCGCGTCTTTGTGTAAACTAATAGTTTTGTGACTTTGTGTTTTGCCGGTTTGCCTAAACCCAAAGTGGACAGTAAATTAACAATTTAATTTGCATTTGTTTTAAAGTGATTCCAAACACAACAACAAACTGCAGTCCAGCATACTGAAAAATTTGCTCAACTTGCTGCCGCCTGCTTTTGTTTTGTTTTTGTGTTTTTACGCTCACTCTCTCTCTCTCTTTTTTCAAGCGCTTCGCTCCCAGTGCATTAAACCGTTTCTTGATCGTTTACTCTAACGCGCTCTTTTGTGTTGGTGTTGGTCGCGGTCAAACTCTTCTCCGTTGCTTGTTGCTTTCGGTGGTCGCGCTCGCGCCGTTTTTGTTTGTGAAGCTGTGAAGTAAGTTTTGTTTGTAGCTTTACTATTTGCACTTTAGGGTGGACCTGTATTTTAATCATAACAATTTTCTGCAGCGATATTTTTTTATTTTTTTATTTTTTATTTTTTATTTGTACTTTTCTTCCCTTTTAATAAATTAAATAAAAATGTCTGTCTGCTGCTATGCGAATTGTCAAGTCCGCGCAAACTCAAAAATGGGTTTTGTCTGCTGCTGGATGTGCACAAATGTTGCTCATGAGCAATGTGCCGGCATTACTGGCCGTGTCTCAGACCTCATGAAGGATACTAATTTAGAGTGGCCGTGTTGGTCATGTTTGGAGAAAAAAAAAGACATTGTAAGCTTTATAAATACTCAACTTGGCTTAGAGGGCATTTTCTGCCAGTTGAATAAACTGTGTGAAAAGTTCTCATCGGTTCAAAGAAACCTTAACGAGAAAAATCTCGTAATGGATTCTCCAAAGCGTAAAAAGGCCAACGTTGGGCAGTTATCGGGCTCTGTGATGTCGGAAAATACTCCAAACGCTCCGATACCGCAGGGTAAAGTAAATAAAGTAAATAAAAATCTTCATGTCCCTCCAACTAAAATTATCGAGAACTTAGATGATATACCAATAACTCCCATGGATATTGTGTTATCTGATCCCGATCCTTCGGTTTCTTTGGTGGTTAGTAGTGTTGATGTTAATCAACAAAAACACTCTATCAAACTTAAAGAGCCAAATATTCAGTTATCCGAGACTGAGTCTTCCAAACCAGCCTCAGTGGAGGATATAATTAAAAAATTGTTGCTGTTCCACCTAAAAAACAAATATTTGTTTCAAGGCTTCCCCCTGATTTAACATCAGATGATGTCAAGGTCTATATCAAGGCCAAATCGAATGCCAATTTCACGGTGGAGAAATTCAAATTTGCTTATGATCGGAACATTTCGTCTTTTAAAATCAGTGTTCCAAATCAAGATTTTTGCACTATATGCTGCAAAGAATTTTGGCCAGAACACATAATTGTGAAAGAGTATACTGCAAGGAAAAAAAATCGGCCCCCGATTGTATCTACCCTTCCGGTGGTTGGTTCTAAGGTAACTCTCCCAATAACTGATAGTTCAAAAAACTAACATCCTCCTTCTTACTTGGCTATCAGAATGTAAGAGGTCTTTGTAGTAAACTCACTAGTTTATACCTTAATAGTCTTTCTTTCCCTTTCCATGTCATTGCCTTTACTGAAACGTGGTTAAGGCAAGACATTCTCAATTCTGAAATTCTATGTAGTACATATTCTATTTACAGAAAGGACCGTACTCTTCGGCGTGGTGGTGGAGTGCTTATTGCTGTGAATGTAGACTTTCCTTCTGAAACAGTCGTATTAGATAGTTCTTTTGATATAGAGTTTATTGCTGTAAAGCTAAACATTTGCGGTATTAACATTTTTATCACTTGTTCGTATATACCTCCTTCTTCTGATCTCTCTATCTATGAGACACATCTATCTGCTATTCATTCTGTCTCTGCTTGCTTTCTGATCGTGATTTTCTTGTAGTTCTTGGTGATTTCAACATTGCTGAGGCTACTTGGATTTCTTGTCCTGACTCTGGTGCCCTGACTCCCACGGCCCCGAATGAATTTTTAATCGACCTACTTGGGATGTCATTGAGTCAAATTAATGCTATCCCAAATTCTCTCAATAAAATGCTTGATCTGATTTTTGTTTTGGATTCGTCATCTTCATCCGTTTCCCGTTCCCAGCCTATATCTTATCCCGAAGACTTATACCATCCTACGTTGGAGCTGTTGATTAATTTACCTTCCCGAACGCGTTGCAATTTCAGATGCCTTTGAGTCGAGTTCGTCATTTTCGGAAAACTGATTTTGAGGGACTCGCTCTGCTTTTATCCCAAACTGACTGGTCTCCCCTCTACGAGTCTGACGACTTGGACGTGGCATCAGTATTTTTTATAATACCTTATATTCTTTATTTGATTTATGTGTCCCGGTTGGTGAGCTAAACAGGTCTAACAAACCTGTGTGGTTTACCCGAGAGTTGACAATTCTCAAAAATCGAAAATCTAAACTCTACAAGAGATTTAGAAAAAACGGCTCATCGGTAGCCTATTCTGCATACTTGATTGCTCGTGCCAGTTTTGATATCTTAAATAACCTATGTTATAAGAATTACCTGACTCGGTGTAGATTACAGTTTCAGCAGGATCCAAAGCGATTTTTTGATTTTGTTAATGCGAAGCGTAGGTCATCGACACTCCCAACGGAAGTATTCTTTGAGGAAACGAAGGCCAATTCTGATCAGGAGATTGCAAATATATTTGCCCAATTTTTTCAAACGACTTATAGCTCATGTCAATCTCAAGTCGGTTTGCCTTACCCTTATCGGGTTAATGGCTCGAATCGCATCTTTGGACTGAAAATCACTGAAAACTCACTTTTAAATAATCTTCATGTTTTGAAACCTATATTTTCCCCAGGACCTGACGGAGTGCCAAGCTGTGTGCTTAGACACTGCGCTCATGGTCTTTTAAAGCCGTTGCTTAAAGTGTTTAACTTGTCCCTGGAGTTAGGCTCCTTTCCAAAAATTTGGAAAGAGTCATTTATTATTCCTCTCCATAAAAAAGGAAACAAATCTAATGTTCAAAATTATAGGGGTATTTCCAAGTTGTCTGCTATTCCTAAGATTTTTGAAAAATTAATAACCTCCCATCTTCAACACCTTTGTAAATCTATTATTTCACCGTGCCAGCACGGATTTATGAAACAAAGATCTACTACCACTAACTTGTTAGAATTTACTTCGTTTGTTATCAAGGGTTTTCAGGACAAATTGCAGATTGATGTTATTTATACTGATTTTAGTAAGGCTTTCGACTCTGTAGATCATCATCTCCTAATACATAAACTAGAACTCTTGGGCTTTTCAAATATTCTAGTTCTTTGGATTAAAGACTACCTAACTCTTAGAACTCAGAGGGTTTTATTCAAAGGGTCCGTTTCCAAGACGGTTCAGGTCACTTCAGGCGTTCCTCAGGGTAGTCATCTTGGTCCTTTATTATTTATTTTGTTTATAAACGATCTTCCATCGGTTATAAAGTTCTCTCGGGTTTTGATGTACGCTGATGATGTAAAGTTATGCACGTCAGCTGCAACTCCCCTAGCTGCTCAACAGCTTCAAAGAGATTTAGACAACTTTCAAATGTGGTGTAAAGTAAATTTTTTAAATCTTAATTACAGTAAATGTAAAGTAATGTCATTTTTAGATGTTTGCCCTTTTTAATATTTATTTTCTTGACAACAAACCACTAGATAGAATTGAATGGGTTGACGATTTGGGCATCCTTATGGACCCAAAGCTTAAGTTTGACAAGCATATTTCTTCAATTTCCAATCGAGCATCTGGTGTCTTGGGGTTCATTAAGCGCTGGTCGAAGGAGTTTAACGATCCCTACTTAACAAAAACTCTGTATACTTCTCTTGTACGACCGATTCTGGAATATGGATCTTGTATATGGTTTCCGAAATACGAAATTCATCAGAATAAAATAGAATCGGTACAAAAACAATTTCTGCTCTTCGCACTTAGAGGTTTTAACTGGGACACTAACAATATTTGCCGTCTTATCGTAGTAGACTTTTACTAATAGATCTTCCTTCTCTGAGTGATCGTAGAATAATGCTTTCATTTTCCTTTTTTCACAAATAATTAATGGTGAAATTGATTCTTCTGAATTAATTAACCAAATTAACTTTGCTGTTCCTATTAGAAATACTAGAAATTTTGTACCTATATCTCTTCAAACTTGTAATTCTAATTATGCTCTTCATAACCCTTTTCGTATTCTGTGTTCTATTTATAACGATCTTTCCCACGTAATACACAGTGCCACTCCTACTTGCTCTTTTAAAAAGTTAGTTTTGTGTCATTTGTCTACATGTTCGCGATCATCGTAACCGCACGATAAGCGGAGCGCCCCTCGGTCGGATGGGCGGGAGGTGGGTCGCTTTGTGCGTGGGTCCGCGCGTTAACAAGCCGGTGCTTGGTATCGTTGGGCCACTTGACTGTACTGTTCGTTAGTACATCTACGTCCAATATTATGCATACTACGCACATCCATACAGCCAGAACTACCAAATTTGGTGAGCAGATAGCTACTAGCAAACCCAAAAAACTTCATCAACAATTTTGGAGCAATGCCCACCCATTTCGCCCCAGCTCCCCCGCATTTGAAAGTAAGACTATATCTCCCACAGTTTTTAAGCTAGAGGTACCAAATTTGGTGCCAAGATAGGTGATGACGACCGCCCAAAAACTGCATCACAAGTTTGGATGCCACGCCCATCAATACCGCCCTAGCCGCCCCATCACTTCGTCAAAAACGGGAATGCATGTATCTTTTGGATTAGTGGAGCTAGAGCCAACAAATTTAGTAGGAAGACCGCTGGCAACGGCCCCCAACAATCTTCATCAAAGTTTTGGAGCCATGACCACCCATTCCGCCCCCAGCCCCCTCTCCACAGCTATTACAAACCTTGCGCTAAAGTCACCAAACTTGTAACGAAGACAGCTGGTGGCATCCCTACCTGCATCGGAGAATCTTTAAGGCAGCGTATTCGTACCCCGTTGCAATCAGGCCTGTTTTTACCGGTTTTAAAACTGGTCACGAGTATACCGCAGTCGGTTGCGTCCGACTGCAATGTTTCCACTTGTTTTTTTATGCATTTATTTTTAACTTTTTAGAATAATGTTTTTTAAAAGCGCATTTGTATGTTTTTTTTCCAAATATATTTTTTATTACATAAAATTATAGCTAAATATTAATTACTAGTAAGTGGCCCGCTTACTTCGCTGCGCGGATAGTTTATATAAATTTTAGCAATAGAAGATACATACAAAATAAATAAATTAGAAAATATTTTACAAAATATTAAAGCAAAGTATTTAATATTCTCTTTTCGACGCCACCATTGAGGTAGAGAATCAGGCGCGTCATTTTTTTATTGTGGTTTCCCCAGTAGGCCTTATCCACTTATTGAATTTAATTTGCAATTATTTACAACTTTTATAAGCTTCTTTACAAACGAAATTGGTTGTTTTTCCGTCAGTTTCTAATACAAATAAACTTTTTGGTGAACTGACTCTTGAGCAGGCTACATAAAATTGGCCATGAGAGAAAAAATCGTATCTAAAGTCTAGTCCGGCTAATTGAAGAGTTTGTCCCTGTGATTTATTAATTGTTAATGCAAAGCAAACTTTTAAAGGAATTTGCAATCTTTTAAATTGAATTGGCAATTTAGAATCAGAAGGTATTAATGGAATTTTCGGTATAAAAACCGTTTCCCCTATACCATTGCCAGTAAAGATACTTGCTTCGACAACAGGTGAACCAATCTTTAAAGTTAATTTATGTTGAGGCAGGCCAGCCGGATTTAAAGAATTAAGAAACTCGACGGGGTAATGAACTGCATCTTCGATTTCAGTCACAGAATCAATAGAGTTATATGTCATTTCTTCACTTTGAAATGATTTTAATAAAAACTCGTTTGTTTCCAATGCATTGTCATATTTGTAATATCCGGAAATATGTTTAGAGTTAGTTCTTCAATACTTTTCACAACATGACACAAAGTTGATGGTAAAGTTATTTTGATATCATGGGTTGGAAATAATCCATTTCCTATTTGAAGAAGCATTTCTGCAAATTCACCAGCTATGCTATCATGTTTTAAGTGCACTCGCATATTCTTCGTTAATGCAATTTCCTGTATTTTGGGCCACAAAATTGAAGACTTTAAGCAAGTATTTATTTTATCTGCTCTTGTTCCTCTGGGGATCACTGGATCACCAGCTAAGAGAACAGTTATGCCACCCATTAAGTGTTCACTATCTCGAATGTCTTTCAAAGATCGATCTACAGCTTCAAAAGCACCTTTATGGCCCATAGTACACTCACCCCAAACAATAAGCTTGCAGTCTTTGAGCACAGCAGCCATATTAGATTGCTTTGAAATTGAGCAATGTGGTGTTTCTAAATGAATCAAATTAATTGGAATCTTAAGTGTAGAATGCGCTGAGCGACCACCATTAAGTAAAGTGGCTGCGATACCGGAAGAAGCAACGGCCAATGCAATTTTTTTACTTTGCCGAACCTTTGCCAATACTAAATTTAAAATATACGTTTTACCTGTTCCACTAGGTGCATCTAACAAATAGATTTCTCCCTTTTCTGCTTCAACGCTATGCAGTAACTTTTTATATACTTGTTTTTGCTCAGCAGTAAGGAGTAGCTCATTATTAACAACAAAATTATCGCAATTTTCATAATTTGTTTCTCTATGATATTCATTATTTTGAACAATTTCCTCGGATCTGATTGGTAGTAGAAGTCCATAGTTAGTCAAGTTTTGACCACCAATAGACAGTACTATATCTTCAATGTACAAAAGACATTTATTAAATACATTATTCAGAATACTTTGATCAATATTTCTGTCTTGTGAAATATGAAAGACTCTTAAAATATCTTCTGAGAAACTCTCTTTATAAATATTCCAAAGTTTAAGAGCATCTGAAATTTGACAAAATACTAACATTATTGCAAAAAGTTCTCTCAGTTTTGTAGGATTTTGACATATGACAGCTTCGGCTATAGTTGAATCCCAGTGCTTATCATCTTCTTGTAATCCTAGAGCTTCACACGCCAATTGAAATGATGCGTATGCTATACCATTAACGGTTTTTAAATTTAAAAATGAAGTTGGGCCACTTACAAAACGTAATATAAGTCTTAAATAAAAACATTCTGTATAATTGGGATGAATAGTGTAAACTCTTCCCAAAGCTGAATCTCTTTTAACTCCAGGAAAATTTGGCACATCATGCTCCCGTTTTCTTCTTTGAAATTTTTTATTGTACCATGTACGATGGAACTTCACAATATAGAAGCGTTCTTGCAAACTTATCGCGTGTGCATAGCTCAAAGAAGGTTAGCAAAGTGGTTTTGGGTGTAGTGCTTAATCTGTCAAGTAATTGTTGCGGATTATTGGGGTTAAAATATATCCGTTGACCATTTTCTAAATGAACTGCTAAGTGTGTAATAGCCGGAAAACGTTCATGTATGGGAAATGCAAGGATTCTCTATACCGCTTCTGAGCTACTTATATAACGGCCAATTTCGTACATATTAATTTCATTACGTTGGTATTCAAGAGTAAATGATGCTTGATCACTGCCCTTGTTAACATATTTACAAATGTATTTAATAGACTTTACAGAACTACAATACTCAACATTTATGTGAGCTTCAAATGTTCTCAATAGTACACAGTTATAAGGCACAACCCAACGATTATCTATGCAATTACCATTTATATTAATTGCATTACCACCATCTTCTATCGCTCTTCTACGATATAGAGGGTAACTATCTTTTCCAGTCACAGTTTCTTTAAGTAATTGTCGACGAAACCTTTTGGTACATTTTCCATTTTGCATGCATGGCGATTTATTATTAAATGAACCGCAAGGACCATGAATCATATTTGACTTAACAATGTATATAACAAAAGATCCTCATCTGCGTCTGGTATTTCGGCACAGATAATTTTATCGATTTTATCTGGTCTTATTTTATTTTCTAACCAAAGTAGAATATATATATGTGGTAGGCCCCGCTTTTGCCATTCCACAGAGTACATGAAACATTGCACGCTTCCAAACAAAGAACCTTTTGTCAATAGTGATATTAAAGCTTTAACTTTTAAATGAAAAACTCAAGCTTTAATATCGTGACGATCATGTGGTTTTTGACCCGGTAATAAAACACTTTTTATGTCATACCATTGTGGATTGCATGTTAATGTTATGAAAAGATCTGGTTGTTTCATGCATATATCGTGCAGAGCTTGTAAAAGAAGATGGTAAAATTACCATCTGACCAAGTTGAGCTGCGACAACATCTTGTTGGCCTATTGCATCTTGTAGATGTATATAGCTATCTGCTCTGAGTTTCGCTTGAATGTAGCGAATATAATTTAACCTTTCTATTTCAATTTTAGCATACATATCAACCAAAAACTGACTAAAAAGGGAACGACAATAAATTAAATGATTTATCTTAGATTGACGAAACATTATTTTATAGCTGTAAAAGCTTAACGCAGACATCATTTTTTTTTTTTTTCCTCCTTTTTTAATAATGTATTCCATTGTGGTATATCCACTGAATAGCCATCTTCGCCATAAGGAAATAGCAAAGGGTACTGTAAGGTATCGTATGATCGATGCACCTCACTTATACGATGTAATTTATTATTATGGATTTCAATAATAATATCGCGCTTTTCAAATTGTTTACTATTAATAACTATAGCTACTTCGCTTGATAGATGTGCATTGTAAAGCCCTTTATGTGCACCAGCGGGTGTTCGATCAGCATGTATAACCAATTTATAGTCTTTAGTACTTGTTAGTGTTTTATTGCGAGCGATTTTTAGATCTTTTACATAATGATTATGATGATGAAACATACATTGAAGATCCTTTACTACGCTACAATCAACATTTGAAATATTTTTGCAACGTAGTTGAGCTTCCTTTTCATCATCACCAACAAAATAAATTTGAAGAAACTGCATTTCTTCATTTGGCAAAGGTCGGACACTACCAATTAGGTGATACACTTGTCCTTGGACTTTAAAGGTTGACCAACTTTCATTTATAATTTTTGTACTTCCAAAAGAAGTCATTTGAAAGCAGCTGTTTTACTTTCTTATACGATCAATGTAATGATTATGCTTTGGATGTCCACCAATTATTAAGCTCTTAAGTGGATCAGGCAAACTTTCATTTTGTGAGAGTTTAACTTTTCCTGCCTTGCAACCGATACCGAAAGGCTCATTTTTCCATTTTAAAGCATTACAATGTTTGCACATCAAATTCATACTACCAAGTTGAGTAATTTTATCTGACTTGTAAGCTATTTCAAAATCATAGTTTAAGCCAGACATGGCTTTAACACTCCATGCACGCAAACGCCTTTCTTGACGTGCATTAGGATTATTAGCCTGATGTATTCTCACTGCTACTCTATGAGCTTCAGGATTATTAGCCTTATCTCTTCTCACTGCAACTAAATGAGCTTCAGAATTATTAAGCTGAAATCTTTTTGATGCTTCTATGCGCTTACCTCTATTGATATCACTATTTTTTTCAAATGAACGTTATTTTTTTACTCTTCTTTTCTGTTTTGCCGGTGAATCGACTAAGTCTTTTATCGGGATTTTTAACATTTTCAGTTTTACATTCAGTTGACGTATCAGAATCTGGAGTTAATACTTCCTCTAGAGGAATATAAACATCAAAATGTCCATTCATTAATGGACCGGTAAAACGCAATATTTTAACAGGATGCATATTATTTCCAAATGCTTGTAATAAATTTCCATTCTGAAAAAGTTGGAAATTTACAGCAAAAATTTCTGCTGCTGCTTGAAGCTCACATGCAGTACCATAAGTATGACATAGCGCACTCATATTTTTAGAAGAGCTATAAAAAGGCAGGCTCCATAACCAATTATAGCTGATTCGGCTAACTCTCTTATCTATGCGCGCGCTCTGCAAGTCAAACAAAGAGCGTAGTATCTCTACCTTCTTCGCACGCACAATGCAAATTATATCTAAGAGGCTGCAGTTAAACGAATTGTACATTGCCTTAAGCTTTAATTTAGTGTGTGTGCGGAGGAGCTAGGGTTATTAAACTTTATGATTGGCATGCAAAGCGCGCACATAAAATAGAGAGCGAACGTAAATGAGCAACAACAAAGGCGCATGATCGGAGCGAGATTTCAAATTATCTGATTATCATAAGAGCGACACGCGCCCTTATGTGAACGCCCTTTGCTTGTTCGAAATTTTATATCAAAAATATATCAATAATCTTAGTGTGTTACGTTTTGTCAATGTTATATAAGCAGCAAGTAGGCGAATCCACCCCCATAACATATTCTGGTGTGGGAAATTTTTCTGGACGCACCAAGTTTTGTTATATTGTTGTTGTTTTTTAGATTCAATGACACCAACAAAAAGTAGCGATGCGGGCCCAACACAACAACAAACGCTACTTGAGTCGTAAATAAATTGTCAAAAGCACACAAATTTGAAAAAAAAAAAATGTGCACTGTGCGAAGTGATACATGTACATAAAATTATGAAAATTATTTTCAAGCGCATTGTTCTCTTATTCGTCGTTCCCTTAGGTGTCCTGCGACGATCCGTAGCTAGTAGAACGAGGTTGACTTATTCTTCCTTTTATGGATGGTGATGAGTCCAGCTGGTGAGTGCTGGAACAATGAGGTTTATGATGCGGGAACTTTCCCAGTAGCCCGTCTTGGACGTGGTCTACTATTGATAATAACACAAGTTATATTTGTTATCGGCAATGCCGGAGTTTAATCAAATGTTCGTCTTATATTATTGCGAAGCAGATAGAGACTGAAGACTATAACAATATTCAAGCTTCAGCGAAGCCAATGCATCGCGCCATTCTTTAGAGTCGGCGAGCCGACTCAGCATTCTTGCGCAAGCAACGCGGGTGTCCGCTTTCAGTTGCTGTGCGCTGAACTCTCATCGGCGAGTCAACATTGTTTACACAATAGTACTTTGTTGCTGAGGGCAACTGGAATGCTTAAGGCTGTGTGTGTTATGTACTTTGTTGCTGAGGGCAACCAAATTACTTATGATTGTGTATTTATAGTGTATCTTATATGTTAGTTGTTAACTACCCCCCCCCTCAGGATGATGGCCGTCCTCGGTCATGTTGAAGTTGTCCAGAGCCTGCTGTATTTCCAGTGTTGCTCGCTTTCTCCTTAGTGCTATAAAAATTATGAATGAGCCAATTAGTCCGATGTTCAGGATTGCACCAATAACGAACCAGAATTTGGGCGAGCCAGCCGCATTTACCTCCTCCTTGACATCTCGAATTGATAGTAAGTTGTCGATGTTCATTCGGTGCAGTAGCGGTATGCTTAGCACCGGGTCATGCCCGATGATGTTCAAGAGCGGTGACCTCACGACACCAGGCTGCTTGCTTGCTGAATTAAGCAAGTTCACAAACTCTGTGCCATTGATAGCTGCAGATCGTTCAAATGTTATCAGGAAGGTTCCTGAGACGGTTACCTCTGCGCCATCATCAGCTCGGACGCGCGCTGTTGCTTCGTTGATAATAACGGCGCCGTCATCTATAGGCATAATCGTTTTTAGGTGGCTGGGCTGGGTATGGCAGTTGGCAGTGTTTCCCGCGTGGAGGGAACTGGCGCAGGTTTCGCGCCGTGATCGTTCGCAAAAGGTGTTGTGCGTAGTCACGGTGCATTCAGTAACTGCAAAGGTATCCTTTTCGCATTCCGCCAACGTGTCCTCGTCGAGTTGCAGGATGGTTTGTTGGTGTGATACGGGGTAGACGGAGATCTTTTGGCATCTAAACTCAACTTTAGGGTATGCTATTAATATGTGGATAATATTTTCGGACTGAAGGACCCTGATCTTAGATGCTTCTATTAAGCTAACTATTGGTATATCATGCTCGATATGTGATTTCAGGTCGGCATGATTTAGGATTGTAGGGTTTACTATGTTTGCTTTTGCCAACGTTATGGTGAGTATTAAATTTTGAATTTCTGTGTTTAATATTCTATTTCTTGCCAACAATGTTTCGAACAGATGAGGAGTGTCAACCAAATCGCCTTTGCGTGAACTGATAATTTTATTAATGGTGTCCGTTAGTCTGTTTATTTGTTTTTGAGTTTCGGAATTTATTAAGATCTGTTTGGCATTGAATTCCACTAATTGAGCCTCTGTGATGCGGACCCTTAAAAAATCGGAAGCATCGGGGGTGCCAGCAACAACCTTCAAGGCAGTGCCTAGGAAGTCGAGGCTTCGTGCAAACCTGTCATGCACTTGAAGAACGGACAACAAGGTTCTAAGGTGATCTGTATCTACGTCTAGTAGTTTGCGCATATGCGACTGCGGAAAGGAATCGGACAGTTTTTCGGTTTCGTCTATCATGCTAACAAATTCAGAGATGTTGCTTGAGTGCCTCAAGTAGCTTCGTTGATCAAACACCAATGCTTCCCCATCTATGATTGGGATGTAGTTGGCATGCGAGAAGTCGGTGATCCGAGCATTTACCGCTGCTAGTGCCACGAGCAAGGTGAGTGCAAACCTGAAATGGGTAAGCAATATAAGACGGTGTTCTAACTCTAAATTGGCTTAGACACCTATTTCAGGTTGTCCTTATGGACCACCCTCCCCTTAATGAGGACAGACGTTCCTAGGTCTGCTTCGACCTTTTGTTCTGAGCATAAGGGAGTTAATTTGTTCCCTAACCTCTTGTTGTTCTTTTGGAACACTTTTCGCCTACCTCGAACACGCGGTTTTGTCTGGATGCATTGCACCTTTTGATGTTGTCTTGCTGTGCCTTAATCAGCCTGTCTTTGACAAGCTCACGACGCTCAACAGTTGTCGCATGAAAAACTTCGATTGGTTTCTCGCGGGTAACCGAGTGTAAACTTTTGTTGTACTTTATCGTAGCCCTTAAGATAAATTCTGATCGTCTCTGTTAAATTTTGTCTGTTTGTTTTGGGCACGGTTTCTTTTACCTTCAACAAGTTGCGCCCGCTCTTGCAAGGCTTTAGCGTAAGAGTTAGCGAACATGCTTCTCTCAATGCTAGATTCTGCCTCTCTGGCCAGGGCCAGTGCAGACGGTAAAGCATGAGACTCTTAATCTCAGGGTCGTGGGTTCGTGCCCCACGTTGGGCGCCAATCAAGTCTTCGTCGTTCCCTCAGGTGTCCTGCGACGATCCGTAGCTAGTAGAACGAGGTTGACTTCTTCTTCCTTTTATGGATGGTGATGAGTCCAGCTGGTGAGTGCTGGAACAATGAGGTTTATGATGCGGGAACTTTCCCAGTAGCCCGTCTTGGACGTGGTCTACTATTGATAATAACACAAGTGGGGAAAGGGGGGCTGGGGGCGGAATGGGTAGGCGTGGCATCCAAATTTTTGATGCAGATCTATGTGGAATGTCAATTGCTACCTTCACACCAAATTTAGTGACTCTAGCTCAAAGTATGTATAAGGTGGAGACAGGGGGCTGGGAGTGGTATAGGTAGGCGTGGCTCCAAAACTTTGATGCAGTTTTTTGGGGGTCGTTACCAGGTATCTTCCTACCAAATTTGGAGACTCTAGCTCCACAACTCTGGAAGATACACGCATTCCCGTTTTTGACGAAGCGTTGGGGTGGATGGGGGCGGCTAGGGCAGTATCGGTAGGCGTGGCATCCAAACTTTTGATGCAGTTTTTGGGGGGTCATCATCACCTATCTTGGCACCAAATTTGGTGGCTCTAGCTCAAAAACTGTGGGAGTTATAGGCTTTTTTACTTTAAACTGCGGGGGGGCTGGGGGCGGTATAGGTAGGCGTGGCTCCAAAACTTTGATGCAATTTTTTGGGGGTCGTTACCAGGTATCTTCCTACCAAATTTGGAGACTCTAGCTCCACAACTCTGGAAGATACACGCAATCTCGACTTTAACAAAGCGTTGGGGCAGCTGGGGGCGGCTAGGGCGGTATGGTGGGCGTGGCATCCAAATTTTGATGCAGATCTATGTGAATGTCAATTGCTACCTTCACACCAATTTAGTGACTCTAGCTCAAGTATGTATAAGGTGGAGACAGGGGGCTGGGGGTGGTATAGGAAGGCGTGGCTCCAAAACTTTGATGCAGTTTTTTGGGGGTCGTTACCAGGTATCTTCCTACCAAATTTGGAGACTCTAGCTCCACAACTCTGGAAGATACACGCATTCCCGTTTTTGACGAAGCGTTGGGGTGGATGGGGGCGGCTAGGGCAGTATCGGTAGGCGTGGCATCCAAACTTTTGATGCAGTTTTTGGGGGGTCATCATCACCTATCTTGGCACCAAATTTGGTGGCTCTAGCTCAAAAACTGTGGGAGTTATAGGCTTTTTTTACTTTAAACTGCGGGGGGGCTGGGGGCGGTATAGGTAGGCGTGGCTCCAAAACTTTGATGCAGTTTTTTGGGGGTCGTTACCAGGTATCTTCCTACCAAATTTGGAGACTCTAGCTCCACAACTCTGGAAGATACACGCAATCTCGACTTTAACAAAGCGTTGGGGCAGCTGGGGGCGGCTAGGGCGGTATTGGTGGGCGTGGCATCCAAACTTTTGATGCAGATCTATGTGGAATGTCAATTGCTACCTTCACACCAAATTTAGTGACTCTAGCTCAAAGTATGTATAAGGTGGAGACAGGGGGCTGGGGGCGGTATAGGTAGGCGTGGCTCCAAAACTTTGATGCAGTTTTTTGGGGGTCGTTACCAGGTATCTTCCTACCAAATTTGGAGACTCTAGCTCCACAACTCTGGAAGATACACGCATTCCCGTTTTTGACGAAGCGTTGGGGTGGATGGGGGCGGCTAGGGCAGTATCGGTAGGCGTGGCATCCAAACTTTTGATGCAGTTTTTGGGGGGTCATCATCACCTATCTTGGCACCAAATTTGGTGGCTCTAGCTCAAAAACTGTGGGAGCTATAGGCTTTTTTGACTTTGAATTGCGGGGGACTGGGGGCGGAATGGGTGGGCGTGGCTCCAAAATTTTTGATGCAGTTTTTTTGGGGTTGCTATTAGCTATCTTCCCTCCAAATTTGGTAGTTCTAGCTGTAAGGATGTGCGAAATATGTGGATTTGAGTTATCGAATTTGTCGATTTGCCAGCCCCCCAGTTATCGTAGAACCCCAATCTTGACACGTTAATTTACTATCCCATAGATAAAGAGAATTGGAAAGTTTCAAGTCTCTAGCTTGAAGGGTGTGGAAAAAAGTTGCGAACATACAGACGGACGGACGGGACAATACTACCCATCTTTACCTTCGGTATCGAGTATAAAAATGATGCAAAGAAGAGTTGCAAAATCTGCAATATGAGTTGCAAACGCTAAAAATTTAAGAACATTAGTACATAAAAATACTTTACATACAGTAACAATATGCAATTGTCGTTCCACAAACGATAATAGGATCTTTGTCTTTAAGAAAACCTACATTCTGAAAGTAAACGTATAATGATTTAAAGTAAAAAGGCGGCAGTTTAGTTCATTTTTTTAATTTATTTTTTAATTTTTAATTTTCTTCTATGTTCATTTTTTGTAATTCACTACGCAAGTTTTTTATTTCATTTTATATTGATTACTTAATTCTATTTTTAAAGCTATTAATTTTTTTCGTTTGTATTTCTATTTTTTTTTCTGTTTTTTAATAAATTCTAATATTTTGTTTATTTTTGTTATTTGGCTGTTCAGATTATTCACGATATGTTGCTGGCGCAGCTTCGCCTTCTTAAAATGTTTTTTTTTTTGCTGCCGCCGGTGTGGCTGAAACAGCTGCTGCTGCATGCGGCTGAAGCTGCTGTTGCGGCTGAAGCTGCTGCTGGTGCTGCGGCTGAAGCTGCTGCTGGTGCTGCGGCTGAAGCTGCTGCTGGTGCTGCGGCTGAAGCTGATGCGGGTGCTGCGGCTGAAGCTGCTGCGGGTGCTGCGGCTGAAGCTGCTGCGGGTGCTGCGGCTGAAGCTGCTGCTGAAACTTCAGCGGCTGAAACTGCAGCGGCTGAAATTGCTGCTGTTAAGGACTCTGTTGCGGTAGCTGCTGATACAGCTGCTGAAACTGAGGCTGCAGCGGCTGCATATAGAACTGTGGCAGAGCCACAGCAGGCAAAGCACCCCAATAATTTTGTGCGTCCATTCTCGTTTGTATCACGTTTAGAAATGATATGAAGCAATACGCAAATGGCACACTAAGTTAAAAATTGTTAAATTCCCTGAGAGTGAAAGAGTTACAGTTATTTATGCGAACTGATCTCATCTACAAAACAATATCACATTTTCATGCTCTTAAGCCAATCGCATTCCTCTTAGTCCTCCCTTGTTGTTTCAAATTCGTGTGTGCATACAACGGCTTATAATAAGCCTGAAGCGATAAACTACAAGTAAGAAGGCTCTAGTCGGGAGAGCCCGACTAGAAGATACCCTGAACCCAGTTGCAATAAATATATTTAATTTATATAAGACTTTGGTATACTGTCTTGGCTTCAATCGATTAAGTTCAATATCTCTGGTGTTTCTCAACCGATTTGGACGAAATTTTCAGAAAAGTTCTATCATTATCCATTACTTCAACCCTCATTTTTAGATTTTCCAAATTCGATATTTTATTGTTATCGATATTATGTGTATATCGGAAACCAGAATAGTTATCGATAATTTGAAGCAAACTTGTTCTGCTCATGGTATAGGATAACTTAAATACAAACTCAGAAGTCTCTAGCTCTGGTAGTCTCTGAGATCCACGCGTTCATACAGACGGACAGACGGACAGACAGACGGACAGACGGACAGACGGACATGGCTATATCGTCTCGGCTGTTGATGCTGATCAAGAATATATACACTTTATAGGGTCGGAGATGCTTCCTTCTGCCTGTTACATACTTTTGCACAAAACCATTATACCCTTATTTACCCATTTTATGGGTTAAGGGTATAAAAACAGCAACACCAAATCTTTTGCATTCACAGTTATATTTATACCCTGAAATGGGTAAAAAAGGGTATAATTGTTTTGTGCAAAAGTATGTAACAGGCAAAAAGAAGCATCTCCAACCCCATATAAAATATATATATATTCTTGATCAGCATCAACAGCCGATTCGATACAGCCATGTGCGTCTGTCCTTCTGTCCGTCTGTCCATCCGTCCGTCCGTATGTATGCTAGAGACTTCAATTGTGGAACATAACTACTTTCAAACTATCGGTAACTATTCTGATTTCCGATATACATATGGAATCGATAACGAAAAAATCTCGAATTCAGAAAATTAAAAAATAGAAGTTGAAACTATGGATAACTTTTTAACTTCCATGAAAATTTGACCCAAATCGGTTAAGAAACACTGGAGATATTTTAAATTAAAGTTAAAGTCAAGAAAAACTCACTTCTGCAAGTCATTTTAATACACTGGTTCAGGGTATCTTTTAGTCGGGATTTCTCGACTAAAACCTTCTACTTGTTTTCAGATTCGCTCGCGCATCGCTCTTCATGTTCGGCGCTAGATGACAAATTATTTTTAAATCGCGCCTTCGTTGTTGGCTATTTCGGCTAATTCACTTATCTATGCGCGCGCTCTGCAAGTCAAACAAAGGGCGTAGTATCGCTACCTTCTTCACACGCACTGAATCAATGCAAAACATATCTAAGAGGCTGCAGTTAAGTGAATTTTATATTGCCTTTAGCTTTAATTAGAGTGTGTGCGGAGGAGCTAGGGTTATTAAACTTTATGATTGACATGCAAAGCGCGAGTTATGAATAAACGCTGTTTAGTTATGAATAAACGCTGCCTCTCCAGACTGCTGCTGTACTCAGAAGGGTTTCCAAATAAGAAACAACTTGTGTTTATCGTACTAATGTTGGAATTAGACTGAAGACTTTATTCTGCATAAGGGAATATATAGGACTTAAAACAAAGTGTTTACAATATGTGGAATGTGTAAGTGTATATGTGTGCCCTATATATGTATCCTGTTCGCAACTCAGCAGTTGCGAAACATTGTAGTGGGTGAAGTGGCTTGGTTGAAGTCGCTGATCGCGAATATGCCGTGTAGGCATTTTGTTGTAGACGACGAAGTGTCTCTGCATTTGTGCTTGGTCAGCAGCTTCCGCGTATAGCCCTGTTATTAGGCAATACGCGGAGGCTTTGCTGGAAGGCAGATTTGGGGGGCGAGGTTGGCGGAGGAAACTCGCGCACATAAAATAGAGAGTGAACGTAAATGAGCAACAACAAAGGAGCATG
>JARNME010000404.1:29539900-29738855 GCA_030179655.1 Scaptomyza flava | reverse complement strand
CCAAATTTAGTGACTCTAGCTCAAAGTATGTATAAGGTGGAGACAGGGGGCTGGGGGCGGTATAGGTAGGTGTGGCTCCAAAACTTTGATGCAGTTTTTTGGGGGTCGTTACCAGGTATCTTCCTACCAAATTTGGAGACTCTAGCTCCACAACTCTGGAAGATACACGCATTCCCGTTTTTGACGAAGCGTTGGGGTGGATGGGGGCGGCTAGGGCAGTATCGGTAGGCGTGGCATCCAAACTTTTGATGCAGTTTTTGGGGGGTCATCATCACCTATCTTGGCACCAAATTTGGTGGCTCTAGCTCAAAAACTGTGGGAGTTATAGGCTTTTTTTACTTTAAACTGCGGGGGGGCTGGGGGCGGTATAGGTAGGCGTGGCTCCAAAACTTTGATGCAGTTTTTTGGGGTCGTTACCAGGTATCTTCCTACCAAATTTGGAGACTCTAGCTCCACAACTCTGGAAGATACACGCAATCTCGACTTTAACAAAGCGTTGGGGCAGCTGGGGGCGGCTAGGGCGGTATTGGTGGGCGTGGCATCCAAACTTTTGATGCAGATCTATGTGGAATGTCAATTGCTACCTTCACACCAAATTTAGTGACTCTAGCTCAAAGTATGTATAAGGTGGAGACAGGGGGCTGGGGGCGGTATAGGTAGGCGTGGCTCCAAAACTTTGATGCAGTTTTTTGGGGGTCGTTACCAGGTATCTTCCTACCAAATTTGGAGACTCTAGCTCCACAACTCTGGAAGATACACGCATTCCCGTTTTTGACGAAGCGTTGGGGTGGATGGGGGCGGCTAGGGCAGTATCGGTAGGCGTGGCATCCAAACTCTTGATGCAGTTTTTGGGAGGTCATTATCACCTATCTTGGCACCAAATTTGGTGGCTCTAGCTCAAAAACTGTGGGAGCTATAGGCTTTTTTGACTTTGAATTGCGGGGGACTGGGGGCGGAATGGGTGGGCGTGGCTCCAAATTTTTTATGCAGTTTTTTTGGGGTTGCTATTAGCTATCTTCCCTCCAAATTTGGTAGTTCTAGCTGTAAGGATGTGCGAAATATGTGGATTTGAGTTATCGAATTTGTCGATTTGCCAGCCCCCCAGTTATCGTAGAACCCCAATCTTGACACGTTAATTTACTATCCCATAGATAAAGAGAATTGGAAAGTTTCAAGTCTCTAGCTTGAAGGGTGTGGAAAAAAGTTGCGAACATACAGACGGACGGACAATATACTCTTTACCTTCGGTATCGAGTATAAAAATGATGCAAAGAAGAGTTGCAAAATCTGCAATATGAGTTGCAAACGCTAAAAATTTAAGAACATTAGTACATAAAAATACTTTACATACAGTAACAATATGCAATTGTCGTTCCACAAACGATAATAGGATCTTTGTCTTTAAGAAAACCTACATTCTGAAAGTAAACGTATAATGATTTAAAGTAAAAAGGCGGCAGTTTAGTTCATTTTTTTAATTTATTTTTTAATTTTTAATTTTCTTCTATGTTCATTTTTTGTAATTCACTACGCAAGTTTTTTATTTCATTTTTATATTGATTACTTAATTCTATTTTTAAAGCTATTAATTTTTTTTCGTTTTGTATTTCTATTTTTTTTTCTGTTTTTTAATAAATTCTAATATTTTGTTTATTTTTGTTATTTGGCTGTTCAGATTATTCACGATATGTTGCTGGCGCAGCTTCGCCTTCTTAAAATGTTTTTTTTTTTGCTGCCGCCGGTGTGGCTGAAACAGCTGCTGCTGCATGCGGCTGAAGCTGCTGTTGCTGCGGCTGAAGCTGCTGCTGGTGCTGCGGCTGAAGCTGCTGCTGGTGCCGCTGCTGCTGCTGGTGCGGCTGAAGCTGATGCGGGTGCTGCGGCTGAAGCTGATGCGGGTGCTGCGGCTGAAGCTGCTGCGGGTGCTGCGGCTGAAGCTGCTGCTGAAACTTCAGCGGCTGAAACTGCAGCGGCTGAAATTGCTGCTGTTAAGGACTCTGTTGCGGTAGCTGCTGATACAGCTGCTGAAACTGAGGCTGCAGCGGCTGCATATAGAACTGTGGCAGAGCCACAGCAGGCAAAGCACCCCAATAATTTTGTGCGTCCATTCTCGTTTGTATCACGTTTAGAAATGATATGAAGCAATACGCAAATGGCACACTAAGTTAAAAATTGTTAAATTCCTGAGAGTGAAAGAGTTACAGTTATTTATGCGAACTGATCTCATCTACAAAACAATATCACATTTTCATGCTCTTAAGCCAATCGCATTCCTCTTAGTCCTCCCTTGTTGTTTCAAATTCGTGTGTGCATACAACGGCTTATAATAAGCCTGAAGCGATAAACTACAAGTAAGAAGGCTCTAGTCGGGAGAGCCCGACTAGAAGATACCCTGAACCCAGTTGCAATAAATATATTTAATTTATATAAGACTTTGGTATACTGGCTTAGCTTCCATCGATTAAGTTCAATATCTCCGGTGTTTCTCAACCGATTTGGACGAAATTTTCAGAAAAGTTCTATCATTATCCATTACTTCAACCCTCATTTTTAGATTTTCCAAATTCGATATTTTATTGTTATCGATATTATGTGTATATCGGAAACCAGAATAGTTATCGATAATTTGAAGCAAACTTGTTCTGCTCATGGTATAGGATAACTTAAATACAAAATCAGAAGTCTCTAGCTCTGGTAGTCTCTGAGATCCACGCGTTCATACAGACGGACAGATGGACAGACAGACGGACAGACGGACATGGCTATATCGTCTCGGCTGTTGATGCTGATCAAGAATATATACACTTTATAGGGTCGGAGATGCTTCCTTCTGCCTGTTACATACTTTTGCACAAAACCATTATACCCTTATTTACCCATTTTATGGGTTAAGGGTATAAAAACAGCAACACCAAATCTTTTGCATTCACAGTTATATTTATACCCTGAAATGGGTAAAAAAGGGTATAATTGTTTTGTGCAAAAGTATGTAACAGGCAAAAAGAAGCATCTCCAACCCCATATAAAATATATATATATTCTTGATCAGCATCAACAGCCGATTCGATACAGCCATGTGCGTCTGTCCTTCTGTCCGTCTGTCCATCCGTCCGTCCGTATGTATGCTAGAGACTTCAATTGTGGAACATAACTACTTTCAAACTATCGGTAACTATTCTGATTTCCGATATACATATGGAATCGATAACGAAAAAATCTCGAATTAAGAAAATTAAAAATAGAAGTTGAAACTATGGATAACTTTTTAACTTCCATGAAAATTTGACCCAAATCGGTTAAGAAACACTGGAGATATTTTAAATTAAAGTTAAAGTCAAGAAAAACTCACTTCTGCAAGTCATTTTAATACACTGGTTCAGGGTATCTTTTAGTCGGATTCGACTAAAACCTTCTTACTTGTTTTCAGATTCGCTCGCGCATCGCTCTTCATGTTCGGCGCTAGATGACAAATTATTTTTAAATCGCGCCTTCGTTGTTGGCTATTTCGGCTAATTCACTTATCTATGCGCGCGCTCTGCAAGTCAAACAAAGGGCGTAGTATCGCTACCTTCTTCACACGCACTGAATCAATGCAAAACATATCTAAGAGGCTGCAGTTAAGTGAATTTTATATTGCCTTTAGCTTTAATTTAGAGTGTGTGCGGAGGAGCTAGGGTTATTAAACTTTATGATTGACATGCAAAGCGCGAGTTATGAATAAACGCTGTTTAGTTATGAATAAACGCTGCCTTCTCCAGACTGCTGCTGTACTCAGAAGGGTTTCCAAATAAGAAACAACTTGTGTTTATCGTACTAATGTTGGAATTAGACTGAAGACTTTATTCTGCATAAGGGAATATATAGGACTTAAAACAAAGTGTTTACAATATGTGGAATGTGTAAGTGTATATGTGTGCCCTATATATGTATCCTGTTCGCAACTCAGCAGTTGCGAAACATTGTAGTGGGTGAAGTGGCTTGGTTGAAGTCGCTGATCGCGAATATGCCGTGTAGGCATTTTGTTGTAGACGACGAAGTGTCTCTGCATTTGTGCTTGGTCAGCAGCTTCCGCGTATAGCCCTGTTATTAGGCAATACGCGGAGGCTTTGCTGGAGGGCAGATTTGGGGGGCGAGGTTGGCGGAGGAAACTCGCGCACATAAAATAGAGAGTGAACGTAAATGAGCAACAACAAAGGAGCATGATCGGAGCGAGATTTCAAATTATCTGATTATCATAAGAGCAACACACGCCTTTATGTGAACGCCCTTTGCTTATTCGAAATTTTATATCAAAAATATATCAATAATGTTAGTGTGTAACTTTTTTTCTAAGTTATATAAGCAGCAAGTAGGCGAATCCACCCCCATAACATATTCTGGTGTGGGAAATTTTTCTGGACCCACCAAGTTTTGTTATGTTGTTGTTTTTTTTTTTTTTTTAAATCAATGACACCAACAAAAGGTAGCAGTGCGGGCCCAACAATAACACTGACAACAACAACAAACGCTACTTGAGTCGTAAATCAATTGTCAAAGGCACACAAATTTGAAAAAAAGAAAAAATGTGTACTGTGCGAAGTGATACATGTACATAAAATTATGAAAATTATTTTCAAGCGCATTGAAAAGCGGAAATCCGTTTCTTTTTTGCAAGTGTCGAACCTTTTTTTATGACTTTGCTTGTGCGACGCGAAGGCGTCACTGCGCATTTGTTTTGTTTTTGTATTCTCGCTCGCGATCAAACCCTCAGCTTGTGCGACAATCAGGCGACAGTAGTGGAATGGGTACTTGTTGTAATTGTAATTTGTTTTTTAAAATGGGTAAAAAGTGCTCCAAATCGTATGGGAGGTACTTGAAGGAGTTGTCCAAATATAAATTCCCTTCTTAGTGCTCACTTACTACCTGCATGGAAAATTGTGTGAAAATTTCAGCCTTCTAGCTCTTTTCGTTTAGGCTGTGGCTGATCCATTTTAACGCGGACGAACTCTTTTATATAAATAGAAGAACAAGTAAAATTCAAGAAAAAAGACTATCAGGGGTGTGCCAGCCATCAAAACCAACCTAATTCCAACCTAAAACCAACCTCGAGCTGGTTTTAGGTGTGCCAGAGCAGAGTTCGAGATGATTCGAGATGTTTTGAAATCTCCACAAATTTGGTCAGAGATTTGGTTATTTTAAGCAATATTAAATGTCTATTGCATAACAAGTAATACTTTTTCGAAAGGTAATTTTAAGCTTAATTGCATATTGCAAATACATTTGCATTTTATAAATATTTTAATTCATGATTTTAGATATTAATAAATCTCTAACAAATCTCTTGCCGTTCCATGTAAGCGTGCAAAACCGTCCCTAACAAGAGAGGTGCCACCTAGTTCTTTTAACCATAACTATTGTTCGGAGTCTTTAATAGGTCAATTTAAGAGACACTTATTTGTGGCAAATAAACATAAAAAAATCTTACTTTTAGGTAACGAAATTGCATGGTCGAGCAGTGGACAGTTTGTTGTAAATTTAACAAAGTTATTGCAGCAAACCTTTTTTTTATAAGGTGGCAGCTTTTGCGGAGCTTGTTAGGTGTTTGTTGCCTACAGTAAGTAGCCGGCGCTCAACCTTTTCTTTCGCCAACTCTTCTTTTCTAAGCATGTCAAGCAAAAGAAAACTTCCAAGAGGCATTTCTATTTAATTTCACTTTTACTTTTGCACTTTTAAAATGTAAACAAAACAGATTTGCTATTAACGAAATACGTAGAACAGCTGTTCAAGCAAGCTAGCACGGCAGGGCTGTCAAGCAACATGAGTTACTTGGCAGGCAAAATATTAAATATTAATTTTGTATAAGAATTACCAGAGATATGACCTAACATATTTTTATTTTACCAATTATTAAATATAACACTAATGCACTGTGGCCAACCTTGAAAACAATGACAAAAATAGCAAATACATTTTAGGCAATTTTTAGTTTTCAAAGGTAGCAACTCTTTTTGGCCATTTTCGGTTTACGTATTTTCTCCGAGAATTTTACCGAAAAATGAAATCTCCCCAACTTCTGGCACACCTACGGTTTTGTTTTAGAGATTTGCAAACCTGCTCGAGCCAAAATCTCTAGAGATTTCTGGCACACCCCTGTATATGACAAAAAAAAAACCAAAATCATCAATATGCCCTTACTGGGATTGGAAGCCGGACCTTCCAAGTTAATAAAACAAATTTTGGCTAAAAACTAAAATTATAAATTTTTCTACACTGGTATTCGAACCAGGACGGGTACTTAAATCACAAGTGAAGCTAATAAAAAGCTAGTAAAAAACTTAAATCTGAAATAAAAATAAACAAATAAAGATCATCTACATATCCACACTGGTATTGAACCCAGACCTCCCGGTTATGAGTCGGGTATCCTAACCACTAGGCCGTATGAGTGTGTTTTCCAAATGCCTTTAAAACCAACTATATATACGTTTATTTTTTTATTTATTTATTTTTTTTTTTTTTTTGATTTACTCACTCACAACGCCTCAAGTTAAGCTAATAAAAAGCTATTAAATATACAGAATGTCAAGTTGAATCCTGGCTAAAAGCTTAAAATTATCCATATCCTAAACCGGGAATTGAACCAAGGCCTCCTGCACTGTGTGCGCAGAACTTTGTTTTAAAATCTCTGTATGATTTGGATGTTAGAGGCAGCTGCCGTTCCCCAGATCTGTATACCGCAGGCCCAAATGGGCGGGAGAATCGCCTTGTATAAAAGGACTGTGTTTTGCTTCTTTTGTGAATGCACAGAAACTCACACTTTTCATTATAGCTAAATTTAATTATTGCCAACCCATTATTCTCTATTATAACTAAATATATTAATAATTGCCAACCCAGAAACCCTGCACTTGCAAATAAATAAGCTTGTACGTAATAGTATTTTCTTTTGTGGTTTTTTGTGGGCATAGCATAAAAAGCAGAATCGCGTGACTCGACCGTCTTAGTCGGCTGCTTCTGTGCAAACAAAGCGAATGCAAAGCAACATACAAACAGTTCGTTAGTTCACGACGTCTTTTAAGACCAGTTTTCTCTTCCGCAACACCAATACCATCATATTCGTTTACAAGCAGAGACAATTGTTGTACAACAACCACAAAGTATTTCAATTTTTGACTGCCTTTCTGTGTGAGTTAGGGCAGCGACGTACAGCAGTGAATTAACGCAGAGAATTAACGCAGCGAAGTAACGCAGCGAATTGATTTTGTGGTTTTACGCTACCTGTGCGTATGGATGTTAACACATCAAAAAAGCGAATGCAAAGCAACATACAGCGTTCGTTAATTCAAGAGCGAGAATACGTCTTTTACGACCACTTTTCTCTGCCGCAACACCAATACCACATTGTTTTTCAATTTTTTACTGCCTATCTGTGTGGGTTACAGCAGCGAATTAACGCAGCGAGGTATGCATGTGAGTTACGGCAGAGAAGTTTGATAGTGTGTGACTACTTATAGTCACGTAACCGCGCGTATAGATGTTAACTCATCAAAAATTTTAGTGAAAGCGTTTTGGTCAGAAGCAACGGACTGCGGAATTCATCTTATACCAGTATATATACGGTCGGTAGGGACACTGCTATCAAACGAGGAGTACGGAACTTGCCAATTGAGCAAGAAGATAGTTTGATGCACATTTTGGGTAACTTTTTCGCCTTACTTGCCACCAAATTGGGTAGCATAATTTAAAACAAGTGGAATCGTTGCAGTCGGACGCATCCCACTGCGGTAAGCTCGATACTTGAATAAGACCAGTAAGAAGAGGCCTGACTGCATAAGAGCACGGATGCGGGAAGGGTTCACGCTGTCCCAATGATTGTCTGATGCTGATTAGGATGCCACCAGCCATCATTCTACCAAGTTTGGTGACTCTAGCTAAAAGTTTGTAAATTTTGTGGGAAGAGGGCTGGGGGCGGTATGGGGTCTAAGTAAAATAAAGCCTAACGCAACTGGCATGGATGGTTTAAATCCAAAGTTTTGTAAGGGGTCTTTTGCTTGATGTAATACTTTTATTGTTCTTTTTATTTTTTTTAGTCTTAGGTTTAGGTTTTACAATCACTTAAGTAGATTTAACGTTTTTTATGTCTGTACACTTCAGTTTGTTTCTACGCATTTTATCTTTTCTTATTTTTACTCTTCTTCTTATACGTCTGTCTGCCAGCGTTAGCTCATCACCAGTGAGTCTTTTTTATGATCGAGTTGCCCATTCTTTTCTTTTTTTTTTAGAGTTGCCACTATTCTTTTCTTTCTCTTTAGAGTTGCCATATTTAGGTATTTATTTGAATTGTTTATTCTTAAATCTATGTTCTATATTCTAGTTATATATTCTATTCTTGATAAATGCCTTACAGTTCGGCCATCCTGACATTTAATCGTCTCGATTATCACAGTTTTATATTGTTGTTTTTTTAGAACTTCTTAAATTATTGTTTGTGTATATTTGTTTTGTAAGCATTCAGTACATAAACTGACTGCTAAAAAGGCGTCGCAACTAGCACTTGTAACGAGGTGGACTACGGAGGGGGAACTCCTTGATGATGAGTAAAATACTTGGTTTGTTGGTACAAAGTAAAGAACTGATTTTTATTCATGAAAGTAACAATATTTATAGGAAAAAATAGCTTAGTTTGCATAAGTGTAATATCAATATAAATTGGGTTATTGTAAACGCAGCAATTGCTTGCCAATGCAGAATTGCATATTGGCAATTTCCGCGTTGACTGACTGCTGTTTTGGTAACTCGTTGTGTGTGTCGGTTTCGCTGTGATCAGCAGTTTGTGTACCTAAGAAAATAATACGTATGGTGTTGCATTTGATTGGCCTTGTTAAATTATAATTGTCTGTCATATATTGTGTGTGCTGTAATTTTAATGTATATATAAAAACATAGGTCAGTATTTGACATAGTTAAATTGTACATATTATTGTGTGTCATTTATGTGGGTTGTGACTTAAATATATATACGCCTAAACATTCTCCCGGCCGTTGAACAGGTGTTCAACCATCATCTTGGTTTATTGTGAATCGTCTTGGTGATGCTGCTGGATCAGGTGTATTGATGACTTCATTCCTGGGAGCCGTTGATTGGTTAGGTAAATCTAGATTGTTCAGTGTTGCCAACCTCTGCTGTTAGTCGTCCAGATCCTTGTCTTCTTGAACCTTGTAGTCTGAGATGTTGATATTTGTCGCAGGTACATGGGTGATGTTTGGCTTGATTAATTTGCCAAAGTGTGCGTAACTTGGCCTCACTTGACTTATGATAGTGCCAAACGTACTGATGCTAATCTCCAAGTTGCATGCAGTACAACCAGATGATAATGAGAGTATTCCGGTGTCTTCTAGCTGTATTGTGGATGGTGTTCCGTTGCATACGGCTTGCAGTTCCATTGCAGAATGTGTTGCAAAGATCCACCTGTTAGGTTGGTGTGTCTTTTCCCAAACCATCTTGGTGGTTCTGTGAGTTGTTTGACACACTGTTGGTGTCTTGTTGTTAAAGAGCTGAAACTCACAACGATTGTTTACATTGAACACAGCTTGGTGGTCAAAACATATGTATTCTTCATTTGGTATTGTGAGGCAGCGTCGTAGATCATCTTGAGTCAATCCCATGAATTGATCCCTGTGGTTGTTAACTGCTATTATAGGTGTTTTAAGCTCAAACAATCTCCAATTTGTTGAGTCCCACACCGGAATTGGCACGATATTAAACAGCTCTAATTTTGATGTTGATACTAGCGGTAATATTACTCTGAATATTACCTGAGTGTCGGTAGCTGTTCCTTCTGCTCGCATTATTCTGTATAGTTGAATTACATTGGATGATGTCACAGGCAGCGTTTGATCTGGTGGCAAATGATCCCGTATTTGATCCAATTGATCCTTTAGTTGATTAGGAGAAATCAACGTTGGGCTGATCGTATGGTGGCGAATTCCTGTCAGAACGTCCACTATTTCTGATTGCATGCGCTGAAGAGTGGCTGCCAGAAGTGTTAGTTAAGTTGTCAGTGCCAGGTAATTCTCGGTAAGACGTGCGCCTGTGTACCTTCCTCTGCTTTGGCTAAGGATAGCCACTTGTTGTTCAAGTAGTTTTATCCGTTTGTCCGATGTAGATCTGGTCTTCTTGACAACGTTGATAGTTGAATCAAGTACTGATGTTTGATTTTTCAGTAAGTGCAGTAGAAATGCTTCGTTGGTTTTTACCTCCTCTATGACTTTGTTCATTTTATTGGCGTAGTCCGAGTCTAAAACTCCAAATAGACTGTTTGCAATGTTGCCAACTGCATCAAATGGTGATCGGCGTTTTCGTGTGTGTTGCAAGAGTGCGTTTGCCATTTCTAATTCGCCGAATAGGTGCCGAAAATGCTGTGATATGGAATCACATGTGTTCACATTATTTAGTTCTGGGCAAATGTATTTGAACTCCTTTATTCCCAAATCGAATGTCTTCATATCGCGCCAGTAAGGGTCCAATTCATAATATATAATTATGGTCCAGTCGGAAATTGCTCTCTTTGTTGTTCCAATTTTTTCATAAAATATTCCAGGCTTTGTGTCGAACCTTTCCACGGACACCGACTGTGTCAGCACCAAGGGCAACATGAGAAGAAGAATTAGAATGGATGATGTGATTGTTGGCGACATAAGGCGTTTTCGCTGTACGGGTGGCGCGTCATGGTTTTCTGTGTCCTCTGTTTCGTTAATAGTTCGTTTTTTGGCCATGTCTTCTGGAAATAGTGGCGCAAGTCTGTTTATAGGGCGCTTGTAGGTGCCTGAGGCAGTTTTAACGTCAACCACCCTGACATAATTGTCTTGTCCCGGGTATGTTTTGACAATGCGTCCCATAGGCCAACTCATCACAGGTATGTTGTCTTCTTTGACTAGCACCAGCATGCCTTCCTTAATGTTGGAGTTGACGGATTTCCACTTGTGCCTGGCTTGCAGTTCTTGCAAGTATTCTTCCGACCATTGCTTCCAGAATCCATGCTTTAGTCTGGATACTAGCTCCCAGCGCTTTACCAAGGATTTTTCATTGCGGTCCGTGTTTACATCAGGGGGAGCAGTCAACGTTTCCCCAATCAAAAAGTGTGCTGGAGTGAGGGCGGTTGTGTCCGTTGGATCATTTGACATGGGTGTGATTGGGCGAGAATTGAGGATTGCTTCAATTTCGATAATCACCGTATTTAATTCTTCAAATGTTAGAGATGCGGTATTGGTTGTGGTGACCAAAAGACTTTTTGCAGACTTGACCGCAGCCTCCCACAGCCCTCCAAACGATGGCGCGCGTGGTGGAATAAATTTGAAGGCAACTTGTTTTTTGTTGCACTGATTGATGATCTCGGCTTGGCTCTTCTCGCCAAATATTGATCTTTCCAGTTCCTTTAGCTGGTTGTTTGCTCCAACGAAGTTAGTTGCATTGTCACAATGAATTGTTTGACACTTGCCTCGACGGCTTAGGAAGCGTCGTAAGGCTCCCAAAAAGGCGTCTGTTGTTAGATCACTAACCAGCTAAAGGTGTACTGCCTTGGTGGCGAAGCAACAGAAAACAGCTATGTATGCTTTGTCTGGTCGCTTTCCTCGAAGCTTATGATGAATCCATATTGGTCCGCAGTAATCTACGCCTGTTGTAAGAAATGGGCGTGTTGGTGTTACTCGATCGGCTGGCAAATTACCCATAATTTGGTTCATTAACTTGGGCCTTGCCTTGTTGCATGTCACGCAATTGTGAATGATATTCCTTGACAATGTTTTGTCGTTGAGGATCCAATATTGTTGTCTAGCGGTTGCTCGTAAGGCTTGGGCACCGCAATGCATATTGTCATCATGCAGATCTTTCAACAGCATTTTTACTATTGGATCATTGTAGGGCAGCAGAATCTGGTGCCTTGCAATGTAAGGGAGTGGGGCTTGATCCAATCTGCCACAAACTCGTATAAGTCCGTCGGATCCTTGTAGGGGGGACAGCGATGAAATAGAACTCCTTTTTTCCACCATGTTGTGACGCTGCAGCGATTTTAGCTCAGCAGCAAATTCCACTTGTTGTATTGTCCTCAAAATTACGTTGCGAGCGTGATTCAATTCCTCGACGCTTAGAGTGACAGTTGCTGATCTTTGTTTGTTGTAGCAGAAGCGTAACATGTAAGCTACAATAAGTTGTAACTTGTGGAACGAATGACTGTGTCTGCAAGTGTACAATTCCTCACCTATTGTAGATGGGGATATTGCCAGGCTTATATGTTTTGTTTTCCTTTCTAGGTTGCTCGGAATGATGTTGGGTATGGTTGCCCATTTATCTGGAGACCCATGCAGGAACAGTGGTCCATATAGCCATAGATTATGCTCAGGTAATCTACGTGCAGATATTCCTCTTGAAAGAACATCCGCTGCGTTGTTAGCGGATGACACATGACGCCATTGATTTTGGTTTGTTAGTGCTTGGATCTTAGCTATCCGGTTGGCCACAAATGTATGGAATGTGGAGGCAGCTACATTGATCCATGACAGGACGACCGTAGAATCTGACCAAAAGTATCCTGGTACTGTGTTGGAGTTCAAGTTGAGGTCCCGTCGAATTGTGTCCGCGAGCTCAGCACCCAATAGTGCAGCACAAAGTTCTAGTCGCGGGAGTGACTGCTTTGCCGTTGGGGCTACTCGAGATTTTGAGCATAGCAACCGCACAGAAATTTGTTAATTCTTGTACGTTGCGCGAACGTATATTGCTGCGCCATAAGCGCGTTCCGATGCATCCACAAATGTGTGCAGTTCCTTTGTGACTGGAATCTTTCCGTCGTATAAATGTCGGGGAATTTGCATCGAATTAAGGCTCTTCAAGTCCTCTCGATAGTCCTTCCAGTCGTTCTGAAGGGATGTGGGTAATTCGTCATCCCAGTCGAGTTTGTCTTCCCAGAGTCGTTGCATGAAGATTTTGGCTTTCACAACGACGGGAGCGAATAAGCCTAGGGAATCGAGCAAACGACACGCTTAGTTATTTTCGTAGCTGTGCTGCTCTGAGCGCGGCCACAAAGTTGGTCTCCTTTGGGCATCCAAATAAGACCCAATGTCTTGATCTTGTAACTTTCCATTGTATCCTCGAAGTTAACTTCGCTTGCAATGTCGTCCTTTTGTATCCCTTGCAACAGTTGCTCGTTGTTCGAGCACCATTTTCGTAAGTCAAATCCATAGGGACGCAGGATCTTTAACAACTCTTCTCGAATTTGGACCGCTTCTTTGTCGTCTACGTAAAAGTCATTTACTAATTTAGTGGCTCCTACTGGTGATTTGTCCATATGTGTTGCGCCTAAGTGATTCAGACACTTTGTTGCTAAAAATGGAGCTGAGGCCGTGCCGTATGTAACTGTTTTGAGTCTATAGTACCTTAACTGCTCCTTGGGATTGTTCCTCCAAACAATCATCTGGTGAAATTGGTTCTCTGGATTGATCCAAATCTGGCGGTACATTTTATCAATGTCCGCAGTGAACACATATTTGTGTGTTCTGAATCTTAACAAGATTGACATTAGGCCACTTTGCACCGTGGGTCCTACATGCAATATGTCGTTAAGTGACTTTCCTGTCGATGTCTTGCAGGATGCATCAAAAACTACTCGTAGCTTTGTAGTGCTGCTATCTGGTTTTTGCACACAATGATGAGGGATGAAGTAATGACTTCTGGGAATCTGTTGTGGTGACACTTCTTTCATGTGTCCTAGATCCTCATATTCTGACATGAACGCAGCATATTGCTTCCAAGTATCTGCAGACGCTCTGCGCTCCAAAGATAAAAATCGTCTTGTCGCAATCTCCATGGAGTCTCCCAGGGCTGAATAGTGTTCAGAAAATGGAAGCTTCACAATGAGTCGGCCGTCCACTGCTAACTGCAAATTCTCATAAAAATGCTTTTCGCAATGGGCCTCAACAGGTGTTCGATGTTTCTCTGCTGTTTCCATGTTGTCCAGTGTCCAAAATCGCTCTAATAGTTTATTAGTTTCCTCATTAGTTGCTGCCGCACAAATGACTGATGCTTCATTTGCTGCCTTAACTTTTCCTGCAATAATCCAACCGAATTCGGTCTTTTGCATAATTGGTCCAGAATGTAATATTCTGTGTTGCTGAGGGAGCAGTATTGAGTAATAATGCTCTGCTCCAATCAACAGATCTATTTTGCCTGGTTTGCTGAAGTACGGGTCAGCAAGTGGTAAATTGCTCGGTATGATCCAACTCGAATTGTTGATCGCTTGGGCAAGTTGATCCGATATTATATTTGGTAGTACAAATGCTTCCATTCGCATCGTAAAATTGCTGTGTAGTGACTTAATTGTCACATTTACACGAGCTTTGCTGGTCCTTGTATTTCCTCCGATGCCTTCAATCCGGAGAGTTGTGTCATGGCGTTTTAGTGCCAGCATTGTCACTAGCCTATCAGAGATGACGTTGATCTGTGATCCAGAGTCCAGGAGTGCCTTGAATGTTGCCTGCTGTCCATTATTTGCTTGTACAACTACCTTGGCTGTTGCAAGTAAGTTGTAATTTTGGTTGTTAGCAGATGCCACAACTTGTGCGTGTGGCTCTGCTGCTGAAACGATAGCGTTCTCCAAATATAACACAGTGTGGTGTTTCTTGTTGCATTTAAAACAACTGAACTTGCTATGGCAAGCATTCGTCTTATGGTCATTTTTAAAACAGTTGACGCATAACCTTTGTCGTTGCACCCAATTAAGACGTTCGCTAACTGTTTTAGCGCCTGTCTTTTTACAATAAAGACATCCTTTGGGTGCACTTGAAGTCGAGGCACATGTTGTATTTTAGGCTCCTTCTTATAAGTCGTAGATGCCTTTTTTCCAGTAGCCATGACTCGAACTCGCTGTTGGAGGAACTGGAGCATGGTGTCCAGCGGCTGGATTTCCTTTGTGTTACCCAATGATTGTTCATATAAGGTTTTGTTTGTGCCATCCAGTTTGTTCCTTAGGATGGCAATGATGATTGGATCCCATGTTGAGATGTCAATCCCGAGTCCTTTCAACGAAGCTAATGACTCAACTGTTGTGATGTGCAGTTCTTTTAAAGACTTCACATCGTCGCTGCAGGTTTGTTGCAGCAAAAGACGATTCAATATCCTAGAAGCAATATCTCTAGGATTATTGTACGCATCAACTAAGATTTCCCATGCGAAGAGGTAATTTTCCTCCTTCAGATCAATGTGACGGATTAGTCTTTCCGCCTCTCCGATTACGCTGGTCTTGAGGTACCACATTTTACGTATGGTTGGCATTCTAGTTTCATGTATCATACATGAGAACATATCAAAGAACTGAGACCACTTGAGTATATCACCATCAAATTTTGGAATGGAGATGCGTGGCAAGTTAATGTTATCGGACACCGTACTATTTGACTTGTCTGTCAGTACGTTCCTAACCTCAGCTTCTGCTTTCAGATAGTCAGTGGCGTCATAGCCTGCTTCCTCCGGGTCCTCAAGCTCCTCGTATATTTGGAAGTGGACCTCTTGAAGTTTTGCCCAGAATGAGTTTACAATTTCTGCATTAAGAGGCTTGTGTTGAATGGCGCGATTGATTGACGCAATCATCACCTTTTGCCGACGGCACAATGCAACTAGCTTGGCATTTGTGTTTTCTTTGGCATCGAAAATTCCTGCAGCAATGGCGGGTTTTGGTTCCGTCCTATTGCTGGTAGACTGATCTGCAATATCAGCTTGTTCTTTGAAGTAATTTCTGGTTTTTTGAGCCAAATCGTAAACCTCTTCGGAGAACTTGTGGTATGGGTGAGACTCCTCTAACTTAGAGTTTTTGATCAAGACATTGTTGTTCTTGAAAATAGTCCACTTTTCTTCAAGGATTTTGGCCTTGGCTTGGTAGTAGCCAGGTTTTGCCTTCCGCTCTGCTGGGTCCTTTTTTGTGTTCTTTATATGCCTTGATACCTCCTGGCTTATTTCTTCCTGCGCATCTAGGACATCTTCCAATACCAGTGATTTCTCTATGCTCATTTTGTCGCCTTGTTGACAATGATTAAGCTACCAGAATTGTTATGTTATGTTGAAGACAGGATCCTTCCTAGGAGTCCTGTGTCGGGGTCACCAAAATGTTTGTGTATATTTGTTTTGTAAGCATTCAGTACATAAACTGACTGCTAAAAAGGCGTCGCAACTAGCACTTGTAACTAGGTGGACTACGGAGGGGGAATTCCTTGATGATGAGTAAAATACTTGGTTTGTTGGTACAAAGTAAAGAACTGATTTTTATTCATGAAAGTAACAATATTTATAGGAAAAAATAGCTTAGTTTGCATAAGTGTAATATCAATATAAATTGGGTTATTGTAAACGCAGCAATTGCTTGCCAATGCAGAATTGCATATTGGCAATTTCCGCGTTGACTGACTGCTGTTTTGGTAACTCGTTGTGTGTGTCGGTTTCGCTGTGATCAGCAGTTTGTGTACCTAAGAAAATAATACGTATGGTGTTGCATTTGATTGGCCTTGTTAAATTATAATTGTCTGTCATATATTGTGTGTGCTGTAATTTTAATGTATATATAAAAAAATAGGTCAGTATTTGACATAGTTAAATTGACTTAAATATATATACGCCTAAACAATTATATTTATGTTCACTTGATACTAATTTATTTCTATCTTTTTTGGGTTCTGTTGTCGAATTTTCTGTACTTAAATTAGTATTATTTTTTTTTGACTCTATTTCTTTTTCTTTTGTCTGTATTTCTTCTTCTTTTTCTTCTGATTCTAGTTTTTCTTTTTCTAAAATTTCGGTTTCTATTTTTGATTTTTTTGTATTTGACCTTGATTTTTCTTCTGACATTAATTTTTCTTCTTCTGACATTGATTCTTCTTCTTCTGACATTGATTCTTCTTCTTCTGACATTGATTCTTCTTCTTCTGACATTGATTCTTCTTTATCTGACATTGCATTCGTATTAATCCATGGTTTTATATTATTTGCTTCCCATATTCCATTGTATGGAATTTGTGTTAATTGAAATCCTTCCACATCAGTTATTACATATCTGTCATTTGGTAAGATTTCGTGTATTTGAAATGGTCCTTTGTATTTTGGTATTACTTTTTTGCATGCTCCTGGTATGCTTACAAAATTTTTGATTACTACATAGTCTCCTTTGCTATATTTTCTCTGTGTTCTTCCCTTGTTTTTTAGTTTTTTATTGTATTTTTGGTTTTCTACAATTTTAGTTTTTGCTAATTGTCTTATTTCGTTTAGATTTCTTTGTGGATTATTATATTCGGTTAGGCATTCTTTTAAGTGGTCAATGACTATACCTCTTTGACTTACTCCGAATAATAATTCACTCGGTGTTGTACCAGTGCTTTTATGAGTGGTGTTTTTTAGAGCAAATTCTATTTCAGGTAGTACGTTTTCTAGTGAGCGTTGTGTCCCTGCACTTGTGAGTTTGGCTATCATTGGTCCTAGGCATCTGTTGACGCGTTCAACTTGGCCGTTTGCTTGTGGCGATCCAGTTGCAATTTTTATATGTTTAACATTGTTGGCATTCAGGAATTCTTCGAAATCTTTTGATGTAAATGCCCTTCCTTTATCAGATATTATTACATTGGGTCGACTGTATGCATTGAAGAATTCATGTAGACATTTCATTGTACTTTTCGAGTCTGTGCTTTGAGTGGCGTATAGTTTCACGAACTTTGAAAAAGCATATACAACTAAGCATCGTCTCCTTTGGGTATGCTGTGTAATAAACCTTCGTGTTTTCCTTGCTTTGAGGAGTATGTTATGCATTTTAAGCAATTTCTTATGTGTTCTTTTATTTTCTCAGTTAATTGAGGGAACCAGTATGATTTTGTAAAGGCGTTGTGTACTTTTTCGTGTTTTCTTGTGTTTTCTTCTAGTATTAAAATATTGTGTGTTCTGCTAAGTGCATCGACATGTTGCATTTTGTTGCCGTCTCTATGTTCAATGTCGTAGTCATAGTTCTCGAGCTCTAATGCCCAGCGTGCAATTCTTTGGTTAACTTCTTTTTTACTTAGTGTCATTGACAATGAATTGCAGTCGGTGATTATTTTGAATTTTTTGCCATGAAGGTATATTCTGAATCTTCTCAGTGCATAGATGATCGCGAGTGTCTCTAGTTCAAAGCTATGGTATTTTGATTCATAATTCGTTGTTCTTTTGGAGAAATAAAATACTGGATGCATTTTTCCATCTTCTTTCTTTTGCATTAATATTTCTCCAAATCCTATTGGACTGGCATCGCAGTGCAGTTCTGTCTCATGCTTCGGGTCGTATATCGCAAGAATTGGTGAATTCATTAATTTGTACTTCATATTTTCAAAACATTGCATTTCCTCGTCATTGAATTGAAATTTGGCTTCTTTTCGAATTAGGTTATATAAAGGTTTGGCTTGCACAGAGAATTCTTTGATAAATTTTCTGAAATAAGAACAGAGTCCCAGGAAACTATGAACTTCTTTTGCATTCCTTGGTATTGGGAAATTTGCGATTGATTCAACATTTTTTATACCGGGTTGTATTCCTTCCTTGGATATGATGTAGCCTAGATATTCACATTTTTCTTCCATGAACTTGCATTTGTCGATTCTTAATTCTAATCTATTCATTGTTAATCGTTTGAATACTTCTTCTAAAGTGTCTAAATGTTCCTCTGCTGACTTTGATGCTATCATAATATCATCAAGGTAAATTGCTACTCTGCCTTTTCTAATCATATCATCGAATGCATTGTTAACAAAACGTTGGAAAGTTGCTGATGCATTTCTGAGTCCGTATGGCATTTTAGTGTATTCAAATTGTCCCATAGGGGTTATAAATGATGTGTATTTCGTTGACTCTTCATGTACTTCAATTGGTGAAACGCGCTTTTTAAGTCTAATAATGTAAATATTTCTTTGTTGGCTAATGTATCTATTAAATCTTCTATTAAAGGCAGTGGGTAATTGTCTTTGGGTGTAACTTTGTTTAATGTTCTAAAATCTACACAGAGTCTTAATTCTCCTATTTTCTTTTTGACTAATACTATTGGTGATGCGTATTCAGATTGGCTTGGTCGAATAATATCTGTTCTTAATAATTCATCTAATATTTCCTGAACTTGTTCTTTTTCTTTGTACGATAGTCTGCGTGGTTTATAGTGAAATTGCTTTTCATTGTTGAGGATTAATTTTAATTGGCATTTTGTGGCTAGTTTCTCAGGGCGTTCGCTTTTTAAATAACATTTTTCAAAAATATTTTGTAATTTTCTTTTATGTAATATATTTAAGTTAGTATTGTTAATAATTAGTTCGTTATTATACTCATCAATATTTATTGCCATTATGCTTTGACATTCTTTATCTGTTTCTGACATATTTTCATTTTTCAGTTCTTTTTTGCTCTCATCATTTTGATCTTTGTCGTTTGTGCTTCTACTTTCATTTATTTTGCCTATTTTTATTAACCTGTAATTAGCTTGTTGTAAAAAGTCTCTGCCTAGAATAACTGAATAATTCATTGTTTTATTTGATGCAACTTAAAATTCTTTAATTATTTCTTCATTATCAAACTTAAATTTACATTTCATTTTTCCGATTATAATAAGTTTGCTGTTGTTAATTCCATAATATTCTTTAGTATATGAGTATTTATCAATGAATTCTTTTGGTACATGTTCTTCTCGCATAAGGCTTATTAAACTTCCAGTATCAATTAGTGTTTCTAAAGGGGGGGTGAGATAATTAGTTTTGTTAGAAAGTACATATGTGATTAATCTTACAAATTGATTGTCTGTGATTTTTTCCAAATCCTTGCGTTTGGTGCAGTTGATTGAGATGTGTCCCTTTTTGGTTTTCGGCAGTCGGATGCTAAATGCCCTTTGGAGTTGCAATTAAAGCATTTAATTACAACCGTCGAAGTGTTGTCATCTAGTGGCTTGCGTTTGTCCCAGTTTTGCTGTTTTTGTGGTTGAGATTCCAGATTGATGTTTTTAAATGCGTCGACCATTTCAGTTGTATTGTTGAATCGTTGCATTCTGGCTTAAGTGCGTAGATTAGGGTTAGGTATGCCGTCTATGATGTGTTCAATTAATTCATCTTTGCTGACGTTTATTTTGTTTGCCAAAATCAATTTCTCGAAAAGGTATTCTTGGAAAGATTCCTTTGGCTCCCAATTTTTTTTTCAAATTTGCGTTTCATTGAGAGTTGGCTTTCACGCGTTTCAAATATGGATTCCAATTGTTCAAGTAATTCGTATACTGGCATTGTTGTGATATCATTGTGACTTTGTAGCCATTTGGCTGCTTTGCCTTTTAGGCGGTTGGCGATCAAGGCGCGTACACTATGATCATCTAACTTGTAAGTGGACTTCACTGAGTTTATTTGTTTCTTGAACAATTGTATGTTAGCACTGGCATCTGTTGGGTCAAACTCTGATATTAACTCTATCAAGTGCGTGAACGATATATCATTGCGTTGTTTTGTTTGGTTACTTTCATATTTTTCATTGATTAGTAATGTATTTTCTCGCGCTGTTACTTTTAACTCCCTTTTTAGCATTTCCATTTCGCGCATAATTAAATCCCATTTTAAGTCGTCGTAGTCTTGTTTATTTAATTTCGTTGCATCTTCGTTTTGGTTATTTGTTGGCTTGTTTACCAGAGTTTCATCATCATTCATTATCAGGGCCTCGTCATCGGTAAATTTGGAGGGCTTTTATCGTTTTCATTGATTGTCAGGGCTTCGACATCGGTTGTTTTTGGAGGGCTTTTATCGTTTTCATTGATTGTCAGGGCTTCGTGTTCGATTGTTTTTAATTTACATTTATCGTTGTTATTGTTATCGTCGATATGTTTGACAGTGCCGTCTGCTTGATCTTCGATTTTCACTTCACTTTGTGCATTATCACTGTTTTTTGCTTTGTCTTGGTTTTCTTTGATTTCGTTGTGTTGCATTGTTTCGTCTTTCTCTTCGTTGCTGCTTACTTTGATTTTATTGCTGGTTGCTACATTATCTTTGTCTCCTCCATTTTCTTTGTGTGTTTCTTTTTGTACGCAGCGTCGTTTTGCTGTACTTTGATGAGTCGTTTTATTAATTCGGTTTTTACACCAGTTGTTGGTTGATTATATGTTTTAAAGCTGCGTCTTAGGTTATTTATTGTATATTTTTCGTAGTCTTTGTCACTCATTGCATTTTTCTTTTTGTGTAGGCGATTAATTGTTTGGTTTTGCACCACTTCTGATTATTGTAAGGGGTCTTTTGCTTGATGTAATACTTTTATTGTTCTTTTTATTTTTTTTTAGTCTTAGGTTTAGGTTTTACAATCACTTAAGTAGATTTAGCGTTTTTTATGTCTGTACACTTCAGTTTGTTTCTACGCATTTTATCTTTTCTTATTTTTACTCTTCTTCTTATACGTCTGTCTGCCAGCGTTAGCTCATCACCAGTGAGTCTTTTTTATGATCGAGTTGCCCATTCTTTTCTTTTTTTTTTAGAGTTGCCACTATTCTTTTCTTTCTCTTTAGAGTTGCCATATTTAGGTATTTATTTGAATTGTTTATTCTTAAATCTATGTTCTATATTCTAGTTATATATTCTATTCTTGATAAATGCCTTACAGTTTTTTAAAATTCTTCTGCCGCTCATCATTGGTTATGTAACTTATATATTCAATACCGCCATAACAACGTCCACTTTTCCCGACCAGTGGAAAATTGCAAAGGTATTGCCAATCCCAAAATCTAATCATGAGTTTAGGCCAATCTCGATTTTGCCATATTTATCTAAAATATTTGACCACCTATTGGCTGCTCAAATTAACAAGTTCCTCACAATAAATCGACTATTGCTCCCTTGAGCTTCGTTATATTTTTTTATATTTGTCTAAATGTAACATCCATTTGTATGCTGATGATGTCCAAATGTATGTAAGTCGTCCGCTCAGTAAAATTAACGAAAGTGTCCAGTTATGTAATGAAGACTTGTTGCGTGTTAGTCAATGGGTCAATGTTAATGGTTTGTGTATTAGCTAGTCTAAATCCAAATGTATCTTAATTTACAGAAAGTACCTGAACCCTGACAACTATCCCAAGCTGCAAATAGATTCCACAGCTGTACATTACGTAGATACAGCTGCAAGCTTAGGGATCACCCTGAACAGGACCTTATCATGGGATAGTCAGGTGAATAAACCTGTGGGAAAAACGTGTGGCGTTTTAAGGCAACTTTGGCTCACCCAGAAATTCCTACCCCTTAACATAAGAATATTGATCGCGAAATCTTTACTATTGCCAAAACTTTTGTATGGCATTGAAATTTTTGGCAAATGCGACGCTGCAAGCCAAAAGAAGCTAAGGGTAGCGTATAATAATGTTGCCCGCCTCAAAAGGGCAGACCGCGTAACGGGTTACGCTAACAGACTGTTTGATCTAGATCTAACGTCTTTAATTCATTTCAGAACTCTTCTCTTCCTACACAAAATTATATATAAGTATTTGTATTTCAACATAAAGTTTACATTGTCCCAACGTGTGAATAACCTCGTTTGCTTGATAACCAAACTAGCTTCTTCTTCCTCCCTACATTAAATCTATACGCAGCGGACATCATTTTAAAACTAATTTTGAATCCTATCTTAAAACTTAACTTTAACGCCTGAAACTACATTACGCATAACTTTCAATACGTTATTCTTTTGGTTCCATTTTATAAATAATTGTTAAAAATATATAATTTAGATTAATACTTTTATGTTTTACATTTAAGTATCTGTGATTAATGCTTTAATTTATAGAAGCAATACTGTAGCATAAGGAATCGTTCCATTATTATTATTATTATATTGGGGGTAAATACACTGCGACCAAATAGATCTATTGTGCCCCCTTCTTGGCCTATAGCTCTTCCATCAGGCCCAGGTGTTGCATAAAAGCAAGAACCTTTGTTGGGTCGATGGTTTCTAAATCGCTAAATTCTACAATATGTTTTCCTTAGAAAACTACTTCTTTTCCTTGCTAAGGCTACGCATTCTGCTATAATGTGCAAGGACGATTCTCCTTCCATTTCGCAGAATTTGCAAATCTCGCTGCTGACTATACCTAGCTTTGCCAAGTGACCTCGTAGTCTACAATGTCCTGTCAAGAGACCGGTGAGTATCCTGAGTCTATTTTTACCCATTGATATTACTTGCTTAAACCGTTTAAGGTTATAGCTACCCAAGAGAATCTTTGCTTGTCTGAGTCCTGGTGTCCTTGCCCAGCTCGTTCTTCGCAGAAGTCTCTCTTCATTCCTGAGCTCTTGCCGTATTGTGCTTCTTCCTATACCACAGTACGGCACGGCTCCTATTAGGGGTGTCGCTGCCCCCAGTCTTGCTTGCTTGTCTGCTTCTTCGTTCCTGGGACCCATCTTAGGGCAAGCCTATTTTGTGATCCCAGAGTGTCTAGCTTGGTTCGTACCTCACGAACTACCTTTGACCTGATTTCGGTCTTACTAAGTGCCATTATTGCTGCTTGACTATCGGATAGGATTGCTATATCCCTATTCCGATAGTTACGCTTTAGATTAAAGTCCACACACCTCCCGATTGCACATACCTCAGCTTGGAATATGCTGGTGTGCATACCTAGGGGCTCATGGTACATTAGACGACGGCCTACCACACCAAGACCGGAGCCTTGTTGCGTTAGGGATCCATCGGTGTACCATTTTATGGTGTGTGGCTTCATGTTGTGGACCTCTTCCAGAGATGTCCACTCCTTTTTATTACAGAGGTGAACTTGAAACTTTTGGCCGAACATGTGTTCGACTTTCATTTCGTCCCTTGGCTGTGCCAGTAGGGGAAGTTCACCCGATAGCATATCTGCCTCTACTCGACTAAGAATGTGTCCTCTCCCAACTCCTGCAACGGACATTCTTAAGAGGGTTGCCTTTTGTTGCAGCCTAATTGTGTGATGGAGTGGCGTTATCTCCAATAGAACCTCAAGCGCTGATGTGGGACAGGTCCTCATCGCTCCCGTGATTCCTACACATGCCATTCTTTGTAGCTTTTAAAGCAGCTTCTGCACAGTGATTTGCTGTGCTTTATCCCCCCATGCAAATGCTGCATACGTGAGCATGGGCCTTACTACCATAAGGTATAGCTATCTTATTATCTTTGGTGATGTTCCCCATGACTTCCCGGCTATGCTACGACACGTATACAGCGCTCTGCAGCACTTTGCGATCGTATTCTGAACATGGGTGCCAAAGTTTAACTTACTGTCAAAAGTGACCCCAAGGTACTTAACTTCCTTGCTTGTTTCTATTGGACTCCCCGCAAGCCTAATCTCCCTCATCCTTTGTAGCTTGTATCTTCTGGTGAACGGAACTATAATTGTTTTAGTAGGGTTTAAGTTGAGACCAACTTTCCTACACCAATCATGCGTAATCCTAAGTCCCAGTTGAACATTATCACAAAGAGTATCTTCATACTTGCCCCGAGCTATTATCACAATGTCATCTGCATAGCCTTGACATGGAATACCCCTGTTCGCAAGTCTACTTAATAGTTCGTCTACTGGTATACTCCATAAGAGGGGTGATAATACCCCCCCCCCCCCCCCCCCTTGAGGACAGCCCCTTGAGGTTGTTACTGTTACGGTACTAACTTGTATATCGTTCCATAATTAAATATAAAAAAATAATAACCATTTTAAAATTTCCTGATACACAATCCTTGGATAAAAAAGCTTTAATTTAAAATTATTTAATTTGAAATCAAAATTTAAAGTTTGCATTTTATAGTTTTTCTGATTTGTTCAAATCTAAAATAAAACAAGTTGTAATGAACAACGTGAAGCAGATGGGCTATTAATGGCAATCGAAGTACGCGCTTGCTTTGGCTGAAGCTCGCCGGCAATTGTGGTGGGTGATTGGTTTTAAATAGACGACGCATTAAAGTTGCTTCGTTATTAGTTATAAATTAGTTTTAAAATTTAAATAATTTACTAAAATTCAGACGAACAAACAAAAACGAACGGACGACTACGGGCATTTGCAAGAAGAAAAAGCGTAGACGCATTAAGGGGATCAAGTAAATTGGGTATTCGGGACATTCCTTTTCGGTGCTACCGATTGGTGCACTCGCCCACCCTACCATGATTCTGCGGGCCAAAAATAAAAGCAGGATCCCTGGGGATGCCCTACAGTCGCTATCCTACATCCATCGGAAGATGAGTGTCATCCACAAAAAAAAGAAAATTAATTCATTATAAAAGTAGCACACGATGGGCTGATATAATTCATATTTGAAATTGGTTATAAATGAACTTAATTAATTAGTTATAATTATATATAAGCAATAAAAGAAATTCTTATAGCTCTTGCGCATGTTTGCCGAAAGAATTTAAAACAAAAACAGATGACTTTATAAAAACAAAATAATGCCGGTTGATCAGCGCGGTTACTATCTGCTAGTTGTTACGCAGTTTCTACATGCATCATCAGTTCAACAGGGCATGCACGTAATAGCAAGGTAATACCCCTGCAGGCTGATTTGTATTAATCAATTTTAAGAAAAATCAAATCCGTTTAGCAAACATCCGTACGGCTAGGCTAAGAAAAATTAATACGAAAATTTATATTTAAAAGAATATTAATGAACAACTTGAACTATATAATAATTGTTATTAATCCGATTAAATCGTTATATTGCCATTTTCAATAATTCAGGTTCTCCATATAATAGCATATTAAATTAAATGTATATAAGTATCCGATAAGAGTATAGTAGAGTAAGGTTATTTTATATATAAGGACGGTTAATCTTAGTTAAATATAGTTAATAATTGATGCATTCGTCGCATTTTTATTTATACTCGAATTGCGAAAAACCAACAAAAACAAGTGGAAACGTTGCAGTCGGATGCAACCGACTGCGGCATACTCGATACCAGTATTAAAACATGTAAAAAGAGGCCTGATTGCAAAGGGGTACGGATGGGGCAGGGGTGTACGCTGCCTTAAAGATTCTCCGATGCAGATGGGGATGCCACCAACTATCTTCCTACCAAATTTGGTGACTCTAGCTGAAAGTTAGTAAGAGCTGTTGAAAGGGGGGCTGGGGGCAGCATGGCTGGGCGTGGCATCCAAAGTTTCATGCAGATCTTTGTGGAATGTCAATTGCTATCTTCATACCAAATTTGGTGACTCTAGCTCGAAAATTGTTTAAAGTGGGGAAAGGGGGGCTGGGGGCGGTATGGGTGGGCGTGGAATCCAAAGTTTTGATGCAGATCTGTGTGGAATGTCAATTGCTATCTTCATACCAAATTTGGTGACTCTAGCTCGAAAATTGTAAAAAGTGGAGAAAGGGGGGCTGGGATCGGTATGGGTGGGCGTGGCATCCAAAGTTTTGCTGCAGAGCTTTGTGAAATGTCAATTGCTATCTTCCTTCCAAATTTGGTGACTCTAGCTCAAAGTTTGTAAAAAGTGGGGAAAGGGGGGCTGGGGGCGTAATGGGTGGGCGTGGCATCCAAAGTTTTGCTGCAGTTCCTAGTGGAATGTCAATTGCTACCTTCCTTCCAAATTTGGTGACTCTAGCTGAAAGTTAGTAAGAGCTGTTGAAAGGGGGGCTGGGGGCGGTATGGTTGGGCGTGGCATCCAAAGTTTTGCTGCAGAGCTTTGTGAAATGTCAATTGCTATCTTCCTTCCAAATTTGGTGACTCTAGCTCAAAGTTTGTAAAAAGTGGAGAAAAGGGGGCTGGGGGCGGTATGGGTAGGCGTGGCTCCAAAACTTTGAAGCAGTTTTTTGGGGGTCGTTACCAGGTATCTTCCTACCAAATTTTGAGGCTCTAGCTCCACAACTCTGGAAGATACACGCATTCCCGTTTTTGACGAAGCGTTGGGGTGGATGGGGGCGGCTAGGGCAGTATCGGTAGGCGTGGCATCCAAACTTTTGATGCAGTTTTTGGGGGGTCATCATCACCTATCTTGGCACAAAATTTGGTGGCTCTAGCTCAAAAACTGTGGGAGCTATAGGCTTTTTTGACTTTAAATTGCGGGGGGGCTGGGGGCGGAATGGGTGGGCGTGGCTCCAAAATTTTTGATGCAGTTTTTTTGGGGTTGCTATTAGCTATCTTCCCTCCAAATTTGGTAGTTCTAGCTGTAAGGATGTGCGAAATATGTGGATTTGAGTTATCGAATTTATCGATTTGCCAGCCCCCCAGTTATCGTTGAACCCCCATCTTGACATTTAAATTTACTATCCCATAGATAAAGAGAATTGGAAAGTTTCAAGTCTCTAGCTTGAAGGGTGTGGATAAAAGTTGCGAACATACAGACGGACGGACGGACGGACGGACACCATGACGGACATTGCACAAACCCAATATACTCTTTACCTTCGGTATCGAGTATAATAATCAGGTGTACCTAATTACTTGTCGAGCAGTGTGTCGATTTTTCAAAGAGAAGCATGGCTAGTTGCGCCAAATTTAAGGGGAAGCTTTGTTATATTAGGTACTCACATTATAATTTGCATCTAAGAGCGGCTCATTATAATAGAAAAAGAGTGACTTACATACATCATCCCACGCTGGAAGTACTTCCTGGTGTTGGTGTGTGTGTGGCTGCAATTATGTATAGAGAGTGCAAATATCACAAGCCTCGTGCGAAAGCTCGCTGTAGATGGGGAACATAAGAGAGAGCAACGACCACAAGCCACGTGCAAAAGCTTACTGGGTCTTAAGGCATACACTGCAAAATTTTTGTGTGCTTTTCGTTCGGTACACAATTCTAAACAAATAAAACTTATTAGTATAATGAATAATTATGTTATTATTGATATTTCACGGAACCGTCACAACCTCCCTTTCAACGTGCCTTTTTAACTTATTTAGTTTATGTGTTTTAAGGCACTGTTGTTAATTATATAAACGTATTTATGATCGTTATGCAATGCACCGCACATATGTATTTATCCAACAGATTTATTTAGCACTTAAACAAAAGGGAAATTGCTCGGATTCATTACTTGTATATAGGTAATTAGTTATAGTTGATCCCATCGTTGTAGTTGAAGCTGATATTTAATTAAAGTTGATCAAACTGGGTCGAATAGGAAGAAGAAGATCCACGAGCCAGACCATGTTCCTCGGGTTAGGTTTACTATTCGAATACTAATGACATGCCTTCGATGCCTCTTTACATAGCCAAGTCAGTCTGACCCACATGTGTCGGTATGGGTGAGGTTATGCTGGAACGCGCGCCAAACGGTGGTGGGTTTAAGAGAAGCTCTCTTAAGCAGAACAGCTTGCGCGATTAGCTTAAAACATCTTTGCAATGAACATGGGCGTGGCAAAGGCTGTATAAATATGCAGCTGACAATTAATTGCTCGTACTAGTTCATACGGGGTATTAATTTTAAGAAATTAATAATCCAGTAATAATCCGGCTCATGATTATAATAAAAAAAACATTTTTTTAACTTTTGTTTCCTTTGGAATGGTTTAAATATATTTCTTCATTATTTACCCGAAATTTTTCGAAATAGGCACTGAAGAAAAAAAAACGTGCTGCGCAGAAGCTCGCTGCAGCCTGAACTTTACGCCAAAACTAATAAAAAGAACACAATTGCTGGTTGACCACGGATTTGGGGTACAAAATCATTTAAACAATATTAACTTACAATAGTATAGGCGATTCTCCTTTATGGTTTAATTTAAAATTCACTGTACTGCAAGAAATCACGCTATGCACATAGGCATATATATATATATATTTAATTCTGGACGGTTGCAACGCGCACAACTTGTTCGTTCAAGGCTATTAAATAAAAAGAATGTGCCTGGGGTCAAAAGATCTAATGAAGGCCAGTTTGCCGAAAATTCGCTTTGCACGCATTTTTCAACAATTTTGGGTTTCCCTTTCTATCCAGTTTTTGGGAAGCTCAAGCTTTTCACCCACAGATGGCGCTAGGCGCAAAACGCAACAAAGTATGGCCCATTTTTAGGAGAAAAATAAATTCTATTAGAATCTCGACAAGCGAAACACTACACACCCTTCCGCCAAGATCACACTTTGGTGTTGCAAACATCAAAGGGTGATAAACGCTTGGAAAGCAATTAAAAAAAAAAAAACGAATAAGGTGATCATTGCTTAATATCCTTTGCGTGATATTTACCAATAGATTGACCTTGTAAGTCTTCTAACTCGTAATAGCTCTGACCGACTTTGGTTTTAATTGTAGCTTTAACAAAAGCTGGTGCTAATTTTGCACTAAAACCTTTAGCAAAGTTACTCAATTGGAAGTTTCTTCTATATACTTCTTGTCCCACATTATAAGAAACCTCACGACTACGCAGATCATAAAGTTTTTTATTTCTACTATGCTGCTGTTGTATACCTTTTATAGCAGCTTCTCGTATAATGTCAAATGAGTCTTCTCGATTAAAAGTGACGGACCGATCTTCTAACATTTGCAAGTTTCGCAAGTGTTGATAAGTGGATCCGTTAGTAATCATTTGTTGACCGAACGCAACGCGGTATGGACTGCTACATATAGCTGTATGAACACTAGATCGTAAAGCACAACAGATTCGACTTGGGTTTATATATGCTTTAATGCCTGCAATAACTGAACGGTTAACGCGCTCAGAAGCATTTGCTTGCGGTGCATATACCGGGTTGTAGCAGTGTTGCACGTCAAATTTCTGCAAAAGTGCATTGAGCTTATGACATTTAAATTGGGCACCATTGTCCGACACTACTAATTCCGGAACTCCGAAGGTAAGAAATATATCATCCTCTATAAAACGAATTATGGCTTCAGCCGTAAATTTCTTTACTGCTTTTATAAATGGGTATTTTGACAAATGATCTACCGCCACAGAATTGGCTATATTACCTGATCGGCTGCGAGGATAAGGACCAAGGAAATCCACAAATATCTTTTGAAAGCATCTTTGAGTATTATTGGACGGCCGTAATGGTGGACGTAACGATCGATTTGGGTACTTCGTGCACTTACAAATATCGCAGCTGGTAATATACGATTTAACATCATTTACTAGATTTGGCCAAAAGTAATGACGCCGAATTCTTTCAAGAGTCTTCGTGATACCACTTTGAGCAGCCACTGGACTATCATGATTTTCCTTCAAAACTTCTGGAACAAGTTCTTTGGGAATCCAAAGCTTCCAACACATACCATCTGCGACTTGTTCGCCAGGGGCATGCTCGGCACGGCGATAAATAATATTACCCACAATTTTAATGTCCGGCATAAGGGTCTGTTGGCTTTCAATCTTTCTCCTTAGCTCTTGGTATTCCTCAGAATAAAAATGTTTATCCCTAAGGTCGATAATGCTATCAATTCCGATCGACGATAGGTCTTCACAACGAATTCGAGACAGCGCATCAGGAACCACATTTTGGCTTCCCTTGCGGTGATAAATTTTAAATTCAAACCCTTGCAACTTAAGAGCCCATCAGGCCAAGCGAGAGCTTAGATCCGACTGTGACATGAGCCACTTCAAGGAAGCATGGTCCGTGTGTATAGAGAACTCCTGTCCCTCAATGTATGCTCTAAATTTCTTAACACACATTATGGCGGCTAAGCATTCTTTCTCCGTGACAGAATAAATTCTCTGACATGAAAGCAATGGGAACATCATTTCCATCGCAATCATGCTGCATCAATACGCCACCCACACCAGTATGACTTGCATCACAATGAATAGCGAAAGGCAATGCAAAATCGGGGCTGTGTAATACAGGCGCAGTACACAGTTTATGTTTGAGGTCTACAAACGCATTCTGCGCTTCGTCTGTCCAATCAAACTTGCGATGCTGCTTTAACGTGTCAGTAATTTGAGAGGCAACTGAGGCATAGTTTTGAATAAATTTGTGGTACCACCCTGTAGTACCTAAAAACCTTCGCACTTGCTTTACTGACTTTGGGACTGGAAAATCTCGTATTGCTGCTACCTTTTCGGGGTCAGTCTTGATAATTCCATTTCCAATAATATGCCCGAGATACTTTACTTCTTTAAGGCAAAACTTAGATTTTTCGACGTTAATAGTAAGTCCTGCAAGCGATAGCTGCTCTGCTAACACCTTAAGGACGGCCATGTGCCTTTCAAAAGTGTCGGATACCACGAGTAGATCGTCCAGATAAATAAAGATTTCGGTACGCAAATTTGCCGGTATAACTTTGTCCATCAGTTTGGACATAGTTTGTGGGGCATTCGATAATCCGAACGGCATCACAGTAAACTGATACAACGGTCTTCCCGGAACTGTAAAAGCTGTTTTTTCTCTAGCCGTGGTAGTGAGCGGAATTTGCCAATATGCGTCTTTTAAATCAATGCTTGTTATGTATTCAGCCTTTGGAAGTCTACTTAAAATACCATCAATTAACGGCATTGGATAGGCGCTTTTTTTGGTAACTGTATTAACCTTGCGGCTATCTAAACACAATCGAACTTTGCCTGGCTTATGTACTAACACGACCGGTGATGACCAAGGACTATTAGACTCTTCAATAACGCCAAGAGCAAGCATTCTATCTAGCTCTTCGTACATCAGTTTTTCAATAGCGGGGGAAACCGCATAATGACGCTGTTTAATTGGCTGTGTCTCACTAACTTCAATATCATGCATTAACCAGCTAGTCTTTCCCAATCCTTTTTTCGCAAATGATGGAAACAACAATACCTTTTCTATTAAATCCTTTTTCTGTAAGTCCGAAAGGGGTATCTGCGTGGATTCATCATATTTTAAGCTCATGACAGACTGAGATTGCTCTTTATTTGTCAAATATAAAGGCAATAAATCAAAACTACGCCAAAAATATATTCCGAGAAATACATCTTGTGACAAAGACGGTATTAGATAAAAGCACAATGGCTAAGTTTTTCCACGAAAGGTAATGAGCGTCGAAATTCTACCAATAATCCGTTGTTTCTGACCGTCTGCCGTACAAACATTGGAATTCAGTTCCTTGAATTTGGTACCACTGTTCACTAATTCTTGTGCAAAGCTTCCTCCTATACAGCTAATGGAAGCTCCAGTGTCCATTAGTCCGCTAACGGTTTTGCCAAACATTGACACTGAAGCATAAGGTCGGAGATCGCTGACATCATTTACAACTGAGGTCAATATTGAATTAAGGGTAACTTTGCATAATTTCCGATATGATATTCTTCGTTTCTTATTATGAGTTTTCCTTTCTATAATATCTGGTAGCTCACTAGGCAAGTTTTTAGAATTATTATCTAAAGGACTACTAGCGACTAAAGTCAAATCCGGTAATTGTATGAGTGAACTGAATATTTCTTCAGTTACTCGAAACTAGTTTGCGTGCACTGGTCCACGGTGCACGCGACACTTCGTTTTTTGCAACATTGCAATTGGCACAGGACGGCTTGTAGGTGTCCTGTTTTCCACATCCGTAACAGAAAACTTTACGATCTGCCAGACATTCTTGGCCCTGTCTTCCACAATTCCAACAAGAAAGCGTTATTGCATCGATCTCTGGATTATCTAACTCATTAGCTTCCAATTCTTGCACGCAATCTGCTTGTATTGCAATTTCATGCACTTATCGTCCTGCAACTTGGCACTGCGAAGGTATGACCGATTTGGTAACAGTTTTTATGAATTGTTCTCGCCTGTGGACGACATGTCTTAACTGCTCGAGATTATAAATCGGAACATAGAATATCTCACGCTGTACTTCCGGTAATAAATTAGCTTGCAGCACCTCAAGTAGTGACTGCTCAGACATCGGCTGTGTAAGTCTATCAGCTAAAATCATAATAATCTGGCTTATTCTATCAGAACGAGCACTTCCGCACTGCTGCGAACCTATTGGCGAGGAACTAACGGGTTGTTGTTCACCATTCCTGTGACAATTTTCAGTATCTACTGGGCCTGTTAGTCGAAAAAGTTGCTCAAAAGCTTGTCGTTCTCTACCATGAACAGATGGTCTGGCAGGGGGTTGAACAACAGCAGGGGTCACCACAGGATTCTGCACTGAAAGTCTTTGAAAACCTACTTCAATTGCTTGGGACAAAAGTTGCGTGTGTTGAGCCATTGCTGCAGCCATTGCGCTAACTATAGTTTGTTGCAAGTTGTTAGCAATTAGACTCGGGGGTGCTGAGACGCTTCCGATCCCTGGTTAGCACTTAGTCCCGTGCTATTGCTAGCTAAGACATCGACAGGGTTTATCAGAAAAAAAAAAAAAAAAAAAAAAAAAAAATTGCTAGCTAAGACATCGACAGGGTTGTTCAGAGGTACTAATGACGACTCGTTTCCCTGCCTCACTCCTAATTGAGAGCTTGCTCCCGCATTCGTGCTCTGCATTTTTCTAATTGTAGCGACTTCAGTCGTAGCTTGATTTGAAAACTTAGCGGTTCTAGACTTAGATCGCGTTATAATTTCACTGGGCTTTAATGGAAGCTTAGCAGGCTGGCATGCGGCTAATTCAACTGCTAAATTCTGACTTGATACTCTAAGTGAAGTTCTACAAATAGGACAGATTCGTTTGTTACCTGTTCTATTGTTAAAACAACTCACAATTTCAAAACTAGTCTGAGAATTACCATTGTCACTTGCTGACATTACTTTTGTAACATAGCCGACTGTTAGCTACTTACAAAAAAAAAATTATACTAACAGAAAATCTTATGATTATTTCAAACAAAGTTTTATTTAAAAATGATAAACGAGAAATTAACAATTCATTATTCATGTGTGTGGATAACAACGCAACCTCCTTCCTGAGAATAGGTAAGCAGACCTTTTTTTGATCTACTTGATAAAAGAATAATAATAGGATAGATGAAGTAATTATCTGTAAAGGTTCGGCAAGCTATAGCTCTAAGCCACTAGCTCTCATCCAATAACCTCCACCAATAATCACTAAGTTTACTAGACTGACATTCATTCAGCGCTAGGATAGAAAGAAACCGAAAGCGTAATTGCCTTAATGATTACAAGCTCGTTTGCAAACATGGCAGCTATTGTTCCCGGCAGGAGTATAATTTAAGAAGAAGAAGCACCAGCCAATAGGAACGATACTCTTCCGCAATAACTGTCGCATCCGAAATAGAATCATACTTTCAGGACATTTGAAAAACAAAAAAGATAAAGAGATCCACAATATTTATCCCAATTTACGTTCATGACCAACCACCTGAGTTGTATCCAACGACAACGGAATCCGGCTTAATATTTTGGTTTGTAGGCATGTCCGCAGATACAAAAAGGTGTTTCTACTTTTAATGGTTCTACTCAGTGGCGGATCGTAGCTTAATTATCCACAAATCCTCGTCCAGCGAAAGCTTTACCATAATTGTAGAAACACAAGGGGGAATTTACGTTTGTGTATTCCGAGTCTGGCAACACAATTATTCTGAAACTGTTGTTGTTCCTTAAAACTCACACGCGCGTAACATTGTTTGGTTTTCTGAGACGGTCATTATCAATATGTGAATTGCATAATGTTTCTACATCTCACTTATAAGACAAGGACAAAGGTATGAGGATATGAAGTTATTCGTGTTAGCAGATAAGTGCTAAGTCAGATGGTATTTGACTTCGAAATTTGTAAGCCTGTACAGCTGAAAAATACAAGTTGTGTTTCTTTTCCTCTATCAACAATGCTACCATTCGGATGATTAATGAGTAATGGCCATACCATTAACCTTCCTTTAGCTTATTGATAACTAATAGCTTTAACTGCAACAGGCCACACGATTTGGGCACCAATAAAACTAATATATAATTAACTAATTAATAATAACTGTAATGAACAACGTGAAGCAGATGGGCTATTAATGGCAATCGAAGTACACGCTTGATTTGGCTGAAGCTCGCCGGCAATTGGGGTGGGTGATTGGTTTTAAATAGACGACGCATTAAAATTGCTTCGTTATTAGTTATAAATTAATTTTAAAATTCGCGTACTAAAATTCAGACGAACAAACAAAAACGAACGGACGACTACGGGCATTTGCAAGAAGAACAAGTGGAAACGTTGCAGTCGGACGCAACCGACTGCGGTATACTCGATACCAGTATTAACAATTTTGATGCCCATCCATGTGGGATGTCAATTGCTATCTTCATACCAAATTTGGTGACTCTAGCTCGAAGTTTGTATAAAGTGGGGAAAGGGGGGCTGGGGGCGGTATGGGTGGAATATCATCCAAATATTTGATGCAGATCTTTGTGGAATGTCAATTGCTATCTTCATAACAAATTTGGTGACTCTAGCTCAAAGTTTGTAAAAGTGGGGAAAGTTGGGCTGGGGGCGGTATGGTTGGGCGTGGCATCCAAATTTTTGCTGCAGATCCTTGTGGAATGTCATATGCTACCTTCATACCAAATTTGGTGACCATAGCTCAAAGTTTGTATAAAGTGGGGAAATGGTGGCTGGGGGCGGTATGGTTGGGCGTGGCATCCAAATTTTTGCTGCAAATCCTTGTGAATGTCAAATGCTACCTTGATACCAAATTTGTTGACTCTAGCTCAAAGTTTGTATAAGGTGGGGAGAGGGGGGCTATGGGGCTGGGGGCGGTATGGTTGGGCGTGGCATCCAAATTTTTGCTGCAGATCCTTGTGGAATGTCAAATGCTACCTTCATACCAAATTTGGTGACTAGTTCGAAGCATGTGAAAGGTGGTGAAAGGGGGGCTATAGGGCTTGGGGCGGTATGGGTGGGCGTGGCATTCAAATTTTTGCTTCCGATCCATGTGGGATGTCAATTGCTCTCTTCATACCAAATTTGGTGACTCTAGCTCGAAGTTTGTATAAAGTGGGGAAAGGGGGCTGGGGGTGGTATGGTTGGGCTTGGCATCCAAATTTTTGCTGCAGATCCTTGTGGAATGTCAAATGCTACCTTCATTCCAAATTTGGTGACTCTAGCTCAAAGTTTGTATAAGGTGGGGAAAGGGGGGCGGAATGGATGGGCAAGGCTCCAAAACTTTGATGCAGATTGTTGGGGGTCGTTGCAAGCTATCTTCTTACCAAATTTGGTGGCTCTAGCTCCACTACTCTGGAATATACACGCATTCCCGTTTTTGACGAAGCGTTGGGGCAGATGGGGGCGGCTAGGGCGGTATTGGTGGGCGTGGCATCCAAACTTTTGAAGCAGTTTTTGGGGGGTCATCATCAGCTAAATTGGCACCAAATTTGGTGGCTCTAGCTCAAAAACTGTGGGAGATATAGGCTTTTTTGACTTTAAAATGCGGGGGGTCTGGGGGCGGAATGGGGGGGCGTGGCTCCAAAATTTTTGATGCAGTTTTTTGGGGAATGCTAGTAGCTATCTTCTTACCAAATTTGGTAGTTCTAGCTGTAAGGGTGTGTGAAATATGCGGATTTATCGTTTTTGAGTTATCGAATTTATCGATTTGCCAGCCCCCCCAGTTATCGTAGAACCCCAATCTTGACACTTTAATATACTATCCCATAGATAAAGAGAATTGGAAAGTTTCAAGTCCCTAGCTTAAAGGGTGTGGAAAAAACTTGCACACATTCGGACGGACAGACGGACAGACGGACAGACACCATGACGGACATTGCACCAAACCAATATACTCTTTACCTTCGGTATCGAGTATAAAAAGCGTAGACGTATTAAGGGGATCAAGTAAATTGGGTATTCGGGACATTCCTTTTCGGTGCTACCGATTGGTGCACTCGCCCACCCTACCATGATTCTGCGGGCCAAAAATAAAAGCAGGATCCCTGGGGATGCCCTACAGTCGCTATCCTACCTCCATCGGAAGTTGAGTGTTATCCACAAAAAAAAGAAAGTTAAAGATATAATTCATATTTGAAATTGGTTATAAATGAACTAAATTAATTAGTTATAATTATATATAAGCAATACAAGAAATTCTTATAGCTCTTGCGCATGTTTGCCGAAAGAATTTAAAACAAAACAAGTGGAAACGTTGCAGTCGGACGCAACCGACTGCGGTATACTCGATACCAGTATTAAAAATTTTGATGCCCATCCATGTGGGATGTTAATTGCTTTCTTCATACCAAATTTGGTGACTCTAGCTCGAAGTTTGTATAAAGTGGGGAAAGGGGGGCTGGGGGCGGTATGGGTGGGCGTGGCATCCAAATTTTTGATGCAGATCTATGTGGAATGCCAATTGCTATCTTCATACAAAATTTGGTGACTCTAGCTCAAAGTTTGTAAAAGGTGGGGAAAGGGGGGTGGAAGGGGTGCGCGTGGCTCCAAAACTTTGATGCAGTTTTTCGGGGGTCGTTGCAAGCTATCTTCCTGCCAAATGTGGTGGCTCTGCTCCACAACTCTGGAAGATACACGCATTCCCGTTTTTGACGAAGCGTTGGGGTGGATGGGGGCGGCTAGGGTGGTATTGGTGGGCGTAGCATCCAAACTTTTGATGCAGTTTTTGGGGGTCATCATCACCTATCTTGGCACCAAATTTGGTGGCTCTAGCTAAAAAACTGTGGGAGATATATCCATTTCTGATTTCAAAATGCGGGGGGCTGGGGGCGGAATGGGTGGGCGTGGCTCCAAAATTTTGATGCAGTTTTTTGGGGGTCGTTACCAGCTAGCTTTCTACCAAATTTGGAGGCTCTAGCTCCACAACTCTGATAGATACACGCATTCACGTTTTTTACGAAGCGTTGGGGCATCTGGGGCGGCTAGAGCAGTATCGGTGGGCGTGGCATCCAATTTTTTGATGCAGTTTTTGGGGGGTCATCATCACCTATCTTGGCACAAAATTTGGTGGCTCTAGCTCAAAAACTGTGGGAGATATACGCTTTTTTGACTTTAAAATGCGGGGGGTCTGGGGGCGGAATGGGGGGGCGTGGCTCCAAAATTTTTGATGCAGTTTTTTGGGGAATGCTAGTAGCTATCTTCTTACCAAATTTGGTAGTTCTAGCTGTAAGGATGTGCGAAATATGAGGATTTATCGGTTTTGAGTTATCGAATTTATCGATTTGCCAGCCCCCCAGTTATCGTAGAACCCCCATCTTGACACTTTAATCTACTATCCTATAGATAAAGAGAATTGGAAAGTTTCAAGTCTCTAGCTTGAAGGGTGTGGAAAAAAGTTGCGAACATACAGACGGACAGACGGACAGACGGACGGACACCATGACGGACATTGCACAAACCCAATATACTCTTTACCTTCGGTATCGAGTATAAACAGATGACTTTATAAAAACAAAATAATGCCGGTTGATCAGCGCGGTTACTATCTGCTAGTTGTTACGCAGTTTCTACATGCATCATCAGTTCAACAGGGCATGCACATAATAGCAAGGTAATACCCCTGCAGGCTGATTTGTATTTAATCAATTTTAAGAAAAATCAAATCCGTTTAGCAAACATCCGTACGGCTAGGCTAAGAAAAATTAATACGAAAATTTATATTTAAAAGAATATTAATGAACAACTTGAACTATATGATAATTGTTATTAATCGGATTAAATCGCTATATTGGCATTTTCAATAATTCAGGTTCTCCTTATAATAGCATATTAAATTAAATGTATATAAGTATCCATAAGAGTATAGTAGAGTAAGGTTATTTTATATATAAGGACGGTTAATCTTAGTTAAATATAGTTAATAATTGATGCATTCGTCGCATTTTTATTTATACTCGAATTGCGAAAAACCAACAAAAACAAGTGGAAACGTTGCAGTCGGATGCAACCGACTGCGGCATACTCGATACCAGTATTAAAACATGTAAAAAGAGGCCTGATTGCAAAGGGGTACGGATGGGGCAGGGGTGTACGCTGCCTTAAAGATTCTCCGATGCAGATGGGGATGCCACCAACTATCTTCCTACCAAATTTGGTGACTCTAGCTGAAAGTTAGTAAGAGCTGTTGAAAGGGGGGCTGGGGGCAGCATGGCTGGGCGTGGCATCCAAAGTTTTCATGCAGATCTTTGTGGAATGTCAATTGATATCTTCATACCAAATTTGGTGACTCTAGCTCGAAAATTTTTTAAAGTGGGGAAAGGGGGGCTGGGGGCGGTATGGGTGGGCGTGGAATCCAAAGTTTTGATGCAGATCTGTGTGGAATGTCAATTGCTATCTTCATACCAAATTTGGTGACTCTAGCTCGTAAATTTAAAAAAAAAGGAGAAAGGGGAGCTGGGAGCGGTATGGGTGGGCGTGGCATCCAAAGTTTTGCTGCAGAGCTTTGTGAAATAACAATTGCTATCTTCCTTCCAAATTTGGTGACTCTAGCTCAAAGTTTGTAAAAAGTGGGGAAAGGGGGGCTGGGGGCGTAATGGGTGGGCGTGGCATCCAAAGTTTTGCTGCAGTTCCTTGTGGAATGACAATTGCTACCTTCCTTCCAAATTTGGTGACTCTAGCTCAAAGTTTGTAAAAAGTTTGGTAAGGGGGGCTGGGGGCGGTATGGGTAGGCGTGGCATCCAAATTTTTGATGCAGATCTATGTGGAATGTCAATTGCTACCTTCACACCAAATTTGGTGACTCTAGCTCAAAGTATGCATAAGGTGGAGAAAGGGGGGCTGGGGGCGGTATGGGTAGGCGTGGCTCCAAAACTTTGAAGCAGTTTTTTTGGGGTTGCTATTAGCTATCTTCCCTCCAAATTTGGTAGTTCTAGCTGTAAGGATGTGCGAAATATGTGGATTTGAGTTATCGAATTTATCGATTTGCCAGCCCCCCAGTTATCGTTGAACCCCCATCTTGACATTTAAATTTACTATCCCATAGATAAAGAGAATTGGAAAGTTTCAAGTCTCTAGCTTGAAGGGTGTGCAAAAAAGTTGCGAACATACAGACGGACGGACGGACGGACGGACACCATGACGGACATTGCACAAACCCAATATACTCTTTACCTTCGGTATCGAGTATAATAATCAGGTGTACCTAATTACTTGTCAAGCAGTGTGTCGATTTTTCGAAGAGAAGCATGGCTAGTTGCGCCAAATTTAAGGGGAAGCTTTGTTATATTAGGTACTCACATTATTATTTGCATCTAAGAGCGGCTCATATTATATTGGATGTAGATGTACTAACGAACAGTACAGTCAAGTGGCCCAACGATACCAAGCACCGGCTTGTTAACGCGCGGACCCACGCACAAAGCGACCCTCCTCCCGCCCATCCGACCGAGGGGCGCTCCGCTTATCGTGCGGTTACGATGATCGCGAACATGTAGACAAATGACACAAAACTAACTTTTTAAAAGAGCAAGTAGGAGTGGCACTGTGTATTAAGTGGGAAAGATCGTTATAAATAGAACACAGAATACGAAAAGGATTATGAAGAGCATTATTAGAATTACAAGTTTGGAGAGCTATAGGTACAAAATTTCTAGTATTTCTAATAGGAACAGCAAAGTTAATTTGGTTAATTAATTCAGAAGAATCAATTTCACCATTAATTAATTTGTGAAAAAAGGAAAATGAAAGCATTATTCTACGATCACTCAGAGAAGGAAGATCTATTAGTAAAAGTCTACTACGATAAGACGGCAAATTATTGTTAGTGTCCCAGTTAAGACCTCTAAGTGCGAAGAGCAGAAATTGTTTTTGTACCGATTCTATTTTATTCTGATGAATTTCGTATTTCGGAAACCATATACAAGATCCATATTCCAGAATCGGTCGTACAAGAGAAGTATACAGAGTTTTTGTTAAGTAGGGATCGTTAAACTCCTTCGACCAGCGCTTAATGAACCCCAAGACACCAGATGCTCGATTGGAAATTGAAGAAATATGCTTGTCAAACTTAAGCTTTGGGTCCATAAGGATGCCCAAATCGTCAACCCATTCAATTCTATCTAGTGGTTTGTTGTCAAGAAAATAAATATTAAAAAAGGGCAAACATCTAAAAAATGACATTACTTTACATTTACTGTAATTAAGATTTAAAAAATTTACTTTACACCACATTTGAAAGTTGTCTAAATCTCTTTGAAGCTGTTGAGCAGCTAGGGGAGTTGCAGCTGACGTGCATAACTTTACATCATCAGCGTACATCAAAACCCGAGAGAACTTTATAACCGATGGAAGATCGTTTATAAACAAAATAAATAATAAAGGACCAAGATGACTACCCTGAGGAACGCCTGAAGTGACCTGAACCGTCTTGGAAACGGACCCTTTGAATAAAACCCTCTGAGTTCTAAGAGTTAGGTAGTATTTAATCCAAAGAACTAGAATATTTGAAAAGCCCAAGAGTTCAAGTTTATGTATTAGGAGATGATGATCTACAGAGTCGAAAGCCTTACTAAAATCAGTATAAATAACATCAGTCTGCAATTTGTCCTGAAAACCCTTGATAACAAACGAAGTAAATTGTAACAAGTTAGTGGTAGTAGATCTTTGTTTCATAAATCCGTGCTGGCACGGTGAAATAATAGATTTACAAAGGTGTTGAAATCGAAAAAGAGTGACTTACATACATCATCCCACGCTGGAAGTACTTCCTGGTGTTGGTGTGTGTGTTGCTGCAATTATGTATAGAGAGTGCAAATATCACAAGCCTCGTGCGAAAGCTCGCTGTAGATGGGGAACATAAGAGAGAGCAACGACCACAAGCCACGTGCAAAAGCTTACTGGGTCTTAAGGCATACACTGCAAAATTTTTGTGTGCTTTTCGTTCGGTACACAATTCTAAACAAAGAAAACTTATTAGTATAATGAATAATTATGTTATTATTGATATTTCACGGAACCGTCACAACCTCCCTTTCAACGTGCCTTTTTAACTTATTTAGTTTATGTGTTTTAAGGCACTGTTGTTAATTATATAAACGTATTTATGATCGTTATGCAATGCACCGCACATATGTATTTATCCAACAGATTTATTTAGCACTTAAACAAAAGGGAAATTGCTCGGATTCATTACTTGTATATAGGTAATTAGTTATAGTTGATCCCATCGTTGTAGTTGAAGCTGATATTTAATTAAAGTTGATCAAACTGGGTCGAATAGGAAGAAGAAGATCCACGAGCCTGACCATGTTCCTCGGGTTAGGTTTACTATTCGAATACTAATGACATGCCTTCGATGCCTCTTTACATAGCCAAGTCAGTCTGACCCACATGTGTCGGTATGGGTGAGGTTATGCTGGAACGCGCGCCAAACGGTGGTGGGTTTAAGAGAAGCTCTCTTAAGCAGAACAGCTTGCGCGATTAGCTTAAAACATCTTTGCAATGAACATGGGCGTGGCAAAGGCTGTATAAATATGCAGCTGACAATTAATTGCTCGTACTAGTTCATACGGGGTATTAATTTTAAGAAATTAATAATCCAGTAATAATCCAGCTCATGATTATAATGAAAATTTCGCAACTATGCACGGCGAAAAAAAAATGAAATAATTTCCAACCTACATATTCCAAACTAGCTATTCCAAACTAGCTATTCCAAACTAGCGGCCCATTCTAAAAAAAAACATTTATTTAACTTTTGTTTCCTTTGGAATGGTTTAAATATATTTCTTCATTATTTACCCGAAATTTTTCGAAATAGGCACTGAAGAAAAAAAAACGTGCTGCGCAGTAGCTCGCTGCAGCCTGAACTGTACGCCAAAACTAATAAAAAGAACACAATTGCTGGTTGACCACGGATTTGGGGTACAAAATCATTTAAACAATATTAAAATTACAATAGTATAGGCGATTCTCCTTTATGGTTTAATTTAAAATTCACTGTACTGCAAGAAATCACGCTATGCACATAGGCATACATATATATATATTTAATTCTGGACGGTTGCAACGCGCACAACTTGTTCGTTCAAGGCTATTAAATAAAAAGAATGTGCCTGGGGTCAAAAGATCTAATGAAGGCCAGTTTGCCGAAAATTCGCTTTGCACGCATTTTTCAACAATTTTGGGTTTCCCTTTCTATCCAGTTTTTGGGAAGCTCAAGCTTTTCACCCACAGATGGCGCTAGGCGCAAAACGCAACAAAGTATGGCCCATTTTTAGGAGAAAAATAAATTCTATTAGAATCTCGACAAGCGAAACACTACACACCCTCCCGCCAAGATCACACTTTGGTGTTGCAAACATCAAAGGGTGATAAACGCTTGGAAAGCAATTTAAAAAAAAACGAATAAGGTGATCATTGCTTAATATCCTTTGCGTGATATTTACCAATAGAGTGACCTTGTAAGTCTTCTAACTCGTAATAGCTCTGACCGACTTTGGTTTTAATTGTAGCTTTAACAAAAGCTGGTGCTAATTTTGCACTAAAACCTTTAGCAAAGTTACTCAATTGGAAGTTTCTTCTATATACTTCTTGTCCCACATTATAAGAAACCTCACGACTACGCAGATCATAAAGTTTTTATACTCGATACCGAAGGTAAAGAGTATATTGGTTTTGTGCAATGTCCGTCATGGTGTCTGTCCGTCTGTCCGTCCGTATGTTCGCAACTTTTTTCCACACCCTTCAAGCTAGAGACTTGAAACTTTCCAATTCTCTTTATCTATAGGATAGTAGATTAAAGTGTCAAGATGGGGGTTCTACGATAACTGGGGGGCTGGCAAATCGATAAATTCGATAACTCAAATCCACATATTTCGCACATCCTTACAGCTAGAACTACCAAATTTGGAGGGAAGATAGCTAATAGCAACCCCAAAAAACTGCATCAAAAATTTTGGAGCCACGCCCCCCCATTCCGCCCCCAGACCCCCCGCATTTTAAAGTCAAAAAAGCGTCTATCTCCCACAGTTTTTGAGCTAGAGCCACCAAATTTTGTGCCAAGATAGGTGATGATGACCCCCCAAAAACTGCATCAAAAAATTGGATGCCACGCCCACCGATACTGCTCTAGCCGCCCCAGATGCCCCAACGCTTCGTAAAAAACGTGAATGCGTGTATCTATCAGAGTTGTGGAGCTAGAGCCACCAAATTTGGCAGAAAGATAGCTTGCAACGACCCCCAAAAAGCTGCATCAAAGTTTTGGAGCCACGCGAAACCATTCCGCCCCCCTTTCCCCACCTTTTTAAAACTTTTAGCTAGAGTCACCAAATTTAGTATGAAGATAGCAATTGACATTCCACACATATCTGCAGTAAAAATTTGGATGCCACACCCACCCATACCGCCCCTAGCTCCTCTTTCCACACCTTTTACAAACTTCGAGCTAGAATCACCAAATTTGGTATGAAGATAGCAATTGACATTACGCAAAGATCTGCAGTAAAAATTTGGATGCCATGCCCACCCATACCGCCCCTAGCTCCTCTTTCCACTTCTTTTACAAACTTCGAGCTAGAATCACCAAATTTGGTATGAAGATAGCAATTGGCATTCCACACAGATCTGCATCAAAAATTTGGATACCGCCCCCAGCCCCCCTTTCCTACATTTAACAATTTTCGAGCTAGAGTCACCAAATTTGGTATGAAGATAGCAATTGACATTCCACACATATATGCATCAAAAATTTGGATGCCACGCCCAGCCATACTGCCCCCAGCCCCCTTTCCCCACTCTTTACAAACTTCGAGCTGGAGTCACCAGATTTGGTATGAAGATAGCAATTGACATTTCACAAATATCTGCAGTAAAAATTTGGATGCCACACCCACCCATACCGCCCCTAGCTCCTCTTTCCACACCTTTTACAAACTTCGAGCTAGAATCACCAAATTTGGTATGAAGATAGCAATTGGCATTCCACACAGATCTGCATCAAAAATTTGGATACCGCCCCCAGCCCCCCTTTCCTACATTTAACAATTTTCGAGCTAGAGTCACCAAATTTGGTATGAAGATAGCAATTGACATTCCACACATATATGCATCAAAAATTTGGATGCCACGCCCAGCCATACTGCCCCCAGCCCCCTTTCCCCACTCTTTACAAACTTCGAGCTGGAGTCACCAGATTTGGTATGAAGATAGCAATTCACATTTCACAAAGATCTGCATGAAAACTTTGGATGCCACGCCCAGCCATGCTGCCCCCAGCCCCCCTTTCAACAGCTCTTACTAACTTTCAGCTAGAGTCACCATATTTGGTAGGAAGATAGTTGGTGGCATCCCCATCTGCATCGGAGAATCTTTACGGCAGCGTACACCCCTGCCCCATCCGTACCCCTTTGCAATCAGGCCTCTTTTTACCTGTTTTAATACTGCTATCGAGTATGCCGCAGTCGGTTGCGTCCGACTTGTTAACATAACAAACATCAGAAAGGCACTAGAAAACTACGATCGCCTTAACTGTAGTAGCCACTTGTTATCAAATGTAATGGAAAAATCGTTTGAGGAGACAACCGAGTTAACAGAGATGTTGGAGGGCTGCAAAAAAATTGTCAAATATTTTAAAAAGGCAAATTTACAGCACCTCCTGAAGACAACACTGAAAAGCCAATGTCCGACAAGGTGGAACTCGCATTTCACAATGCTAAAATCAATTGAAGACAACTGGGGAGAACTGAACAGTATTTTGGCATCTAATCAAGAATACAGTCGAATGCTTAGCATTGACTTAACAGTCGTAAAAAGACTCGTGCAAATGTGCGAAAAGATTGAAATAGTTTTTAATAAACTACAACTTACGAAATCGCCTTCACTGTGCTATGTGCTGCCATCAATTTCTACCATCAAAAACATTTGTTTACCTATTATAGATGACCCCATAGGAATTTGTATTTTAAAGGAAAACATTTTAAAAAACATTGAGGAAATATGGGTCCCTAATTTGGATATGTGGCATAAAGCTGCATTTTTTCTTTATCCACCAGCCATTAACATGCAGCTCGGCGACTTGAGAAGTATAAAAATGTTTTGTGTTTCACAAATAAAGCCTGAAGTCTATACGGATTTATCATTATTCAGCCAAGAGACAATTTTTCCGTCCCAGGAATCAATAGAATTAGATGAACCCAATTATATCAATTCCGGGTTACCAACACAAAATAATGACCTATTCTTTTTCTCAGACTTGTTGGAAGAAACTCTAATAAGAAATAGAAACAGAGAAAGTCCAGAAGAAGAGGTAGAAGGATACGCAAATGAAATAGTAGATATGAATGAAAGTTTTAATTTGTTGGAGTGGTGGACCAATAATAAAACAAAATACCCACATTTATTTGAATTGGCAAAGAAAATACACTCAATGCCAGCAAGCAGCGCTGCTGCTGAAAGATCGTTTTCGATGGCTGGCAATATTGTAACAGAAAAGCGAAATAGGCTGGCACCTGGATCATTGGACAGCTTGCTGTTTTTAAACTCATATTACAAAAATGGAAAACTTTAAGCTCTTCGCGGCGCCTGAGTAAAAAGACAATGACCGTATTAGGCTGAAGCAGCCCTTAAAAATAAACCTTTTTAAATTCCTTAAACATTAAATGTAGATTTATAAATTTACTCCATAACATAAATAAAAACGTTCATATATGTAATGCATGTATTGCTGTTTTTTTTTTTTTTAAGTACATTAAATTTTGCTTTATTTTTCATATGCGGATAGCATGTGCAGGGTTTCTGGGCTGGCAATTATTAATATATTTAGTAATAATAGAGAATAACGGGTTGGCAATAATAAAATTTAGCTATGATAAAAAGTGTGAGTTTGTGTGCATTCACAAAACAAGCAAAACAGAAATGTACTAGACGAATGATGAATGTTGGATACCCTAATAAAATGTAAGTGCTATTGTGGATATGTAGTTATAGAATATATTTGCAATAATTGCATATTTTGATTAGCAAAGGTTGGCGTTAGCACACAATTGAGTAATAACGAAAAACAGTTTAAAAACATATCATCTACCAACATTATAAGAGTATCCAACATTCATCATTCGTCTAGTGCATTTCTGTTTTGCTTCTTTCGTAAATATACACACACACACAGACTAACATGGCGGACTTCTTTATTAAGAGAACGAACTGACGAATGATGAACCAAATTCAAAAAGTAAAACAAAATTCAATAAAATATTATTTTTGTTCAAGAAAACGTGCTCATAGCAATAATACAGTTACAAACACACCAAGCTGCCAGCGTTTTAATATGAGATTTAATATATCGTGCTATCTGTTCCAAAATTCAATGTTGTATCGATACTGGCACGCCAAACTCTCACCACTAAAATGATAACTATCAGACACTCGAGTTGTACTCGAGTACAACCGGCTCGGATGCCAAAAAATCGAGTGTGTAGCGAGTGTCGACGAGCTCGAACACTCTTTTTGTCGAGAGGCTCGTTCGATAGAGTCTCGTTTGTAAACGAGTGTCGAACTCGATTGAACAAATATTCGACTAGATTGTTCGAACGAACTCGAACACACTCGTTGCAGCTCTCTGGTGTGCAAGTTTTTTCCACACCCTTCAAGCTAGGGACTTGAAACTTTCCAATTCTCTTTATCTATGGGATAGTATATTAAAGTGTCAAGATTGGGGTTCTACGATAACTGGGGGGCTGGCAAATCGATAAATTCGATAACTCAAAAACGATAAATCCGCATATTTCACACACCCTTACAGCTAGAACTACCAAATTTGGTAAGAAGATAGCTTCTAGCATTCCCCAAAAAACTGCATCAAAAATTTTGGAGCCACGCCCCCCCATTCCGCCCCCAGACCCCCCGCATTTTAAAGTCAAAAAAGCCTATATCTCCCACAGTTTTTAGCTAGAGCCACCAAATTTGGTGCCAATTTAGCTGATGATGACCCCCCAAAAACTGCACCAAAAGTTTGGATGCCACGCCCACCAATACCGCCCTAGCCGCCCCCAGATGCCCCAACGCTTCGTAAAAAACGGGAATGCGTGTATCTTCCAGAGTAGTGGAGCTAGAGCCACCAAATTTGGTAGGAAGATAGCTGGTAACGACCCCAAAAGAACTGCATCAAAGTTTTGGAGCCACGCCCACCCATCCCGCCCCTAGCCCCCCCGCATTTAGAAATCAGAAAAGCCTATATCTCCCACAGTTTTTTAGCTAGAGTCACCAAACTTGGTGCCAAGATAGATGATGATGACCCCCAAAAAATGCATCAAAAGTTTGGATGCCACGCCCACCAATACCGCCCTAGCCACCCCCATCTGCCCCAACGCTTCGTCAAAAACGGGAATGCGTGTATATTCCAGAGTAGTGGAGCTAGAGCCACCAAATTTGGTAGGAAGATAGCTGGCAAGGACCCCCAACAATCTGCATCAAAGTTTTGGAGCCTAGCCCATCCATTCCGCCCCCCTTGCCCCACCTTATACAAACTTTGAGCTAGAGTCACCAAATTTGGTATGAAGATAGCATTTGACATTCCACAAGAATCTGCAGCAAAAATTTGGATGTCACGCCCAACCATACCGCCCCCAGCCCCCCTTTCCCCACTTTATACAAACTTCGAGCTAGAGTCACCAAATTTGGTATGAAGAGAGCAATTGACATCCCACATGGATCGGAAGCAAAAATTTGAATGCCACGCCCACCCATACCGCCCCAAGCCCCATAGCCCCCTTTCACCACCTTTTACATGCTTCGAACTAGAGTCATCAAATTTGGTATGAAGGTAGCATTTGACATTCCACAAGGATCTGCAGAAAAAATTTGGATGCCACGCCCAACCATACCGCCCCCAGCCCCATAGCCCCCTCTCCCCACCTTATACAAACTTTGAGCTAGAGTCAACAAATTTGGTATCAAGGTAGCATTTGACATTCACAAGGATTTGCAGCAAAAATTTGGATGCCACGCCCAACCATACCACCCCCAGCCCCCATTTCCCCACTTTATACAAACATTGAGCTAGAGTCACCAAATTTGGTATGAAGGTAGCATTTGACATTCCACAAGGATCTGCAGCAAAAATTTGGATGCTACGCCCAACCATACCACCCCCAGCCCCCCTTTCCCCACTTTTACAAACTTTGAGCTAGAGTCACCAAATTTGTTATGAAGATAGCAATTGACATTCCACAAAGATCTGCATCAAAAATTTGGATGATATTCCACCCATACCGCCCCCAGCCCCCCTTTCCCCACTTTATACAAACTTCGAGCTAGAGTCACCAAATTTGTTATGAAGATAGCAATTGACATCCCACATGGATGGGCATCAAAATTTTTAATACTGGTATCGAGTATACCGCAGTCGGTTGCGTCCGACTGCAACGTTTCCACTTGTTTATTTCTACCATGCTGCTGTTGTATACCTTTTATAGCAGCTTCTCGTATAATGTCAAATGAGTCTTCTCGATTAAAAGTGACGGACCGATCTTCTAACATTTGCAAGTTTCGCAAGTGTTGATAAGTGGATCCGTTAGTAATCATTTGTTGACCGAACGCAACGCGGTATGGACTGCTACATATAGCTGTATGAACACTAGATCGTAAAGCACAACAGATTCGACTTGGGTTTATATATGCTTTAATGCCTGCAATAACTGAACGGTTAACGCGCTCAGAAGCATTTGCTTGCGGTGCATATACCGGGGTGTAGCAGTGTTGCACGTCATATTTCTGCAAAAGTGCATTGAACTTATGACATTTAAATTGGGCACCATTGTCCGACACTACTAATTCCGGAACTCCGAAGGTAAGAAATGTATCATCCTCTATAAAACGAATTATGGCTTCAGCCGTAAATTTATTTACTGCTTTTATAAATGGGTATTTTGACAAATGATCTACCGCCACAGAATTGGCTATTTAACCTGATCGGCTGCGAGGATAAGGACCAAGGAAATCCACAAATATCTTTTGAAAGCATCTTTGAGTATTATTGGACGGCCGTAATGGTGGACGTAACGATCGATTTGGGTACTTCGTGCACTTACAAATATCGCAGCTGGTAATATACGATTTAACATCATTTACTAGATTTGGCCAAAAGTAATGACGCCGAATTCTTTCAAGAGTCTTCGTGATACCACTTTGAGCAGCCACTGGACTATCATGATTTTCCTTCAAAACTTCTGGAACAAGTTCTTTGGGAATCCAAAGCTTCCAACACATACCATCTGCGACTTGTTCGCCAGGGGCATGCTCGGCACGGCGATAAATAATATTATCCACAATTTTAATGTCCGGCATAAGGGTCTGTTGGCTTCCAATCTTTCTCCTTAGCTCTTGGTATTCCTCAGAATAAAAATGTTTATCCCTAAGGTCGATAATGCTATCAATTCCGATCGACGATAGGTCTTCACAACGAATTCGAGACAGCGCATCAGGAACCACATTTTGGCTTCCCTTGCGGTGATAAATTTTAAATTCAAACCCTTGCAACTTAAGAGCCCATCAGGCCAAGCGAGAGCTTAGATCCGACTGTGACATGAGCCACTTCAAGGAAGCATGGTCCGTGTGTATAGAGAACTCCTGTCCCTCAATGTATGCTCTAAATTTCTTAACACACATTATGGCGGCTAAGCATTCTTTCTCCGTGACAGAATAATTTCTCTGAGCCTGGTTTAACTTACGTGACATGAAAGCAATGGGAACATCATTTCCATCGCAATCATGCTGCATCAATACGCCACCCACACCAGTATGACTTGCATCACAATGAATAGCGAAAGGCAATGCAAAATCGGGGCTGTGTAATACAGGCGCAGTACACAGTTTATGTTTGAGGTCTACAAACGCATTCTGCGCTTCGTCTGTCCAATCAAACTTGCGATGCTGCTTTAACGTGTCAGTAATTTGAGAGGCAACTGAGGCATAGTTTTGAATAAATTTGTGGTACCACCCTGTAGTACCTAAAAACCTTCGCACTTGCTTTACTGACTTTGGGACTGGAAAATCTCGTATTGCTGCTACCTTTTCGGGGTCAGTCTTGATAATTCCATTTCCAATAATATGCCCGAGATACTTTACTTCTTTAAGGCAAAACTTAGATTTTTCGACGTTAATAGTAAGTCCTGCAAGCGATAGCTGCTCTGCTAACACCTTAAGGACGGCCATGTGCCTTTCAAAAGTGTCGGATACCACGAGTAGATCGTCCAGATAAATAAAGATTTCGGTACGCAAATTTGCCGGTATAACTTTGTCCATCAGTTTGGACATAGTTTGTGGGGCATTCGATAATCCGAACGGCATCACAGTAAACTGATACAACGGTCTTCCCGGAACTGTAAAAGCTGTTTTGACGTAGAATACGTCTTACCTTACGATAATGAAGTCTCAACACAAAAAAGTTGTTGTTGTAATAAGAGAGGTTCACAAAATCGCTTATTGCTCATGAACTAATGGATCAATTTTCCTCAAATTAGTTTCATTTAAAAGCCAAGGCTTCAAGCTTTCAATAAATGTATATTAATATATGTATTGATTACATTTTCTATTAAAAAATTGAAACCAAAAATATGTATATTTTTGCTTCATTTTGAAGACTTTAAATTGGTCTAGCGCTCTCAATAATTCATCAATTACTTTAGAGTTTTGGAATATAAGTTGAGATAAGTTAAACAAACATTCCTACATTCAAATTTTATATACTTTTGCCAAATTTATAACTTTTTAAGGCAAAAAACCAGTGCGAAAATCATTACTTTTTTTTTAATTGCAAATTGCTTAAAAACTCCCTGATGAATTTGTTTAATTTTTTCTCAATATAAAATAGACTCGATTTCCTTTCGTTTGATATATATGCGGTCATGATTGATATCTTCTAAGTGCTGAAATTTCATTAAGATGTTTGGTCATAATTAAATTTATTTCAAATGTGTGTATATTAGTATTAGTGATGTAACCAATAAGTGTGAGTGAGTGCGATAGCTGATAGCATGTGCATATGCTTGCACTGTTCGTCTCAGCTCAGCAAACAATCGATGGAACTATCGGACAATCTATGGTCTTACACTATCGCTGCCACTATCGAGGGCAGCAGTGGCTACTAACTAACGGGAAATAAACTATCGATAGTGTTGACTATAGGAAAGTTTGTCTTTACGGTAGCAGCTTTGATTTTTGCAACTCATGCATGAACTTACTTCATAAAATAAATTTTAAAAAATGCCGCCTGTGAAAAAAAATACTTTTGCGCAGCGTAAAAGAATGTACAATTTACGGAGTAGAAGATCAGGTAAGTTGTGTTTTAAAATTAAATATTCGAAGATGACTCTATAGAAGACTCCGCCATCATGAACCCAATTGGTACAAACAGCGTGTTTTTATATAATTCAATTTGTATTGTAGAATTAATTTCTAGTATAGAGCCGACAACAACTTCAGATGCAACAACTGCAAATGACACAGGTAGAAATAATATGCTTTTATAATGTTACTTTTTTATACATATAGAAGTAATATCCATTTCAGCGGTTGAATTAATATATACTGTAGAGCCGACAGTAAATTCAACAACAACAACAACAACTACAGTTGCAACAACAACAACAACTACATTTGCAACAACAACCACAACTACAGTTGCAACAACAACAACAACTACAGTTGCAACAACAACTACAGATGCAACTACTACACATGACACAGGTACAAACAGTATGCGTTTTATAATTTTATATTTTTATACTTATGGAAGTAATATCTATTTCAGCGTCAACAACAACAATTGCAGCGAGAAGACCAACGAGAAGATCAACAAGAACTGTAACAACAACAAACGCAACAGGTACAAACCGTGTGAATTTATATAAATATATATTTATGCTTATTGAATTAATATGTATTGTAGAACTGACAACAAATGTAACAACTGCAAACGCAACAACTACAACTTCAAATGCAACAACAAACCCGAGGCGTAGACCAACAGGAAATCCATCAACAACCACTACAACTGCAACAACAAATTCCATATACAGCAATACTTGGAAAGCATCGAATCAACGTTTCCAAAAATTGTTTTTAGATAATGATTTTGGGTATGCTTGTAATGTATGCGATAGACTGTGGTTTAAAAATGATCTGCATACTGTAAGTAATATTTCCACAATGACATTTCTGCAAGAGGAATTTCCTCAACAAAATTTAGAAGAATTTAGCCTATGTCAAACATGCAAATTTTCTCTTGTCCACAAAAAAAAATTACCAAATTTATCAAAATCAAACGGATTCACTTATCCACATAAACCGAATTTACCAGCGCTAGACATAATAACAGAGCGACTTGTATCGCCTCGGTGTCCCTTTATGCAAATTCGAAAATTGCGCTATCAAGGTTTGGCAATTGTGGGACAAGTTGTCAATGTTCCAGTTGATGTACCAACTATGATAAGGACATTACCCCGTGATCTTGGTGACGATTTCGCTTTCAATGTAAATATTAAAAGAAAGCTGATACATAAATCAACCTATTTGAGAGGCTCAGTCAAAAAATCTGCTGTTAAATCTTGGCTCACGTATTTGCAAAATACAGAGCTGTACAAAATGTATAATATACGCGTTGATTGGGATTATCTTAGGACAGCATATGAAGATAATCACGAGGAACCATGTACATCACGTGAACCTCTCATGCGCGCACAACAACCATGTGTTCCACCGGAATGTGTTAGGCTCGCACAACATACAATTGAAGAGCACATTTCTGATGAATCTCCTGATTCAGAAGTTATATTAGCCACGCAGCAAACACTGCTATGGAATGAGGAGTACTGCTTAGACATTGCTCCTGGCCAGAATTGCATTCCAATGAATCTATTATATGACAAATATGCGGAAGAGCTATCATTTCCAGGAATTTATTACGGCGAGCCTCGTAAGTTTAAAGAAAGTTTACACGTAACGGAATATATGAAAGCCACCAGCGAAATAAGAAGAAAAGATCGCCGTGGTGCTACACCTCATCATATTTTGTACATGGCAATGAAGGTAATGAGATGTCGTGTCTTAGAAAGTATGCGTCATAGTTTTAAATGTGTCCCAATTCTTGCAAACGTAACCCGGAGGCAAATTGAAGATCCACAGTTTTACGACGATTGTGCTGAAAAAAATTTTGCTTTCTTAAAGTCAATCCCAAATTCTATGGCATATTGGCAACAAAAGCGAAATGATCTCTTTGCTATGATTCGACAATTGGGAAAACCAACTTGTTTTCTCACAATTAGTGCAAATGAGACAAAGTGGCCTCACCTGCTTTCAATTTTGCATAAATTAAATGACTATTTTAAAAACATGAATGATGTTAACATGTTAAATGTCATGAACAAATTGAATAGATATATGTGTGCGCACCTTGTTAACGAGGACCCCGTTGTCTGCTGTATCTATTTTCAAAAATTGCTTAATGTCATAATGGCGATGTTGCAATCAGTGCAAAGTTATAATCCTTTTGGTTCTTATCGCGTTCTGGATTATTTTATAAGGATCGAATTTCAACATAGAGGAAGTCCACATGCACACATACTCTTATGGTTGAATAATGATCCACTTGATATAATAGGAGAAAATACTATGAGTGCCACAATTCAATTAATAGATGCTTTATGTTCAGTTCAAGCAGAACACTTGGATGACGTTAATAAAATTAGCAATCAAACACATAAACACACTTTCACTTGTTTTAAAAGAGGGGAAACGAAATGCCGTTTTCATATACCATATTGGCCAATTAATGAGACAAGAATTTTGATTCCATTGTCTAATGAAGACAATCGAAAATCAATATATTCTCAGAAAGCGATTAAAATGAAAACGATGCTAGAAGAACGCAATTTTTTAGAACTCCATGAATTTCTGCACGAAAATAATTTGAATTATGAACAATATCTGAATGTAATCAGATCAACTCTCAAAAGACCAACCGTTATTTTTAAACGAAATATGCATCAAATATATATTAACACTTTTCAACCATGGATAGCATCCACCTTGAATTCGAATATGGATCTCCAATTCATATTAGAAGAATACTCGTGTGCACAATATGTTGTTGAGTATGTGAATAAATCCAACCGTGGAATTAGCCAACTTCACAGGGAACTCCTGCGCATCCATAACGAATATCCTGATATAGAAATCATAGAGTTAATGAAGAAAATAAGTATGAAAGTATTAAACAGCGTGGAAATGAGTGCTCAGGAAGCTGCTTGGTACCTTTTGCGGCAGCCAATGTGCAAAAGTAGCAGAGACATCGTCTTCGTTGCAACCGTATGGCCAGAGGAAAGACATAAAAGCAAAAAAAGGCGTGCAGTTATGGATAGGGAGGGGCAGGATGAAAATTCAACTGATATATGGACGAAATCAATTTTTTTAAAATATGAAGAAAGGTGTGACGATATGAAGGATGTTTGTCTAGCAGATTTCATTGCTTGGTACTCACCAAATGTGAGAAAAAGAAGTTATCAGAACAGTGAAAACGATCTTCATTTTGAAGAAGATAATGGTTCTCTGAACGCTGATGACATATTTCAAGCAAATACCAATGTTTACAAGAAGAGAATAAGGCAAAGAATATTAAGATATAAAAACTACGACATTGATGATATTGTTAATTATAAACGTGAAATTGTTACACTTTATATTCCATTTAAAAATGAACTTGTCGACATACTGGATAATAACAAATTTATAGATATATATAACAGCAACGAAGAATATTTGATGAACAAAAGAAAGGAGTATGAATCAAACATTAATATTCACCAACTAATGGCTGAAATTCAGGCACTATGTCAAAACGAGCAAATCATTTCAAATGATAATCTCCGAATCGAAAATGAAAGAAATGTTTTTGTTGGTGCTGGTGTTGAAAACAATGATGATTTTCAGTACGAAACTGATACTACCATTTCGATTGTACGAAAACGGACGAATGTCTTGTCAAAACAAGATTATTGTAATGCGATGCGCTCAACAAATGGAAAACAAAGAGAGCTCGTTCTTGAATTTATTCATCGTCTATCATCATCTGATTTAGAACCGATACAAATATATTTCGCAGGTCCTGCTGGCTCTGGAAAAACATTTACCATGAAGCTCATAATGGAAACATTAAATCGTTTTGGACAACAACAATGTGAACTTCGTAATTCCTATTTGGCATGTGCATCCACCGGCAAGGCAGCAGTAAATTTAAACGGCACAACAGTACACTCTGCTTTCAGAATTACGCCCAGTCGAAGGTCGGGTTTCGCATTAAGCCATCAAGTGCTTCAACAATATAGAAGAAATTTCTCGGGGCTTAAATGTGTCATTATTGACGAAATAAGCATGATAGGCTGCGATATATTCCATAAAATCAATAATCGGTTGCAGGAAATTACAGGTATTGGTGATTCACCATTCGGGAAATTGCATATAATATTAGCAGGCGATTTTAGACAATTACCTCCCGTAAATGCCAGACCTATTTATAAACGGTGTAATAGCATAATTGGTGGAAACATCTTATGGCAACAATTACACTTCTTTAATTTGACTGAAGTTATGCGCCAGTCCAATGTTGAATTTTCAAATTTATTAACAAAAATTGGGAACGGAGAAAAATTACTGCCAAATGAAACTGCCATGATTGAGAGTCGTTTCCGCACAGAGCAATGGTGTAAAGACAATTTGCCAAATGTTATTCGTATATTTCATAAAAATTCAAGTGTTGATGCATACAACAAATATGCTATAAACGGTGAAATCCATCATATCGCAATTGACAAAATTACTGGCAATACAACTTCAGCAGAACTAGTTCAAGCTAGAACAAAATTGCATAAAATGAGCACTTCGGAATTAAATGGTTTGCCTTATCTAATAAATTTATGCATTGGCTCACCATATATGTTAACTGTGAATATAGATGTAAATGATGGACTTGTCAATGGTATTATTGGTACACTAAAATTTATTGAGTTTACACAACCTTCCACTCATACAAATGAAGCAATGGACGGAGAAGTCATACATTTTAATCAACAACAACACCTACCACAATTAGATCAGAACCAACCGCAGCAGCACTCACATCGTTTTCAACAACAACATGCAATCAATCAGCATCAACATCAATCAACTAACGCTTTACCACTATTACTTCAAAGTGAGCAACAACAACAACCAAATCGCCAAATGCTTTGCTTGTGGTTTGAACTTCCAGATCCAGGAATGGGAAAAATCACGCGTATCAAATACAGACCGCATGTTTTGTCTAAATTCTCTAATAACCTTAATAATGCTCTGAAATGGACACCAATATTGAAAGCAACTTCACATATTACCCTTACGAGAACAATAAAATGTAAACGATTGCAATTTCCAATAACCCCAGCTGCTGCAATAACTGTTCACAAATCACAAGGTGCCACGTTTGAAAAAATTGTTTATGATTACAATAAAAGCCAAATAAACCAATTGGTGTATGTGGGTTTAAGTCGTGTTACTAATATTGAAGGCTTGTATTTAACTAATAACACTAACAACTTTACATTTTTCCATGCCGCTAGTAACAGTTCCCCAACTATTAAAGATATAAATGATGAATATGAAAGACTAAAAGCTCATAATCTACCGACATTAACTGAACAGGTTCAACGATTCATGGATGACCAAGATAACGAAAGCAATACCATAATGCATATCGGAATAATAAATGCACAAAGTTTAGTTGCACACTCTTTAGATATTGCAACTGACAACATATTTATGCAATGCAACTTTCTTGCGTTCAGCGAAACATGGATGGATATGAACCAGCCAGTACCTATAGAAGGCTTCCAATTAATTTCGCATTTCAATAATTTACAGCAACGTCGTCGCGCATCTGGAGTAGCAATCTACGCAAAAAGTACCATGTGGACATATTGTACTCCAATTGATGTATCGAACAGGCAACTGATTGAAAGCGATATAGGAGACATTTGTCTATCAGAAATTAAAGTTAATAATCAAATCAAATTTATTCTTGGTTCTGTTTATTTTCATCCGAATGTGTCACAAAATAACAAACAAAAAATGCTTTTTTCTGCCCTTATGAAATATTCTCATCTGACTTCACTCATCGATAAGAATTTTATAGTTGACACGGAGGTGGACATGCTCATCGTTGGTGATTTCAATTTAGAAATAACATCAGACAGTTCATTCGCAGAATTTATGCAAGAAAAGTTTAACTTAACATATATTAAAAATGCAGCAACCACCTTAGCTCAGACTAATATAGATTTAGTATTTGCAAGAAATTTAAATGTTTCATTAATTAATTACATTTCTTACTTTTCCTTCCACAAACCAATAATATCAAAAATCAAATATTCATCATAAAACAAAAATTACTTAGTTTTAAGTACTATTTTTAATAAAACTGTTTAAATTCTATGCATTCTATTCAATATACAATAATAAAAAACGTTTAATAAAAGATTGAACAGCTTTTATTAACGCTTTTGCTATGTAAGGCATAAATATGCATTTCAGCTTTTTCAAATCTTTAATGTATTTAAATTTCAAATCATATAAATACTATGTTTACTTTCATAATTTTTGTTGCACAAAATGACGTATTCTACGGTTAACCTATGCGCCCGTGTGATCTAACACAGGCCGTAAATTTTTTTCTCTAGCCGTGGTAGTGAGCGGAATTTGCCAATATGCGTCTTTTAAATCAATGCTTGTTATGTATTCAGCCTTTGGAAGTCTACTTAAAATACCATCAATTAACGGCATTGGATAGGCGCTTTTTTTGGTAACTGTATTAACCTTGCGGCTATCTAAACACAATCGAACTTTGCCTGGCTTCTGTACTAACACGACCGGTGATGACTAAGGACTATTAGACTCTTCAATAACGCCAAGAGCAAGCATTCTATCTAGCTCTTCGTACATCAGTTTTTCAATAGCGGGGGAAACCGCATAATGACGCTGTTTAATTGGCTGTGTCTCACTAACTTCAATATCATGCATTAACCAGCTAGTCTTTCCCAATCCTTTTTTCGCAAATGATGGAAACAACAATACCTTTTCTATTAAATCCTTTTTCTGTAAGTCCGAAAGGGGTATCTGCGTGGATTCATCATATTTTAAGCTCATGACAGACTGAGATAGCTCTTTATTTGTCAAATATAAAGGCAATAAATCAAAACTACGCCAAAAATATATTCCGAGAAATAAATCTTGTGACAAAGACGGTACTAGATAAAAGCACAATGGCTTAGTTTTTCCACGAAAGGTAATGAGCGTCGAAATTCTACCAATAATCCGTTGTTTCTGACCGTCTGCCGTACAAACATTGGAATTGAGTTCCTTGAATTTGGTACCACTGTTGCGAGTTCATTTAAAAATAACTGCCAAGCCTTGCCGTATTGTTTTCTTATTCTAGTTCATACATCCATATGATATATAAATATATCGTATTTAATTTAGTATTTGTTATCGGTGGACGATAGACTCGAGCTGTGATGCGACCCTGCGATCGAGGGCAGTCTTCTTCGCAAAGTTTTCGCACGCAGCAGCATATTAAAATAAATTCTTTCTTCTTTTTTGCTTTAATCCTACATTTTATTCATTATATAAATGCAAATATAATTCTTTCGTTCGAATCATATTAATAAACTTATTATATTGGAGTAAAGAATTCTATTTTTGTGTTGCGACGACGTGTTCTGGTTGAAGTCAGAACATTTTTTATTTTAATTAAATTGCGTTGCGAAAAAAGTATTGCGTGTTACACATATATTCACACGTACATATATATAAACATGGTGAAAAACTATTGCGTGTACATATATATATACACATAAAACCATGGTGAAATAAAATTGAACTTGATGGAATTACGGAATAAAAAGCGACTTGTGAGTGAGGGAGCAATGTCTGGATCTTCAACACCTAAGAAATCTGATGAAAAGTCAGACAGTGATGTGGAGGATGATGGCAGCCAAACGATTGTGGCCAGAGAAAAGGAAGACGCTAACACTGTCCTTATAAGACGCATGTTTGAGCAGATAAATGCAATGTCTTCACAAAACATTGCATTGGCTACACAGATGTCGATCGTTACGGAGAATATATCTGGACGGATGGACAAGCTTGAACAGTTGGTTGCTGCAAATTTAATGGGTGCATCTAGCACAGCCACACAGGGTGGCACCGGCGTTTCTGCAATTGGCAGCGACGCAACTATGGGTGCATATAGCACACTCACACAGGGTGGCACTGTCGTTTCTGCAAGTGGCAGCGGCGTTATTATGGGTGCATCTAGCACAGCCACACAGGGTGGCACCGGCGTTTCTGCAATTGGCAGCGACGCAACTATGGGTGCATCTAGCACAGCCACACAGGGTGGCACTGGCGTTTCTACAATAGGCAGCGGCGTTATTATGGGTGCATCTAGCACAGCCACACAGGGTGGCACCGGCGTTTCTACAATTGGCAGCGACGCAACTATGGGTGCATCTAGCACAGCCACACAGGGTGGCACTGGCGTTTCTACAATGGGCAGCGACGTTATTATGGTAGCATCTAGCACAGCCACACAGGGTGGCACTGGTGTTTTTTCAATGGGAAATAACATAACTGCACAACGATTCGGCAATGCTACACAGGGTAGCTCAGGCATGGAATTACTTGGTGACAGAACTAATGAAAGACAACATAGTGTCTCACGACCTGCTGATCACGGCGGAATTGCTCAACCTAGTGGTGTTATTCAAGGCGCTGGTGGAGGCGCATTTTGGTCATCTGCACTGGGCGCTGCTTATCATATGGCAGATATGCACGCAGATTATGGAGGAACACACTGGACAACCACACATGGTGCCTTTGGTGATGAGCGAAGGACGACATTGGGCGCTAACAGATGCCTGATAGACGCAAATGTGTTTAACACTGAAAATAAGGGTATGTATGGGCTGAATGAGGGTCATAATGCGGCAAGGTCTGATTTGGCACAAGGTAGGCAAACAGAAAATATTAGTCTCTCTCACCCACAACATAATTCTGTCATGCAACCTCGTAAATTGATTGATCTTCCAGTATGTAGTGGAAATGCAATGGAATGGCCTGTATTTTTCACATTGTTTTCGGAATCAACTGCGGCTTATAGGTATACAAATTTAGAGAATCTCTTGAGGCTACAGAAGTGTCTTGAGGGAGCAGCAAAAATGAGGTTGAAGCCTTATTAATGAATCCGGTCAACGTACGCCACATTATCGAGAGGTTGCAATTTCTATATGGACGTCCGGAATAATTAATAAAATCCCAGGTGGATATCGTAAACAATTTACAAAGCGTCCCAGAGAATAATTTAGAAAAGCTGGTACCATTTGCCTCAAAAGTCGAGAACTTTGTAATTTATTTAAGGTCAGCGAATGCAACTCAGTATTTGCAAAACGCAGCAATGTTGGATCAGCTGGTTAGTAAATTGCCATTGTCAAAGCGCATATTATGGAATGAATACGCTGTTAATATCCTACCTTATCCGGACTTAAGCCATCTTAACGCTTGGCTAAATGAAGTAAGCCGGAGCATTACAAGGGCGTTGACGACTTCGAAGGATCAAACAACGATAGGAAAACAGAATTCGCAGCGAAAGGCGGTAATGCAGGTTGCAAAGGCCTCGGATGATAAGACTTTAAATAAGGATATGTGCTACAAGTGTAAAGGAGATCACAAGTTGCTGAAATGCGAGGACTACAATAAAGCATCTGTGAAGGACAGATGGAAGATAGCAAAGGAACTTGGCGTGTGTTATAGCTGTTTGAAGCGAGGTCACAGCATGCTGCAATGCAAATTCAAACGGTCATGTAAACTAAACGGATGCGTCAAGATGCATCATAGATCGTTGCATAGCGACCAAGATAAACCAGTTGAGAAAAGAGGAGAAACAGAAACGGCAGCTTCAATAAGCACGATTAAGTCAAGCATGTCAAAAATACTCTTTAAAGTAGTGCCAATCGAGCTAATGGGTCTAATCAGACAAATTATTAAAACATTTGCCTTTATTGATAAAGGCTCGTCCACTACTTTGATAAACACACAGTTGGCACATAAATTGGGTATTAAGGAGGTCCCCGTAAAGTTAACATTGAACTGGATTGGGAAACAAGCGATGGAAGTAAATTCTATGATTTGCAAACTAAAGATAAGACATCAGGATGGTAATAAGAAATGGCTGCGCATAAGTGGAAACACCGTTCCTGATCTTCAGTTGCCGTTGCAGACCTTGGATGTGCAGGAATTGGAGAGCCAGCATAAGAAATTAAAGAGCTTACCGATAAAAGGGTATGTAAACGCTGAACCAATGCTACTCATTGGAATAGATAACTGTCCAGCTATTCGTGGTATAAAAAGCGTGTCGTTAAATAAGAATTTGATTGCAACAAAAACCGCATTAGGGTGGTACATTTATGGATTGACTCATCAACAGACGAATATATTACCAATTTGTACAGTCGTGCTGCACACAACTGTAACGAATACAGAAATAGATATGAAAAAATTAATGGTTGATTATTTTTCGACAGAAGGTTTTGGTGTCGAATTATCTGGAAAGCCTTTGGAATCTGCCGCTGTCACTAGAGCCAGAAAAATATTACAGGATACTACACAACAGTTGGATGGAGCTTATGAGACAGGATTGTTGTGGGCTGTAGATGATGTGAACTTACCTGATAGCTATAGCATGGCCGTACACAGACTACGTGGAATAGAAAATAAAATGCGCAAAATAAATAAGATGGACGAGTATGATCGAGCAGGAATGGATTTCGTGGAGAAAGGATACGCAGTTAAGCTATCAAAAGAAGAGGCAGCTATTATACATCCTTGTACATGGTACTTGCCGCATTTTGGAGTACACAATGTCAACAAGCCGAAAAAGATGCGGCTGGTGTTCGACGCTGCAGCGTTAATTGATGGAGTCTCTCTGAATTCCAAACTTTTAAAAGGACCAGATGAGAATCCACCATTAACAAAAATATTGTTTCAGTTCCGACAAGGAAAGATTGCTGTATGCGCCGACATCAAAGAAATGTTTCTGCAAGTCCGAGTTAGAGAACAGGATCAGCAGGCTCTTCGCTTCTTATGGAGACATGAAACCAGGAAGAGGAAGTAGCAACATATAAGATGACTGCCATGATATTTGGAGCTGCTTGTTCGCCATGCTGCGCACAATACGTTAAAAATATAAACGCCCAAAATGCAAAGAAATATAGGGAAGCAGTTATAGATGCAATTGTATCAAAACATTACGTAGATGATTTTGTGGCAAGTTTTAATTCGGAATGCGAGGCTTATAATATCAGCTACGAGGTGAAAAATGTTCACAAAATGGCACATTTCGATCTCAGAGGATTTGTCTCTAATTCAATGGATGTGCAAAAGAGGCTGAACTGCACAGGCCACGAAGTTCAAAATGCAACAGTCAAAATGGACTGTGAAAAGATTGACAAAATACTAGGAATGCATTGGGATAGTAGCAGCGACGAGTTCATTTTTGATCTGCAGCTGAATCGCGTTGACAAGGACATTGTTAAAGCCCTAAAGTGCCCAACTAAACGACAGTTGTTGAGTTTGGTAATGTCGGTATACGACCCTTTTGGAATGTTGGCTGATCTGATGGTACACGGCAAAGTATTGGTACAAGATGTTTGGCGTTCGGGAATAGATTGGAATGACATGTTGCCGGATTGTTTGTTTGAGCGTTTTAAGCAGTGGGTTCGGCAATTGGAGAAAGTTAAAAGCTTTAAAATGAGTAGATGTTATTCACTGAATTTCTTTGACCGTGACACGCGGATCGAACTACATGTGTTTGTAGATGCGAGCGAGTTAGCATTCGCAGCGGTAGCTTTTTGGAGAATCGAATATAATGCCTTTATTGATGCAAAATTTGTTTCAGGCAAGACGAATGTGTGCACCCTTAAAGATGCTTTCAGTGCCACGGCTCGAGCTTCAGGTAGCCGTATTAGGAACGCGCTTGCGAAACACAATTCTGTCTTGTCATGATATTAAGGTGCAGAGTACAACATTATGGTCGGACTCAATGACAGTGATTTCTTGGATAAACTCCGATCAGCGACAGTATAAACCGTTTGTAGCTCACCGCATAAGTGAAATCCTGGAAACAACGGCTGAAAACGAATGGAGATGGGTGCCAACAAACTTGAACGCTGCCGATAAAGCTACGAAGGCATCTAAAGGACTAAAATATGAAGCAGAAAACGTCTGGACTAAAGGACCGGAGTTTTTACTGCTAGAAAGGCAGTTTTGGCCTTGCTCAAACGTAATCATCAACTCAACTGACGAGACGAGTGAACGAAAGAAGATCGTATTAATGGTGCTACAGAATTCCTTGATTGATGTCAATAAGTATTCAAACTATTTGTTTTTGAAACGCACCATGGGGTGGATAATAAGATTCATCAATCGCCTACGCCACCAGCACACGGACGAAATTCATAGAGAGCTTTCTTCAGACGATTTACGGTGGGCGGAAATTGGCCTATGCAAGATAGCACAGACACAAACATAAAACCAGGAACTGACGGATTTAAATAATGGACGGACAGTTTCGAAAAGCAGCACGATCTTCTCGTTGTGTCCAACCATATCAACTGATGGCATTTTGGTGGTTGGTGGAAGGCTGGATTATGCCGCAGCCTTACCTGAACTGGCTCGGCGTCCGATAATCATGCACAATCGACATCCCTTGACCAACCTAATAATTAAATGGTATCATGAGATTTACCATCACCAAAACGAAGAATTGATAGTGAATGAAATAAGGCGTAAATTTTGGATAGTGCATTTGAGAAAGGCTGTAAAGCGGGCTAAAGCAATTTGTCAGCAATGCAAAAATAACAAAGCAGTTTCCATACCGGCACAAATGGGGCAGCTGCCTAAAGATCGAGTAACTCCATTCCAGCGTCCGTTCTCCTACACAGGATTAGACTATTTTGGGCCGATTATGGTTACGATAGGTCGCCGTCATGAAAAGAGATGGGTTGCTCTGTTCACGTGCCTCACAATAAGAGCAATGCACCTCGAACTGGCAGCAGATCCATCCACAGATGCATGCATACTATGCATTCGGAATTTTGTAAATCGACGAGGCGTACCAGTAAAAAATAAATCGGATATGGGCACCAACTTTGTTGGAGCAGACAACGAAATTAAAAAGACAAAAGATCTATTTGATTGGGAAGCTATCAAAGCAGAAACGGCAAATAAAGGCATCAAATGGGAGTTTAATTGTCCAGCTAACCCTAGCTCAGGTGGCTGCTGGGAGAGGTTAGTACGATCCACAAAACGAGTCTTAGCTGTCACTCTTAAACAACAAGCTCCTCAAGTAGAGACTCTGAGGAGTCTACTTATAGAAACCGAAAATATAGTAAATAGTAGGCCACTAACACATTTGCCTGTTTGTATAAATGATCCAGAGCCATTAACTCCAAATCATTTTTTATTGGGAACGACAAATTCAACACAAACTCCTGGAGATGGTGGCAATTTCTGTTTCTATAATCAGTATCGAATTGCAAAACAACTTAAGGACAATTTTTGGCGACGATGGATAAGAGAGTATTTGCCAATACTAACCAGACGTACCAAATGGCTTGCCAGCACAAAGCCAATCAGCGTGGGCGATGTTGTCATAATTTGCGACAGCAACCAAAATTGGCAAAAAGGAATCATTATTCGAACAATACCAGCAAAGGATGGACAGATACCAATCGCTGAGGTGAAAACTTCGTCTGGAACACTAAAACGACCCGTTTCAAAATTAGCAGTATTGGATGTGTTGGGTAAAACTCCCGACTAGTTTTACGGTGGGCGGGATGTTGCGAGTTCATTTAAAAATAACTGCCAAGCCTTGCCGTATTGTTTTCTTATTCTAGTTCATACATCCATATGATATATAAATATATCGTATTTAATTTAGTATTTGTTATCGGTGGACGATAGACTCGAGCTGTGATGCGACCCTGCGATCGAGGGCAGTCTTCTTCGCAAAGTTTTCGCACGCAGCAGCATATTAAAATAAATTCTTTCTTCTTTTTTGCTTTAATCCTACATTTTATTCATTATATAAATGCAAATATAATTCTTTCGTTCGAATCATATTAATAAACTTATTATATTGGAGTAAAGAATTCTATTTTTGTGTTGCGACGACGTGTTCTGGTTGAAGTCAGAACATTTTTTATTTTAATTAAATTGCGTTGCGAAAAAAGTATTGCGTGTTACACATATATTCACACGTACATATATATAAACATGGTGAAAAACTATTGCGTGTACATATATATATACACATAAAACCATGGTGAAATAAAATTGAACTTGATGGAATTACGGAATAAAAAGCGACTTGTGAGTGAGGGAGCAATGTCTGGATCTTCAACACCTAAGAAATCTGATGAAAAGTCAGACAGTGATGTGGAGGATGATGGCAGCCAAACGATTGTGGCCAGAGAAAAGGAAGACGCTAACACTGTCCTTATAAGACGCATGTTTGAGCAGATAAATGCAATGTCTTCACAAAACATTGCATTGGCTACACAGATGTCGATCGTTACGGAGAATATATCTGGACGGATGGACAAGCTTGAACAGTTGGTTGCTGCAAATTTAATGGGTGCATCTAGCACAGCCACACAGGGTGGCACCGGCGTTTCTGCAATTGGCAGCGACGCAACTATGGGTGCATATAGCACACTCACACAGGGTGGCACTGTCGTTTCTGCAAGTGGCAGCGGCGTTATTATGGGTGCATCTAGCACAGCCACACAGGGTGGCACCGGCGTTTCTGCAATTGGCAGCGACGCAACTATGGGTGCATCTAGCACAGCCACACAGGGTGGCACTGGCGTTTCTACAATAGGCAGCGGCGTTATTATGGGTGCATCTAGCACAGCCACACAGGGTGGCACCGGCGTTTCTACAATTGGCAGCGACGCAACTATGGGTGCATCTAGCACAGCCACACAGGGTGGCACTGGCGTTTCTACAATGGGCAGCGACGTTATTATGGTAGCATCTAGCACAGCCACACAGGGTGGCACTGGTGTTTTTTCAATGGGAAATAACATAACTGCACAACGATTCGGCAATGCTACACAGGGTAGCTCAGGCATGGAATTACTTGGTGACAGAACTAATGAAAGACAACATAGTGTCTCACGACCTGCTGATCACGGCGGAATTGCTCAACCTAGTGGTGTTATTCAAGGCGCTGGTGGAGGCGCATTTTGGTCATCTGCACTGGGCGCTGCTTATCATATGGCAGATATGCACGCAGATTATGGAGGAACACACTGGACAACCACACATGGTGCCTTTGGTGATGAGCGAAGGACGACATTGGGCGCTAACAGATGCCTGATAGACGCAAATGTGTTTAACACTGAAAATAAGGGTATGTATGGGCTGAATGAGGGTCATAATGCGGCAAGGTCTGATTTGGCACAAGGTAGGCAAACAGAAAATATTAGTCTCTCTCACCCACAACATAATTCTGTCATGCAACCTCGTAAATTGATTGATCTTCCAGTATGTAGTGGAAATGCAATGGAATGGCCTGTATTTTTCACATTGTTTTCGGAATCAACTGCGGCTTATAGGTATACAAATTTAGAGAATCTCTTGAGGCTACAGAAGTGTCTTGAGGGAGCAGCAAAAAATGAGGTTGAAGCCTTATTAATGAATCCGGTCAACGTACGCCACATTATCGAGAGGTTGCAATTTCTATATGGACGTCCGGAATAATTAATAAAATCCCAGGTGGATATCGTAAACAATTTACAAAGCGTCCCAGAGAATAATTTAGAAAAGCTGGTACCATTTGCCTCAAAAGTCGAGAACTTTGTAATTTATTTAAGGTCAGCGAATGCAACTCAGTATTTGCAAAACGCAGCAATGTTGGATCAGCTGGTTAGTAAATTGCCATTGTCAAAGCGCATATTATGGAATGAATACGCTGTTAATATCCTACCTTATCCGGACTTAAGCCATCTTAACGCTTGGCTAAATGAAGTAAGCCGGAGCATTACAAGGGCGTTGACGACTTCGAAGGATCAAACAACGATAGGAAAACAGAATTCGCAGCGAAAGGCGGTAATGCAGGTTGCAAAGGCCTCGGATGATAAGACTTTAAATAAGGATATGTGCTACAAGTGTAAAGGAGATCACAAGTTGCTGAAATGCGAGGACTACAATAAAGCATCTGTGAAGGACAGATGGAAGATAGCAAAGGAACTTGGCGTGTGTTATAGCTGTTTGAAGCGAGGTCACAGCATGCTGCAATGCAAATTCAAACGGTCATGTAAACTAAACGGATGCGTCAAGATGCATCATAGATCGTTGCATAGCGACCAAGATAAACCAGTTGAGAAAAGAGGAGAAACAGAAACGGCAGCTTCAATAAGCACGATTAAGTCAAGCATGTCAAAAATACTCTTTAAAGTAGTGCCAATCGAGCTAATGGGTCTAATCAGACAAATTATTAAAACATTTGCCTTTATTGATAAAGGCTCGTCCACTACTTTGATAAACACACAGTTGGCACATAAATTGGGTATTAAGGAGGTCCCCGTAAAGTTAACATTGAACTGGATTGGGAAACAAGCGATGGAAGTAAATTCTATGATTTGCAAACTAAAGATAAGACATCAGGATGGTAATAAGAAATGGCTGCGCATAAGTGGAAACACCGTTCCTGATCTTCAGTTGCCGTTGCAGACCTTGGATGTGCAGGAATTGGAGAGCCAGCATAAGAAATTAAAGAGCTTACCGATAAAAGGGTATGTAAACGCTGAACCAATGCTACTCATTGGAATAGATAACTGTCCAGCTATTCGTGGTATAAAAAGCGTGTCGTTAAATAAGAATTTGATTGCAACAAAAACCGCATTAGGGTGGTACATTTATGGATTGACTCATCAACAGACGAATATATTACCAATTTGTACAGTCGTGCTGCACACAACTGTAACGAATACAGAAATAGATATGAAAAAATTAATGGTTGATTATTTTTCGACAGAAGGTTTTGGTGTCGAATTATCTGGAAAGCCTTTGGAATCTGCCGCTGTCACTAGAGCCAGAAAAATATTACAGGATACTACACAACAGTTGGATGGAGCTTATGAGACAGGATTGTTGTGGGCTGTAGATGATGTGAACTTACCTGATAGCTATAGCATGGCCGTACACAGACTACGTGGAATAGAAAATAAAATGCGCAAAATAAATAAGATGGACGAGTATGATCGAGCAGGAATGGATTTCGTGGAGAAAGGATACGCAGTTAAGCTATCAAAAGAAGAGGCAGCTATTATACATCCTTGTACATGGTACTTGCCGCATTTTGGAGTACACAATGTCAACAAGCCGAAAAAGATGCGGCTGGTGTTCGACGCTGCAGCGTTAATTGATGGAGTCTCTCTGAATTCCAAACTTTTAAAAGGACCAGATGAGAATCCACCATTAACAAAAATATTGTTTCAGTTCCGACAAGGAAAGATTGCTGTATGCGCCGACATCAAAGAAATGTTTCTGCAAGTCCGAGTTAGAGAACAGGATCAGCAGGCTCTTCGCTTCTTATGGAGACATGAAAACCAGGAAGAGGAAGTAGCAACATATAAGATGACTGCCATGATATTTGGAGCTGCTTGTTCGCCATGCTGCGCACAATACGTTAAAAATATAAACGCCCAAAATGCAAAGAAATATAGGGAAGCAGTTATAGATGCAATTGTATCAAAACATTACGTAGATGATTTTGTGGCAAGTTTTAATTCGGAATGCGAGGCTTATAATATCAGCTACGAGGTGAAAAATGTTCACAAAATGGCACATTTCGATCTCAGAGGATTTGTCTCTAATTCAATGGATGTGCAAAAGAGGCTGAACTGCACAGGCCACGAAGTTCAAAATGCAACAGTCAAAATGGACTGTGAAAAGATTGACAAAATACTAGGAATGCATTGGGATAGTAGCAGCGACGAGTTCATTTTTGATCTGCAGCTGAATCGCGTTGACAAGGACATTGTTAAAGCCCTAAAGTGCCCAACTAAACGACAGTTGTTGAGTTTGGTAATGTCGGTATACGACCCTTTTGGAATGTTGGCTGATCTGATGGTACACGGCAAAGTATTGGTACAAGATGTTTGGCGTTCGGGAATAGATTGGAATGACATGTTGCCGGATTGTTTGTTTGAGCGTTTTAAGCAGTGGGTTCGGCAATTGGAGAAAGTTAAAAGCTTTAAAATGAGTAGATGTTATTCACTGAATTTCTTTGACCGTGACACGCGGATCGAACTACATGTGTTTGTAGATGCGAGCGAGTTAGCATTCGCAGCGGTAGCTTTTTGGAGAATCGAATATAATGCCTTTATTGATGCAAAATTTGTTTCAGGCAAGACGAATGTGTGCACCCTTAAAGATGCTTTCAGTGCCACGGCTCGAGCTTCAGGTAGCCGTATTAGGAACGCGCTTGCGAAACACAATTCTGTCTTGTCATGATATTAAGGTGCAGAGTACAACATTATGGTCGGACTCAATGACAGTGATTTCTTGGATAAACTCCGATCAGCGACAGTATAAACCGTTTGTAGCTCACCGCATAAGTGAAATCCTGGAAACAACGGCTGAAAACGAATGGAGATGGGTGCCAACAAACTTGAACGCTGCCGATAAAGCTACGAAGGCATCTAAAGGACTAAAATATGAAGCAGAAAACGTCTGGACTAAAGGACCGGAGTTTTTACTGCTAGAAAGGCAGTTTTGGCCTTGCTCAAACGTAATCATCAACTCAACTGACGAGACGAGTGAACGAAAGAAGATCGTATTAATGGTGCTACAGAATTCCTTGATTGATGTCAATAAGTATTCAAACTATTTGTTTTTGAAACGCACCATGGGGTGGATAATAAGATTCATCAATCGCCTACGCCACCAGCACACGGACGAAATTCATGGAGAGCTTTCTTCAGACGATTTACGGTGGGCGGAAATTGGCCTATGCAAGATAGCACAGACACAAACATAAAACCAGGAACTGACGGATTTAAATAATGGACGGACAGTTTCGAAAAGCAGCACGATCTTCTCGTTGTGTCCAACCATATCAACTGATGGCATTTTGGTGGTTGGTGGAAGGCTGGATTATGCCGCAGCCTTACCTGAACTGGCTCGGCGTCCGATAATCATGCACAATCGACATCCCTTGACCAACCTAATAATTAAATGGTATCATGAGATTTACCATCACCAAAACGAAGAATTGATAGTGAATGAAATAAGGCGTAAATTTTGGATAGTGCATTTGAGAAAGGCTGTAAAGCGGGCTAAAGCAATTTGTCAGCAATGCAAAAATAACAAAGCAGTTTCCATACCGGCACAAATGGGGCAGCTGCCTAAAGATCGAGTAACTCCATTCCAGCGTCCGTTCTCCTACACAGGATTAGACTATTTTGGGCCGATTATGGTTACGATAGGTCGCCGTCATGAAAGAGATGGGTTGCTCTGTTCACGTGCCTCACAATAAGAGCAATGCACCTCGAACTGGCAGCAGATCCATCCACAGATGCATGCATACTATGCATTCGGAATTTTGTAAATCGACGAGGCGTACCAGTAAAAATTAATCGGATATGGGCACCAACTTTGTTGGAGCAGACAACGAAATTAAAAAGACAAAAGATCTATTTGATTGGGAAGCTATCAAAGCAGAAACGGCAAATAAAGGCATCAAATGGGAGTTTAATTGTCCAGCTAACCCTAGCTCAGGTGGCTGCTGGGAGAGGTTAGTACGATCCACAAAACGAGTCTTAGCTGTCACTCTTAAACAACAAGCTCCTCAAGTAGAGACTCTGAGGAGTCTACTTATAGAAACCGAAAATATAGTAAATAGTAGGCCACTAACACATTTGCCTGTTTGTATAAATGATCCAGAGCCATTAACTCCAAATCATTTTTTATTGGGAACGACAAATTCAACACAAACTCCTGGAGATGGTGGCAATTTCTGTTTCTATAATCAGTATCGAATTGCAAAACAACTTAAGGACAATTTTTGGCGACGATGGATAAGAGAGTATTTGCCAATACTAACCAGACGTACCAAATGGCTTGCCAGCACAAAGCCAATCAGCGTGGGCGATGTTGTCATAATTTGCGACAGCAACCAAAATTGGCAAAAAGGAATCATTATTCGAACAATACCAGCAAAGGATGGACAGATACCAATCGCTGAGGTGAAAACTTCGTCTGGAACACTAAAACGACCCGTTTCAAAATTAGCAGTATTGGATGTGTTGGGTAAAACTCCCGACTAGTTTTACGGTGGGCGGGATGTTGCGAGTTCATTTAAAAATAACTGCCAAGCCTTGCCGTATTGTTTTCTTATTCTAGTTCATACATCCATATGATATATAAATATATCGTATTTAATTTAGTATTTGTTATCGGTGGACGATAGACTCGAGCTGTGATGCGACCCTGCGATCGAGGGCAGTCTTCTTCGCAAAGTTTTCGCACGCAGCAGCATATTAAAATAAATTCTTTCTTCTTTTTTGCTTTAATCCTACATTTTATTCATTATATAAATGCAAATATAATTCTTTCGTTCGAATCATATTAATAAACTTATTATATTGGAGTAAAGAATTCTATTTTTGTGTTGCGACGACGTGTTCTGGTTGAAGTCAGAACAACCACTGTTCACTAATTCTTGTGCAAAGCTACCTCCTATACAGCTAATGGAAGCGCCAGTGTCCATTAGTCCGCTAACGGTTTTGCCAAACATTGACACTGAAGCATAAGGTCGGAGATCGCTGACATCATTTACAACTGAGGTCAATATTGAATTAAGGGTAACTTTGCATAATTTCCGATATGATATTCTTCGTTTCTTATTATGAGTTTTCCTTTCTATAATATCTGGTAGCTCACTAGGCAAGTTTTTAGAATTATTATCTAAAGGACTACTAGCGACTAAAGTCAAATCCGGTAAGTGTATGAGTGAACTGAATATTTCTTCAGTTACTCGAAACTAGTTTGCGTGCACTGGTCCACGGTGCACGCGACACTTCGTTTTTTGCAACATTGCAATTGGCACAGGACGGCTTGTAGGTGTCCTGTTTTCCACATCCGTAACAGAAAACTTTACGATCTGCCAGACATTCTTGGCCCTGTCTTCCACAATTCCAACAAGAAAGCGTTATTGCATCGATCTCTGGATTATCTAACTCATTAACTTCCAATTCTTGCACGCAATCTGCTTGTATTGCAATTTCATGCACTTGTCGTCCTGCAACTTGGCGCTGCGAAGGTATGACCGATTTGGTAACAGTTTTTATGAATTGTTCTCGCCTGTGGACGACATGTCGTAACTGCTCGAGATTATAAATCGGAACATAGAATATCTCACGCTGTACTTCCGGTAATAAATTAGCTTGCAGCACCTCAAGTAGTGACTGCTCAGACATCGGCTGTGTAAGTCTATCAGCTAAAATCATAATAATCTGGCTTATTCTATCAGAACGAGCACTTCCGCACTGCTGCGAACCTATTGGCGAGGAACTAACGGGTTGTTGTTCACCATTCCTGTGACAATTTTCAGTATCTACTGGGCCTGTTAGTCGAAAAAGTTGCTCAAAAGTTTGTCGTTCTCTACCATGAACAGATGGTCTGGCAGGGGGTTGAACAACAGCAGGGGTCACCACAGGATTCTGCACTGAAAGTCTTTGAAAACCTACTTCAATTGCTTGGGACAAAAGTTGCGTGTGTTGAGCCATTGCTGCAGCCATTGCGCTAACTATAGTTTGTTGCAAGTTGTTAGCAATTAGACTCGGGGGTGCTGAGACGCTTCCGATCCCTGGTTAGCACTTAGTCCCGTGCTATTGCTAGCTAAGACATCGACAGGGTTTTTCAGAGGTACTAATGACGACTCGTTTCCCTGCCTCACTCCTAATTGAGAGCTTGCTCCCGCATTCGTGCTCTGCATTTTTCTAACTGTAGCGACTTCAGTCGTAGCTTGATTTGAAAACTTAGCGGCTCTAGACTTAGATCGCGTTATAATTTCACTGGGCTTTAATGGAAGCTTAGCAGGCTGGCATGCGGCTAATTCAACTGCTAAATTCTGACTTGATACTCTAAGTGAAGTTCTACAAATAGGACAGATTCGTTTGTTACCTGTTCTATTATTAAAACAAGTGTGGTGAAAATATTGGCTACAAATTTTCGCAAAAAGCTGTGCCTGATGTTCTAATGTACAAAAGCAGCAACTCACAATTTCAAAACTAGTCTGAGAGTTACCATTGTCACTTGCTGACATTACTTTTGTAACATAGCCGACTGTTAGCTATTTACAAAAAAAAAAAATTATACTAACAGAAAATCTTATGATTATTTCAAACAAAGTTTTATTTAAAAATGATAAACGAGAAATTAACAATTCATTATACATGTGTGTGGATAACAACGCAACCTCCTTCCTGAGAATAGGTAAGCAGACCTTTTTTTGATCTACTTGATAAAAGAATAATAAAAGGATAGATGAAGTAATTATCTGTAAAGGTTCGGCAAGCTATAGCTCTAAGCCACTAGCTCTCATCCAATAACCTCCACCAGTAATCACTAAGTTTACTAGACTGACATTCATTCAGCGCTAGGATAGAAAGAAACCGAAAGCGTAATTGCCTTAATGATTACAAGCTCGTTTGCAAACATGGCAGCTATTGTTCCCGGCAGGAGTATAATTTAAGAAGAAGAAGCACCAGCCAATAGGAACGATACTCTTCCGCAATAACTGTCGCATCCGAAATAGAATCATACTTTCAGGACATTTGAAAAACAAAAAAGATAAAGAGATCCACAATATTTATCCCAATTTACGTTCATGACCAACCACCTGAGTTGTATCCAACGACAACGGAATCCGGCTTAATATTTTGGTTTGTAGGCATGTCCGCAGATACAAAAAGGTGTTTCTACTTTTAATGATTCTACTCAGTGGCGGATCGTAGCTTAATTATCCACAAATCCTCGTCCAGCGAAAGCTTTACCATAATTGTAGAAACACAAGGGGGAATTTACGTTTGTGTATTCCGAGTCTGGCAACACAATTATTCTGAAACTGTTGTTGTTCCTTAAAACTCACACGCGCGTAACATTGTTTGGTTTTCTGAGACGGTCATTATCAATATGTGAATTGCATAATGTTTCTACATCTCACTTATAAGACAAGGACAAAGGTATGAGGATATGAAGTTATTCGTGTTAGCAGATAAGTGCTAAGTCAGATGGTATTTGACTTCGAAATTTGTAAGCCTGTACAGCTGAAAAATACAAGTTGTGTTTCTTTTCCTCTATCAACAATGCTACCATTCGGATGATTAATGAGTATTGGCCATACCATTAACCTTCCTTTAGCTTATTGATAACTAATAGCTTTAAATGCAACAGGCCACACGATTTGGGCACCAATAAAACTTATATATAATTAACTAATTAATAATAACTGTAATGAACAACGTGAAGCAGATGGGCTATTAATGGCAATCGAAGTACGCGCTTGCTTTGGCTGAAGCTCGCCGGCAATTGGGGTGGGTGATTGGTTTTAAATAGACGACGCATTAAAATTGCTTCGTTATTAGTTATAAATTAATTTTAAAATTCGCGTACTAAAATTCAGACGAACAAACAAAAACGAACGGACGACTACGGGCATTTGCAAGAAGAAAAAGCGTAGACGTATTAAGGGGATCAAGTAAATTGGGTATTCGGGACATTCCTTTTCGGTGCTACCGATTGGTGCACTCGCCCACCCTACCATGATTCTGCGGACCAAAAATAAAAGCAGGATCCCTGGGGATGCCCTACAGTCGCTATCCTACCTCCATCGGAAGATGAGTGTTATCCATATTTGAAATTGGTTATAAATAACTTAATTAATTAGTTATAATTATATATAAGCAATAAAAGAAATTCTTATAGCTCTTGCGCATGTTTGCCGAAAGAATTTAAAACAAAAACAGATGACTTTATAAAAACAAAATAATGCCGGTTGATCAGCGCGGTTACTATCTGCTAGTTGTTACGCAGTTTCTACATGCATCATCAGTTCAACAGGGCATGCACATAATAGCAAGGTAACACCCCTGCAGGCTGATTTGTATTTAATCAATTTTAAGAAAAATCAAATCCGTTTAGCAAACATCCGTACGGCTAGGCTAAGAAAAATTAATACGAAAATTATATTTAAAAGAATATTAATGAACAACTTGAACTATATGATAATTGTTATTAATCCGATTAAATCGTTATATTGGCATTTTCAATAATTCAGGTTCTCCATATAATAGCATATTAAATTAAATGTATATAAGTATCCATAAGAGTATAGTAGAGTAAGGTTATTTTATATATAAGGACGGTTAATCTTAGTTAAATATAGTTAATAATTGATGCATTCGTCGCATTTTTATTTATACTCGAATTGCGAAGAACCAACAAAAACAAGTGGAAACGTTGCAGTCGGATGCAACCGACTGCGGCATACTCGATACCAGTATTAAAACATGTAAAAAGAGGCCTGATTGCAAAGGGGTACGGATGGGGCAGGGGTGTACGCTGCCTTAAAGATTCTCCGATGCAGATGGGGATGCCACCAACTATCTTCCTACCAAATTGGTGACTCTAGCTGAAAGTTAGTAAGAGCTGTTGAAAGGGGGGCTGGGGGCAGCATGGCTGGGCGTGGCATCCAAAGTTTTCATGCAGATCTTTGTGGAATGTCAATTGCTATCTTCATACCAAATTTGGTGACTCTAGCTCGAAAATTGTTTAAAGTGGGGAAAGGGGGGCTGGGGGCGGTATGGGTGGGCGTGGAATCCAAAGTTTTGATGCAGATCTGTGTGGAATGTCAATTGCTATCTTCATACCAAATTTGGTGACTCTAGCTCGAAAATTGTAAAAAGTGGAGAAAGGGGGCTGGGATCGGTATGGGTGGGCGTGGCATCCAAAGTTTTGCTGCAGAGCTTTGTGAAATGTCAATTGCTATCTTCCTTCCAAATTTGGTGACTCTAGCTCAAAGTTTGTAAAAAGTGGGGAAAGGGGGGCTGGGGGCGTAATGGGTGGGCGTGGCATCCAAAGTTTTGCTGCAGTTCCTAGTGGAATGTCAATTGCTACCTTCCTTCCAAATTTGGTGACTCTAGCTGAAAGTTAGAAAGAGCTGTTGAAAGGGGGCTGGGGGCAGCATGGCTGGGCGTGGCATCCAAAGTTTTGCTGCAGAGCTTTGTGAAATGTCAATTGCTATCTTCCTTCCAAATTTGGTGACTCTAGCTCAAATTTGTAAAAAGTGGAGAAAGGGGGCTGGGGGCGGTATGGGTAGGCGTGGCTCCAAAACTTTGAAGCAGTTTTTTGGGGGTCGTTACCAGGTATCTTCCTACCAAATTTTGAGGCTCTAGCTCCACAACTCTGGAAGATACACGCATTCCCGTTTTTGACGAAGCGTTGGGGTGGATGGGGGCGGCTAGGGCAGTATCGGTAGGCGTGGCATCCAAACTTTTGATGCAGTTTTTGGGGGGTCATCATCACCTATCTTGGCACAAAATTTGGTGGCTCTAGCTCAAAAACTGTGGGAGCTATAGGCTTTTTTGACTTTAAATTGCGGGGGGGCTGGGGGCGGAATGGGTGGGCGTGGCTCCAAAATTTTTGATGCAGTTTTTTTGGGGTTGCTATTAGCTATCTTCCCTCCAAATTTGGTAGTTCTAGCTGTAAGGATGTGCGAAATATGTGGATTTGAGTTATCGAATTTATCGATTTGCCAGCCCCCCAGTTATCGTTGAACCCCCATCTTGACATTTAAATTTACTATCCCATAGATAAAGAGAATTGGAAAGTTTCAAGTCTCTAGCTTGAAGGGTGTGGATAAAAGTTGCGAACATACAGACGGACGGACGGACGGACGGACACCATGACGGACATTGCACAAACCCAATATACTCTTTACCTTCGGTATCGAGTATAATAATCAGGTGTACCTAATTACTTGTCGAGCAGTGTGTCGATTTTTCGAAGAGAAGCATGGCTAGTTGCGCCAAATTTAAGGGGAAGCTTTGTTATGTTAGGTACTCACATTATTATTTGCATTTAAGAGCGGCTCATTATAATAGAAAAAGAGTGACTTACATACATCATCCCACGCTGGAAGTACTTCCTGGTGTTGGTGTGTGTGTTGCTGCAATTATGTATAGAGAGTGCAAATATCACAAGCCTCGTGCGAAAGCTCGCTGTAGATGGGGAACATAAGAGAGAGCAACGACCACAAGCCACGTGCAAAAGCTTACTGGGTCTTAAGGCATACACTGCAAAATTTTTGTGTGCTTTTCGTTCGGTACACAATTCTAAACAAAGAAAACTTATTAGTATAATGAATAATTATGTTATTATTGATATTTCACGGAACCGTCACAACCTCCCTTTCAACGTGCCTTTTTAACTTATTTAGTTTATGTGTTTTTAGGCACTGTTGTTAATTATATAAACGTATTTATGATCGTTATGCAATGCACCGCACATATGTATTTATCCAACAGATTTATTTAGCACTTAAACAAAAGGGAAATTGCTCGGATTCATTACTTGTATATAGGTAATTAGTTATAGTTGATCCCATCGTTGTAGTTGAAGCTGATATTTAATTAAAGTTGATCAAACTGGGTCGAATAGGAAGAAGAAGATCCACGAGCCTGACCATGTTCCTCGGGTTAGGTTTACTATTCGAATACTAATGACATGCCTTCGATTCCTCTTTACATAGCCAAGTCAGTCTGACCCACATATGTCGGTATGGGTGAGGTTATGCTGGAACGCGCGCCAAACGGTGGTGGGTTTAAGAGAAGCTCTCTTAAGCAGAACAGCTTGCGCGATTAGCTTCGTAACGAACCTAAAAGTTACGCGGTTTTTAGCTGGGCTAACTCTCGCGGTGCTGAGGGTACGTGCCAACAAATTTATATTTGTGGCGGCTGCGGCAATTAGAACACAATTTGGTTTTATTTTAATACATATATTTTAAAACTGCACTCTCTGCTAGTTTTCACGTTTGGGTTTTACAATTGCTTGCACTTAATGATATTTCTTATTTGAGTTTTAGGGAATCGCACGGCTCTTGTGTCGTAGTTTTATTTGCAATGCTGGCGCTCTCGTTGCACCAAGTATTCAGAGTCAATGTTACGCCTACTAAACGGGGTTTTAGCTTGCAACGCCGAATTCGCCAGGCTCTACTATGGCCTCCTTGTTACCACAAGGATTTCGCCAATAATGCCGCCTACTCTCCGGCTCTGGCTTTAGCTTCACCTGTCCTTCGCCAGGCTCACTTGTCTGACACTTGGTTTTAATTTGAGGGTGCTTTGCAAATGCAACGCGCCACAAGAACTTGTTAGATTTCGCGTATCGACTCCTCAGTAAATTGTTTGTTAGTCGCGAAGGACACGATCAGCTTTGTCCTTATTGCGATATGGATCCTTTAAATTCTTAAATAATCCTTTCGCGTAGGATTTCTTTATGTTTCGCACTGATTTTCACTTATTTCTTATTGACTCCGTACTTCGCACTCTTGCACTCAACTGACTCGTACTCGATTAACTTGTACTCGATTAACTTGCCGCTCTGTCCAAGGCGGCTCCTTTTATACTCTTCTGCTGTCTCGCTGGACCGGGGCCTGTCAGCGCTGCCAATGTCGCGCCAAGGGCAAAGGTGGCGTGATCGTTCCAGTGGGATTTGCCTAGCAACAACGGTTCCTCGTTGCTGATCACGCCTGTCGTTGGTGTGACGGTGATCACTAGATCTCGTGGGTGCACCGCTCGCACACCAACGGCACTTTGCCACGACTTTTACGGTACGTGTTTTTGTGGCTCCCATGTGTCAAACACGTACCTTAGCGCTGACATCCTGTGTCAGAGCGAGACAGCATGCAAATTCGCCGCAACTCAGGTCCGGCTGCGGCTATAAATGCAATCGCCTGTTGTGAGGCGCTATACGTGCATATGGCTCCTCACACTCCCCTCTTTCTCCGGAAGTGGAAGCCTTCCACTTAATTTTGTGTCTTTCAAATCGCGCGTACGTTTTGAGTTTTTGGCGTCCGTTAGCAGCGAATTTTCCGTCTTTCAAATCGCGCGCCTACATTTTGAATTTTTGGCGTCCGTTAGAGGTGAATTTTTCGTCTTTCAAATCGCGCGCCTACATTTTGAATTTTTGGCGTCCGTTAGAGGTGAATTTTCCGTCTTTCAAATCGCGCGCCTCCGCTTTGAGCTTTGGCGCCCGTTAGCAGTGGCGCTGTAACGATCAGCTGGTGGTCGCGTAACGCCATCTAGCGGCTTTGCATCGCCCGGCCAGATCGGTATTTGCGATGTGTCCAGAACGATATTTGCGATGTGGCCAGATCGGTATGGCCACCCGCAACTATCCAACACTTATCGGCCATGACACACAATTTGCAGTTCGCAATTGTTTTGTTGTTGCTGAAAAGAATCTAAAAAGCAAAAGTAAGTAACATAGTTTTGCGCCTTGCGCCATTTCCACCATATCCTAAACCATGTTCTCTTTTTCCAGGCCATGCCGTTTTGCCGCTCGCGCTGGATCACACACACATTTTATGTGAGTATGCTTCCAGCAACTTTCACCCCCCCTCCTGCAGTTTAATCCACCTGTTTTTCTTTATATTTTTTTCAGGTTAAATGAATATGCAAGATATATTTTTTTTCCATTTTTTTTATTGTGGTGTTTTTCTCTTTTTTTTTCCCTATTCTGCCACAAAGGCCCGCGTGCCTCGGGTCGAAATTCGCACGCGGTAACGTTGGCCGTGCGCCCAAACAATGCGCGACGTGCGTCGGTCGCTACTTCCAACTGCGGCTGCTAGCACTTCTGGTGGCCAGTCTGCTCGCGCCACCTCTCTCCATCCTGGAGTCGCCAACGGTGCGGATGACTGCCGCTGCAGCACCGGGCGAGCCGGCCGTTCCCCATACGGGCATGAAGCCTGCCGACCGAACGCTGGGCGCACCGGATGGGTTGCCCAAGCGTGTGGTGGAGGCGGTGTCCCGGGGCGAGGCGGCGTGCCCACCTTCAGCGGTGTTGGCCATTCCCACGGCGCTGTCCGTGTTGTCGGACTGGTGGCCGTGCAGACTGGTGTCTGTAGTGCGCGTGGTGGTGTTGGCGTTCGCGGTCTTGGTGGCGTTGGTGTACGCTGTCGGGGTGGCGTTGGCGTACGCGGTCGTGGTGGCGTTACCTCTCTAATAAAACCCTCGCGGGGCGGTGCCACCTCCTCTGTCCATTCCACGACAACCGTCGCGGTGTGGTGCCACCGCCCATCCACGAACCGCTTCTCCCTATTGATGGTCGGCGTCGGCGGTGGTGGCTCTTCTGTTTCGCCTTGCGGTACCCGCTCCTCGGTCTCCGGTGCTGTTTCCCCCTCCGACTCGGACGAGATCGAAATCACCTCATCTTCCGCGTCCGACACCTCCACTCCGCGTGGGAAAGGCGATGGTGGCCTAGCGGGACGCCAGTCTGGTGGCGGTGTCTCCGGTAGTGGCGGTGTGGCGAACCGCTCCGGGCTGGCTGGGCCCACATTCTCGTCCTCCGGGGTCGGCGGTGCCTCCGGGTGGCACATCCGGACCCATTCGGGATTTATTTCCACGAAATCGCCCGGCGGCGACTCCTCTCGCCTTTCGCCCACTGGACCAGCGTTGCATTCCACCTCCCAGTCGCTGCTGTCGAAGTCGTCGCCGTACGCCCTGCGCACCCACTCGCGCTCTTCCTCCAGCTCCTGGCGGCGGCAACGCTCCCGTTCGGCTGCCTCCCGCTCCTCAGGCGACTCCAAAATAGGCGACGCCCGCAGCTCCAGCACATCTGGAGATGCCTCCCGCTGCGGCTCGACACGCGCATAGGGCTGTCCGGCCCAACGCCCTCTTCGCGCCACGTTTCTGCGCCCTCTGGCGCTGGCACCCATGGCCGCCGCGTCGACCACGCACACATCCCCCGCTGGTGTGCGAGAGTGCGCACGTGGGTCACGGCTCGACGCATGGACTGCCCTCCTTCCCTCGGTGTTGCTGTTGTCGTTCTCCATTCTTCCGGTACGTACTTTATTAAATTGTCAATTTTCGCAAAGTGACCGACTGCATGGTAGTCGGCACCTTTTATATCCCTACTCCGTACGCATGCGCAACAGTGTAGGTGCGCATGTTACGGTATCCTTCCCGCATGCGACCGCCATGTTTTGTCAGCGCTCTCTTTGCGATATCGCTAACCTTTTTCATTAACCGTTTTCCTAGCAGCGTTTGCTTCGCACACCTTTCGCCGCGTTCAGGTCCGGTTTTGTAATATCCTTGGTTGGGCCGTGGCTCTTATTACTATTTTATTATTTTTTTTTTTTTTATTTATTTTTTTTTTTCCCACACATTCATTATTGTCTGTTATTTTTAATACATATGTAATACCTTACATATTCATTTTTATTATTTATATATATGTACTTACTTACATATATTTTTTTTTGTTATTGTTTAATAAATATGTAATACCTTACATATATATTTTTATTATTTATACAATATGTAATACCTTACATATATAATTTTGTTATGGTTTAATAAATATGTAATACCTTACATATTTATTTCTATTATTTATATAATATGTAATACCCTACATATTTAATTTTTTTATTGTTAAATAAATATGTAATACCTTACATATTTATTTTATTATTTATATATTTGTTGAATGTGTTGAGTGGGGAAGATATTTAATATGTATTAATACATATTCACCCCTTTTTTTTCCCAAAAAAAACCAAATCAACTAATGATTTTTATACCCTTAACCCATAAAATGGGTAAATAAGGGTATAATGGTTTTGTGCAAAAGTATGTAACAGGCAGAAGGAAGCATCTCCGACCCTATAAAGTGTATATATTCTTGATCAGCATCAACAGCCGAGACGATAAAGCCATGTCCGTCTGTCCGTCTGTCTGTCCGTCTGTCCGTCTGTCCGTCTGTATGAACGCGTGGATCTCAGAGACTACAAGATCTAGAGACTTCTGATATTGTATTTAAGTTCTCCTATACCATGAGCAGAACAAGTTTGCTGCAAACTATCGATAACTATTCTGGTTTCCGATATACACATAATATCGATAATAATAAAATATCGAATTTGGAAAATCTAAAAATGAGGGTTGAAGTAATGGATAATGATAGAACTTTTCTGAAAATTTCGTCCAAATCGGTTGAGAAACACCGGAGATATTGAACTTAATCGATGGAAGCTAAGCCAGTATACCAAAGTCTTATATAAATTAAATATATTTATTGCAACTGGGTTCAGGGTATCTTCTAGTCGGGCTCTCCCGACTAGAGCCTTCTTACTTGTTTTTTTTTATTTATAGGAGGCAATGGAGATTCAGGTGAGTAAATGAGATACGTCCTGAAAAGGCCACTTATTAACCGCCCTTTTCTTTTCCAGATATTCACCATCAAAAAAAAATTACTTTTTAGTCCAGGGTCTTAACGTAATTTGTGCCCCAAAAAAAAAATTTTTTTGTTATCTCACCCGTTGTCCGTTCCACCTCCGTGGGGTTTTATGTCGCCTATGTGCGCGGTCCGTTCTTTTTCCCCAGTTTTCCCTTGTAATTTACAGATTACAGGTGATACAAAATTTATTATTGTATATGGTCCGGCAAATTTGGGAGCAAGCTTCGCATCGAAGCCTTCCGCTGCATTTGACAGGTGGTGTTGTTTCACCCACACCTTGTCTCCTACGGATGGTTTCCACTGCCGTCTCCGTAGGTTGTAATGCCTTGCTTGGTCCTGAGCGGCCTTCTCTAAACTCCTGCGCACCACTTCAAAAACTTCTCTCAGTTTTTTCGCATTGTCGCTGGGTGTTTGTGGCGGTTGCCCTGTGCCGAGTGTCACGCTGTCGTACAGCGCATTTGGCAGCCTTGGTTCACGCCCTTGCGTGATAAACGCTGCACTGTAGCCCGTAGACGCCGATACGCTGGTGTTAACGGCTAGTGATAATTCTGGCAAAAATTCATCCCAGCACCGCTGGTTATCTTTTGTGAATTGTGCAATCATCGTTTTTACCGTGCGGTTCGCACGTTCTGTAGGATTCTCTTGCGGTGTGTATGGTGCCGTAAATTGGTGTCGCACTCCTAATTCTTCGAGAAAGCGTTTGAAAGCTTTACTCGTAAATTGTGTTCCGTTGTCCGTTATGAGAACTTTTGGTACCCCAAATCGTGCCAAAATTCTCTCTCTGAATCCCTTTTGCAAAGTGGCTGTGGTTGCGCTCCTCAGCGGGACTAACTCAGTCCACTTAGAGAAACGGTCAAACATCACCAATAGCATTGTGTTGCCGTGTTTTGATCTTGGCAGTGGGCCAACAAAATCAGCACACACGGTACTCCATGGCTCTTCCGGAATTTGTGTCAACATCTTTCCTGCTGCTGCCATTTGACTTGGCTTATATTGTTGACAAGTTTCGCAGTTGTGCACATATGTGACCGGCTGTGGCTGCGTCGTGGTTCTCCAATAATACCTCCTTCCTTTTACCTTTGGGTACACAAAGCTTCCAAGCTTCCACATCTCCGCCTCCAGCGCGGTGTGGGATGTGTCTGTACAGGTTGCCATTTTCCTCCATGTAATCTGGATATTTCCTTGCATTTTGTGCGATTTCCTTTTTTAATTTCTGAACCCAGTTGCAATTTGCGTTGTCTGCCTCCATCCCTTCTGTGGCGATTTTTCTTAGGCAGCATGTCTCCGGAAGTGGCTGTCTCGAAAGTGCATCGGCTACGACATTGAGGTTGCCTTTACGGTATTTGACTTCAAAGTCGTATTGTTGCAGTTCAAGCGCCCAACGCGCTATTCTGCCTAATGGACTCTCAATTGAGTTTAGCCACTTCAGCGCCATGTGGTCCGTTATGACCACAAAATGGTTGCCTTCCAGGTATGGCCTTAGCTTTCTGATTCCCCACACTATGGCTAGACACTCTTTTTCAGTTGCCGAATAGTTCCTTTCGGCACCGTTTAGTGTCCTACTGGCGTACGATATTACCCTTTCACCTTGCTCCGAAGGTTGGGTCAATATCGCACCCAGGCCATAGTTACTTGCATCCGTCTGCAAGCAAAATGTTTTTGAGAAATCTGGGCATGCCAATACTGGGGACTGAGTCAGTTTCTCTTTGACCGTGTCAAAAGCTACTTGCCGCTCCTCAGTCCACTCCCATTTTGCGCCTTTTTTCATCAATGCGTTCAGAAGTGCTACTTTCGTCGCGAAATCTGGTACGAAGCGCCTGTACCATGATGCTACGCCCAGGTATTGTCGTAACTCTTTTACGTTGCTTGGCGGCTTCAATTCTGCGATTGCAGCAACTTTATCTGAATCTGTGCGAATTCCTTCTTCTGTGACTCTGTGGCCCAAATATTTCAATTCCTTTTTGAAGAAATCGCATTTGTCCACGTTTATGCGCAGATTTGCTTCCCGCAGCTGCCGAAATACCTTTTTGAGATTTTCCATATGCTCTTCGCGCGTTCTTCCGATGACTATAATGTCATCTAAATATGCAAACGCGTGTGGCATCATTTCGGGTCCAATAACACGATCCAAAGCCCTCTGAAAAGTTGCCGGTGCCGAGTGTAACCCAAATGGCATTACTTTCCACTGGTATTATCCTTTGCCTGGGACTGTTAAAGCTGTCAGTGGTCGGCTCGCTTTCTCCATCGGGATCTGCCAGTACCCATCTTTCAGATCCAAGCTAGTGATGAAGTGGGCTTCACGTAGCTGGTCTAAAATGTGGTGCACTCTTGGCAATGGATACGCGTCCTTAACGGATCGGCTGTTAAGTTGCCTAAAATCCACACATAACCGCCATTTGCCATTCTTCTTTTTCACCATCACGATTGGTGCGCTGTGTGGGCTGTTGGATGGCTCTATGCAACCTTTCGCAAGTAGTTCCTCTACTTGCTGGTTAATTTCCGCTTGCATTTTTGGATTCTTTGGAAAATAACGCTGTTTTATAGGCCTGTCGTCGCTCATCACAATTTTGTGTTCTGTAATTTGTGATGTGCCCTTTAGGTGTTCGAAGGCTGCGACTTCCCGCAGTAGAAATTCGTTAATTTCTTGGTCTTCGTGCAGATTTTTGATTTCAATAGGTGGGTTTCTGGAGTCACGTGTTGCTATGTCTTGTTCGGTTGTATTCTGGACAACTGCCACCGACAGTCTCTCTTCCAGCTTTCCAACCTTGTGCCGTCGTGCTGGGATGGTGACCACCAATCCCGCACACTGCAACACTGTGCCCATGCCAGTCAGAAAATCCCAGCCCAGCACCAAATCGTCTATCACACCAGGCATAATTAGAAGCGCTATTTCCAAACTGCGATGCCCGAGTCTTATTTCGACCGTTATTTGTTCTGTTGTCCTGCTGCTATGTCCGTCTGCTAATTTCACCTGTCTGCTTGCGACGCTTCTCCGGCCTACAGTGGTCAGTCTACAAGCTAGCTCTTCGCTAACAAAGCTGCTTGTAGCCCCTGTATCAACTGTAGCCTTATGCTGACAGTCACCGATCCATACGGTGGCAGTCAACTGCGTCCCTTCGTCCTTCAGGTGACCGACTAGCGTCTCGGGGCGGATCTTGGTGGCTCCCGCTCGCCCCTCGATGGCGGACGCCGCTGGCCGTTTTCCGACTGACAACATAGGGCTGTCCGCTGACCGATCCTGCCACAGACCCAGCAGAACTCCAGCATTGGGTTTCGGCACTCTATCGCCCAGTGTCCCTCCTATCCACACACGCGACATGCCCTTCCTGGGTTGTTTATGTGTGTCCTGGCAGGATTTTGCTGGGTCCTAGGTGTTGGGGTTGGCCGTTCGTCCATTCTTCCAGTGTGCTGGCTCTGCTCCTCCATGGCCATAAATCGGGTACGATTTCCACGACTCTGGTTGTGATCGCGTCCATTTTGCTGTGTATCTCGGTGTTGTTGAAGCTGTTGTTGTTGATGTTGGCTGTATTGTTGTTGGGCTGTAGCACTTTGTAGCCTCAGTTTCAGCCTATCCTTTTCTAGTTCTTCGAATTCTTCTGCCAGTTGCATAAGCTGGGTCAAATTCGAGAACTGGTTTGGCCGTGCATATCCGCGCAAGTCAGGAAGGCTGTTGGTGTGAATGGTGCGCACTTCCTTCTCTGTTGAGAGTCGTAGGGGTCTCATCAGAGTCTGCATCTCCACCATATAGACTTTAAAGGGCTCATCCAGAGCTTGTCGCCGTCTGCGTACTTCGTCGTACAAATTTTCAAAATAATCTCGTGGTAAAAAGTATTCTTGAAAACTGTCGACAAAATCCATCCATGTTGTCCAATGCCTGTTGTTAGCTATGTACCACTTAAGTGCCATTCCTTTCAGCAACTCCGGCATCGCTCTTGGAATTAAATTTAGGTTTAATCCATATGTGTCTGCCGACCATTCCACTTGCTCCAAGAATTCGAGAGGCTTCGATAGTCCATCGAATCGAAAGCTCCACTCTCGAACTTGTTTGGCTACTTTTTGGTATTCACTTGCCCTTGCATTGGTCTGATCATGTGTGTGGGTGTGGCTACGCTCTCCTGGCTGTTGGGTTGTATTCCAGGGCGATCGGCGAGATTCCTGTAAATCTCGCGCCCTAGCTGCCGCGCTGGTGCATGGGACGCTCAGCCTTGCTACGTCTATGCCGGCAAACTCCTTTTCCTCTTCGTATTCCCCTTCCTCGCGCATGAATTCGGGTTCCTTATTCGGCGACTGTCGGCTGTATGTTTTTGCCAGTTAGCTAATGCGAACGCTGTGTGGAAGAGTATTTTCATTTTGACTTACCCAGTCTCCGAATTGTCTTCTCATGTTTTCGACAGTGCCTTCAAGCTCCAGACCGAATTCCACTCCGCATTTCACTAGTGCATCCTTTTTTAGATTGTACACCCACGAACGAACCATATTGTCAATTATTTATATGTATTTTATTAAAACAAACTATGTGATATTAGCCGAAGATCCACAGTTTGGGCGCCAGTTGTAACGAACCTAAAAGTTACGCGGTTTTTTCATTGAAACAATATTAAAATTACAATAGTATAGGCGATTCTCCTTTATGGTTTAATTTAAAATTCACTGTACTGCAAGAAATCACGCTATGCACATAGGCATATATATATATATATATATATATATTTAATTCTGGACGGTTGCAACGCGCACAACTTGTTCGTTCAAGGCTATTAAAGAAAAAGAATGTGCCTGGGGTCAAAAGATCTAATGAAGGCCAGTTTGCCGAAAATTCGCTTTGCACGCATTTTTCAACAATTTTGGGTTTCCCTTTCTATCCAGTTTTTGGGAAGCTCAAGCTTTTCACCCACAGATGGCGCTAGGCGCAAAACGCAACAAAGTATGGCCCATTTTTAGGAGAAAAATAAATTCTATTAGAATCTCGACAAGCGAAACACTACAAAGTGAATACGTTGCAGTCGGAAGCAACTGACTGCAGTATACTCAATACCTGTATATTAAAGTTTAAAAAGAGGCATGATTGGAAAGGGTTATGGATACGGCAGGGGTCCGCGTTGCATTCAAAGATTAACAGATGCAGATCTGTCGGGAATGTCACCAGCTATGCATTCAAAGTTTTGATGCATATACTTGGGGGTTGTTAAAAGCTATCTTCCTCCCAAAATTGGTGACTCTAGTTTAAAAAATCAGAAAGATACACTCCTTTCCGTTCTTAAAGAGGTGGTAGGATGGCTGGCGACGGCAAGAGCGGTATGAGTGGGCGTGGCATTCATAGCTTTCATGCCGTTCTTTAAGGGATGTATTATATTTTATATTAGACGTAGATGTACTAACGAACAGTACAGTTAAGTGGCCCAACGATACAAAGCACCGGCTTGTTAACGCGCGGACACACACACAAAGCGACCCACCTCCCGCCCATCCGACCGAGGGGTGCTCCGCCAATCGTGCGGTTACGATGATCGCGAACATGCAGACAAGTGACACAAAACTTCACCATCTTGGCGCCAAGTTCGGTGGGTGTAGCTCAAAAATTCTGGATATAGGCACTTCTGATTTCAAACTGTATGCCAACTGGGGGCGGAGTGGGTGGGCATGTCTCCAAAATTTTTGATACAGATTTTTGGGGAACACGAGTAGGTATCTTCATACGAAAGATGGAAACTCTTACTGTAAGGCTGTGAGAAAAATAAGGATTTTTATACCCTTAACCCATAAAATGGGTAAATAAGGGTATAATGGTTTTGTGCAAAAGTATGTAACAGGCAGAAGGAAGCATCTCCGACCCTATAAAGTATATATATTCTTGATCAGCATCAACAGCCGAGATGATATAGCCATGTCCGTCTGTCCGTCTGTCTGTCCGTCTGTCCGTCTGTATGAACGCGTGGATCTCAGAGACTACAAGAGCTAGAGACTTCTGATTTTGTATTTAAGTTCTCCTATACCATGAGCAGAACAAGTTTGGTTCAAATTATCGATAACTATTCTGGTTTCCGATATACAAATAATATCGATAAAAAAATATCGTAATTTGTAATGATAGAACTTTTCTGAAAATTTCGTCCAAATCGGTTGAGAAACACCGGAGATATTGAACTTAATCGATGGAAGCTAAGCCAGTATACCAAAGTCTTATATAAATTAAATATATTTATTGCAACTGGGTTCAGGGTATCTTCTAGTCGGGCTCTCCCGACTAGAGCCTTCTTACTTAATCGATTTTCGAATTTATCAGTTCGTGAGCTCCCCAAAAATCGTAGAACCCCAATCTACACATTTTAACTGTCCCTGCCATAGATAAGGATATTTGCAAAGTTTTAAGTCTTTACTTTGAGTAGTAAACATAAAACACATTTGGGGTGTTCCACAGCTCCGTTTCATCGTTTCATGTTTCAAAGTTGAAACAATTAACTCGTGAACGGCTTTTTGGGTGTCAATGCGTTTCATGTTTGTGCAGTCAGCTGTTGTTTGTTTACATTTCTTATTCTACAATTTTTGTCACTGTTGCTGTTTACTGCGGCTATATTTTATTTGTAAAAATGCCATTTAAAAGTGCTAAAGACATGCAATGCGATGCTTTAGCAAAGCAAGTTATTAGAGAAATAGAGGATGTTGAATGTGAGAAGAGCTCGTTGTTTGAATTAGATGGTCAATTACATGCTTTAAACATTTGTAGATACTTCACGGCCAGACAAAGTTGATTCGGAGATTGATGAGGTCATGGATGACTTCGTTGACATTGTTGTAGCAATTTATTCGTGCCGTCGGGGAGAATGCTTTAACGTGCCGAAATCCATCGATTGGCGCACCAACATTCTCAGCACATTCGACGACAAGCGATTTAAACAAATGCTTCGTGTGTCAAGAAGCCAGTTTGTAAACTTGGTTAACCTGATAAAAGATGATGAAGTGTTCAAGACGTCAAGGTACCAAAAACAAATTGAGCTTGATTTGCAGCTCGCAATTGTGCTTTTTAGGCTGGGCTCATCCGGAAACAGTGCGTCAGTAAGAAAGATATGCACAGTCTTTGGTGTTGGTGACAGTGGAACTTTGGCCAACATTACTGATCGGGTTTTCTTTGCAATTTTGCCACTGATGTCCAGATATCTTTATGGACCTGATGTAGCCGAGCGCCAGCAGATTGTGGAGCGCACTTTTCAAGAATTGCCAAACTGCGTGGGCTACATTGATGACAGCGAAATAAAACTTTTCGAGAAGCCGGCCAAAATGCATGAAATTTATTTTTCTCGCCAGCGCATATATTCTATAAATCTGCAAGTTACCACGATGCAAAAGTCTTTAAGAATTGTTCGATGGGTAAGCATCCCGAGCGGTATTTGTCGGGAGAGCAGTGGATTGCAGGGGATTCTGCATACCCCCAGTCGACTTTCGTTGTAACCCCCTTTCGCAGTAACTCCCGGATCATGGAAATGGACAGGCAGCTGCGATTTAATAAAAGGCACAGCCAATATCGCGTAAGAGTAGAGAACTGCTTTGGAGTCCTTAAAGGAAAATTTTGCAGCTTAAAAGAATTACGCGTCAGATTAAAGGACACGAAAAGCCAGCGTTTCGTGTGCAATTGGGTTTAAGTCTGCTGTACTCTGCACAATATATTACTGCAATATGATGTTTGATTAAAGTACCATTTATTAACTATTATTTTATGTCTATTTAATTATTATTATTACTATATTTTAATTCCAGCTCAAGCTTTTGAATACGCTCCTTACTCTCTCGCTCCTGTTGCTTTAGCTTAAAATCATTTTTTATTTCAAGCTCCTTCGAAGCAAGCTTCCTTTCTTCTACTTCCTTCGCCCACCAAAACTGATTCTCCTCCAGCAGCAGTCGCTTCTCGCGAAACTGCCTGCGCTCTGCCTCCATCATCGCAACCTGCGCCAACGAATTATTCAGCTTTCTTTTATTGGCTTTTTGCACAAACGATGAGTCCGAGACGTCTGTGGAATCGACCACCTCAAAAATAATAGAGGCGTCCATCCAAGATTCTTCCTCGCAATGCGTCTCATTGCTTGTAAATTTTGGGCAGCCCTGGTAGTACCCCGACTCCAACACCACTACTTCCATTTCCTTGGTGCCCGTGAAAATTTCTTCCAGCTGCTCATATTGCGGGCAAATCTTCAAAATTTTTGCTGTTAATATAAAATGCACTCATTAATACCCCGATTCCACAAGAGCAAGATGCAAGTATGTTATTGGTATTCGAAGATGCCGCATCTTTTTGTATTAGAATCCCATTTGCACAATGGGAATCTTATTCAAATTTTCCCCGTTGGTCGGCTGCATTCCCAGTTGGTTCGAAACCGACCAACTGGGAATGTTAGAAGTAAACATGACAGAGCACTGAACAGAGCTTTAACATAGTCGATAGTATGAATTTGTAATCGATACTTGGTTTAAACAGTGCCAATTTGAGTAAAACAGCTTATCATCAAGTGCAGGTCCAAGCAAACTGGGATATTCGTTAAACCATGTTTGCATTTTGCGCAAAAATTAAAGCAATAATTTTTACTTTTTTGGCTTCACTAATTTTATTTGTGATCGAGCTCATATTTGCCTTCAATTAAATATAAACGTATAATACACAAACAGCTGTCTGCTGTCTTTTAACAGACCCTGTTAAATCAAGATGCAACTATGCAATTGGATTTATAGTGTCGGACAGAGTTCCATGTCGCAGAAATGCTGGTTTCGCTAATTAGCTTGCTATAATAGATTTGAGCGGTAGGTTTCTGCAAGATTTCTAAGAATAAAGTTACTTATATAAAATTTAATTGAAATGTTGGTCATTTCTTACCTCCACGTTTTTATGCATTCGCATGTAATTTAATAGATCCATCACTTCTGCTTCAGACCACTTCCCGTGCTGAATTTTCCGCTCGGGAGTCTTGCGCTTCAAATTATTTTTTGTTTCCACTGCATAGAATAAAAAGAAAATTAGTTTTATCAAACAAAACCTGTTTTCTTTACTTTTGTTTTCGACGGCCATTAATCATATGTGTTTATACTTTTTTGCACAAAAATACACCAAATATACTAAAAAGTACCGAACATCGATAGCAAATATCGAATAAATATCGTGCTCTTCTCATCTTTACTTTGTTGAAACTTGAAACACTTTTTGTGTACATAGGCTGGGGTGTTTCAACGTTTCAAGAAATTTTCTATGTATGTTGTTGTTGCGGGACGTTTCAACTTTGAAACGTGAAACGATGAAACGAGCTGTTGAACGCCCCAATTGATTCCAAAACACAATTTTTCAATTTAAACTTTAATATTTCGTATGTAATAACTTGATACCTGTATTAAAACTGGTAAAAAGAAGCCTGATTACAAAGGAGTATGGATGCGGGTGGATGCACGCTATCTCAAAAATTGTCTGATGCAGTTTGGGATGCCACCAGCTATATTCCTTCCAAAATAAGTGACTCTAGCTCAAAGTTTGTAAAAAGTTGGGAAAAGAGCTGGGAACGGTATGGGTGTGCGTTGCATCCAAATTATTGATGCAGATCTTTGTGGAATGTCAATTGCTATCTTCATACCACATATGGTAACTCAAGCTCGAAGTTTGTTAAAGGTGTGATAAGGGGGCTGGGGGTGGTATCGGTGGGCGTGGCATCAAAATTATTGATGCAGATCTTTGTGGGATGTCCAATGCTACATACCAAATTTGCTGGCTCTAGCTCAAAAGTTGTCGGAGATATAAGCTTTTGTGACTTCAAAATGTGGGTCGTTGGGGCGGAATGTTTGGCGTGGCTTTAAAATTTTTGATGCAGTTATTTAGAGGTTGCTAGTAGCTGTCTTCTTACCAAATTTGGTAATTCTAGCTGTAAGGATGAGCGAAATATGTAAACTAATCGGTTTTGAGTTATGGAATTTATCGATTTTCCAGCCCCCCAGTTATCGTAAAATCCGATTTTGACACTTTAATTTACTATGCCATAGATAAAGATAATTGGAAAGTTTTAAGCCTCTAGCTTGAAGGGTGTGGAAAAAAGTTGCGTTCATACGGACTGACAGACGGAATCGATGTCGAGTATAACAAGTGCAGTCGGACGCAACCGACTCGATACACTCGAAACCAGTTTAAAAACGGGTTAACAGAGGCCTGATAGCAAGGCGGTACGCATGCGGACTATATTACCAGCTATATTACGGCAACATTTTTTTTTCTTTAGCTTAAAAACTGAGAAATTTACAGGAACTCCCGTTTTTAAAGGGGTGGTGGGGCGTTGAGAATAGTTTCGGGCCATGCTCACCCATACCGCCCCTAGCCCCCTTCCCCTACTAGTTACAAACTTTGAGCTAGAGTCACCAAATTTGGCAGGAAGATAGAAATTTACATCCCACAAAGATCAAAGAAGCAGTTCCGTGGTACAAAAATAAGATGTGTGTTCTGATATTATTGGCCTATCGAAACCAATAGGTGGCGAATTTTTCGACAACATGCAAACGAGTGAGGGCTTGAAATTGGCAAGTTTGAAACAACAAAATCTGATCCTGACATAAAGAGTGCGTCAAAATTCCAACTCAATCTTAAGTCTTGTATAGCTAGATATCAAGAATTATATAATCAATTGGCGAAACCTTAAAAATTACTGCTTTTACCAGACTTTACAATAACAACAAAAACCAATAGAAGCCGCTAATAATGAACGATGTTCTTGATTAGAGCAAAAGCCAACAGCTGTGTTAGATATAACTGATATATTTACTGATGACATAATTTTTGAGCCAGCCCTAATTTTATTTTAATTTTTTACGTGTACAGATTGAATTTTTACTGGAAACAAAATTTATTTTATTAATGTAATATATGAATGTTAGTTTTTTCTGGTGCCGATGAACTAGTGAGATCGTTCTGAGGTGGGAAAGTTCAGGCCACCGGACGGGTCGCAGGTTGCGGATAGCGCAAGGCCTCTAGTTGAGGTTAGCTGCGAATAGCGACTTGTCGTGAGTTAGCAGTCCCGGACAACAGCGGGTACCAAACCATATGTGGGACCGACAAGGCGCTTGTCTGACCGCCTTCTTAACATAGCCTTACACACACCCTTCTCCTAAACATGTTTTCCTACCCAATTCTTACCCCACACATCTCACAACGGGCAGTGGTGACGTCCTGCGGCAACGGTGCCATTTCACCCCCCGAAGCCAGAGTGTTACGTTGTCCGTGCTCATTGGCTGGCTTGCAGTCAGGGGTAACCGACTGTATTTGAACGGAGCCTCACCGATACCTGGCCGCCTCGGTGAGTATACCTGGCCCCGGCGTGTTAGTGGGGGCTATGACACTACACTCGTGGGATGTATATGGACACTGATAAATTTTTGAAAAACATGCAGGGGTTAACCGCAACCCAAACAGCAGAGCGGATGGAAGAGGTGGCTCTGGACAAAGGCGGCAAGCTGACGCCACGCGGGGGCCAGGCCTCCAAAAGCACGGCCAAGCAGGCCGCTACACGGACGGACGTAGGGGGTGGGTCTGCAGTGCCCGGCAATGCGCCAGCGGCTGCCCTGCGGGCTAACGTAGCAAGCGGGGGAGACGCCGCAACACCCTCTTCTGTTCCACAGAAAAGGCTGCAAAAGAAGCCGCCTCTACCAGCACCAGGTCAGCCTGTTGGCTCTTGCGACCCGTTTAGGGAAATGGTACCTCCGGTACCTCGAGCGTGGCTTGAAGCCGGAAGAGGCTCGCAAGAGAGCGCTGGAGCATCGGGCCCCGACTGCATCTCCAGTTGGGCGTATCGACGGTCAGGCCGTGGCGGGGAAGTAGCGACCCCAAGAGGCCGAAAAGTAGAGGAAACGCAACTCCGGAGGGCCAAGGTACCTCAAGCGGTTCGAAGCGACCGAAGGCGGCCACGTATGCCACGTATGGTGTAGCTAAGGGCACTAACCTAGCTATACTGGCTTGTGAATTCCCGAGGAAGCAGCTGACCAAGGAGGAGTTGTCGGTGGTGGAGTCAGTCCTGGTAGATGAGATGAGGAAGGGCTGGACCGCCAGCCTCAACTTTAATGGTATCCTATTCCGGGATGGTTTGGTCCTAGTGGACTGTCTGGACGAGGATGCCAGGAAGTGGCTGGAGCTGAAGGTGCCCAGCATCAGTGCCGCAGTGGGTGTGGAACTCCGCACATGCCCGCAAGGAGAGATACCGGAGACAAACATCGTCACGGTGTACCTGCCACGCACGGCTGGTGAGACGGTGGAAAAATCACTTGGACTGCTCATTGAGCAGAATAAGGGTCTTCTCACCGAGACGTGGCTCATTCTGAGGCGCCTTGAAACCAAGGGCGGAAAGGTGCTGACCTTTGGTTTGGAGGATGAAGCTCTGTCACTCCTCAGTAATAGGGGAATGATGATGAGCTTCAGATTTGGTCAGCTGAGGTGCCGGCTGCACAAAAAGCAAACCGCGATAAAGATGGCTGTGAAGGTGCAAGCAGACGAAGCCGAAGCGATTGCAGCATGGGAAGCCGAGTTGGACTCGGACACGTGCGCAGCGAAGTAGGCTCTGGGAGCGAAGAGAAGCCGTCCGATGATGAGCAGACACCCACCGGGACGTTGTCAAAAGCATATCTGACGCTCTCGGAAGGGGAACCTGAGCTCTAAGGATGCTGGCCACCAGCGTGGCACAGATCAACCTGCGCCACGCGAGGGCAGCTTCGGCAGTCATCAGCAGGTTGATCTCCAGGTCTGACCTGGGGCTGGTGCTAATCCAGGAGCCGTGGGTCTTTAGAGGTAAGATCTGCGGCCTTGACCAAGTAAGTTCGCAACTAGTTGTAGATATTAGGGAGACATCGCCAAGAGCATGCATCTTGGTCCAAAAGAACACTAACTTTCTTTGTCTCTTCAAATTTCTCAGCAGGGATCTTGTAGCAGTGCTAATCACTGGCGTGTTCGGGAGTATGGTAGTGGCGTCAGCCTTCTTCCCGGGAGATAATGCGGAAGCCCCCCCAACAGAGGTTCAGGATCTGGTGGCACACTGCAGCAGCAATAAACTCCCATTGCTGCTGGGATGCGACGCAAACGCGCATAGCGTTGCGTGGGGCAGCACGGACAACAACAGTAAAGGTGAGTGCTTGCTTGACTATCTTGTAGCTAATGACCTTATGGTGTTCAATATGGGGGCTGAACCCACTTTTATCACGAAAAATAGAGCCGAAGTACTTGATATTACTTTCGGCAATGGGGGGGCCTCTGGGCTGGCTTACAACTGGAGGGTCTCAACAGAACCGTCAATGTCGGATCACAGGATCATCCTCTTCGACATTAGTAGTAATTTCAGGATTAGTAAAATCATCAGGAATCCCCTGGCCGCTCTACCAGTCACACCTGGGGCTTAATCTGAGCAGACTAAACCGTAGTAGGAGGGTCTCTTCTCAAGAAGAGCTAGAGCAACTCTCGACAGAAGTTGGCGAGACGATTATGCATGCCTAACATGCAAGTTGTCCAACCAACTCCATAGAGTCCAAAACGGATAACCCTTGGTGGAATAAAAAGCTTGGGATGCTTCGAGCAGAGGTCAGGAGGCTGTTTAATACAGCCAAAAAGAATAGTGACAGATGGGACTTATACACCAAGAAACTAACAGAATATAATAAAAAAATCAGGTGCAGCAAACGTGCTCATTTCCGGAGATTTTGCTCCAACATAGAGCAGGCCACACCTGCTGTGAGAGTCTTTAAGTCGATCTCGAAAGGCAAAGTGTTGTCCGAACTCTGCTTAAAGAGGTCAGATGGTTCCTTCACGGAAAATGAGGTGGTAAAGGCAGAACTTCTCCTGCAAACTCACTTTCCACTTTGTAAAACCATCACCAACACTGACAGCTGTTACGAAACGGTTCCCATCAGGAGACCGGACTGGAGCCTGGCTGCAGCCATAGTAACAGAGCAAAGAATAAGATGGGCCATTGGTACGCGTAGTCCCTACAAGGCCCCTGGTACGGATGGTATCCTCCACGTCTATCTACAGTAGGGGATGAAACAGCTTATGGTGTTCCTCATTCGTATTTTCCGGGGTAGCCTAGCTATGGGCTACATACCTAGGGCATGGAGGGCGACCAGGGTGATCTTGATGCCGAAAGTGGGGAAAAAGGCCCCTTTCACCCCAAATATTTAAGGCCGATCAGCCTGACATCCTTCTTGCTAAAAAACCCTTGAAAAGATAGTTGAAAATCACATCAGGATCTCGATCTCTCAGTGTCCAGTCCCCTGCATGATCACCAACATGCCTATAGAGACGGAAAGTCGACAGAATCGGCTCTCCTAGACCTAGTAAACAGCCTTCAATGCGTCTTCATGGATATAGAGGGTGCTTTCGATAACACAGCACATGATGTTGTGGTTAGGGCGCTTCAGGGAAAAGGGGTTGAGCCAGGTTTTACTCTCTGGCTAGTCAAGCTCCTTGACACTAGAATTGCGGAAGTCACTGTCAACAATTTGACGATCAGGGCCCAAACCACCAGAGGTTGTCCACAGGGGTGTGTCCTATCACCTCTCCTCTCGTGGTGGACGAGCTAGTAGTCAATATTACAGATAATGGATTTGAATGCCAAGGCTAAGCTGATGACATTACCATTGTCTGTAAAGGCAACTTCGAGAACACGCTTTGTGATAGAATAACTCTGGGTCTTAAACTCTGCTTGGACTGGTGCAAAGACGTGGGGCTGAATATTAATCCAGCAAAAACCACAATTGTCGCCTTCACCAATCGTTACAAGTTAAAGTCTATAAGACCTATATTTATTGGGGGAATGGTAATCCCAGTCTCTACGAAGATAACATATCTGGGGGTTATCTTGACAAGAGACTACTGTTGAAACAGCATATTGAGCATGCGGTACGCAAGGCTACAATAGCCCTAAAGTGCTGTAGATCTCTCGCATGGAAAAATTGGGGTGTGTCCCCAAAAATCCTTCTGTGGATGTACACAGCAATGGTGAGGCCCATAGTCAGCTACGGCGCTGTGGTATGGGCGGGACGTGTTGACCTGGATGTCAGTAAATGGCAACTGGGCAAACTCCAGAGACTTGCCTGCACGTGCATCTCGGGCGCAATGCGTACGTGCCCGTCCTCAGCACTGGACGTACTGCTAGGACTTCCGCCTTTGTATGTCTACATCAAACACAGTGCGAACAGGTCTATTATGAGATTGGCAGGAGCGAACGCAATCACCCATGTCACTAGTGCAACTGGCACACTGTTGGCCTTTCCGCAAGATGCGCAGATGGGCCTTTTTAGTTTTGAGAAGCTCTTTAAAACGGAGCTTAGCAATAAAGCAGAATGGACTAGTCTGTCGAATACCTATAATGTGAAACCACTTGCTATTAGATGGTACACGGACGGATCATTAACAGATGAGGGTGCTGGAGCTGGAGTCTGCGGACCCCGACTCAAGTATCATGAGCCCCTGGGCAAATTCGCCAGCATTCGCCAGGAAGTGCACGCGATTGAAAGATGTGCAACCTTCAACTTCGAGATGGGATACGTTCATAAAGACATAGCCATTTTCTCCGACAGCCAGGCAGCGATCAATGCACTTAGTGCTTATAAAATCGTCTCCAAACTGGTTTGGCAATGAATTGAAGCACTCAACAGGTTGGGCAGCAATAACGAAGTCACCATCTATTGGGTACTGGGACATGCGGGTGTTCCCGGCAATGAGGTCACCGATATTTTGGCCAGGAGAGGAGCTAGCACTCCTTTCCAGGGGCCTGAACCTTTCTGTGGGCTAGGACCAGGGTTTATCAGTCAGAGCAGTCGCATCGATCTGCTCAACGCATGCGAGGACGCTTGGCGGTTTTCACATGGGGCAAGACAGAGTTACAACAAGAAGAGAACTGAGAACTGTCTGAAGCTGAGCAAAGAATCTCTTCGGATAGTGACGGGTTTCTTGACCGGGCACTGCAGACTGCGCAAGCATCTGCTTAATCTCAGGTAAGGGGAAGACAGTCTTTCCAGACTGTGTCTGGAAGGGGATGAGACTCCAGAGCACCTGCTTGAGGAGTGTCCCGCCATCAGCCGACTGAGGCTCTGAGGGCTCTCCGACCATGCCACATCGTCACGTTCCTGCGATCAATCGGGCTGTTCGAGGAGTTGTAACTCACAAAACAGTAAGAGGGCACAATAGATCCTAGTGGTCGCACTGCATGATCCTCGTTCCAAATAATAATAATAATAAAAATGGTTTTTTTTTCAATTACTTATGTAATATGGATTTTATTATTACTTTTTACACGGTTTTTTGATTATATATTTCGTTTTGTTTTTATACCCTTCATAGGGTATATTGACTTTGTCATGAATCTGTAACGCCTTAAAGGAATGATGGGAGACCCCATTAACTGTATATCAAAATGATCAGGACGAGCTCAGGAATTGATTTCCGTCTGTCCGTCCGTCTGTCCGTCTGTCTGTTTCAACACGATTTCTGGGCAAACTGCTGAACCGATCTTGATGAAACTTTCACAGATTGCTTATATCATGTCGGGTTTGTTCACTATGAAATTTCATTTCGATCGGAGCATTCTACGACATAGCCACCATACAAATTTACCATATCGTACTATCAATTGTTGTCTCTGTCGTGCAGTTTCAAGTACCTACATGTCAAATTGTTGTTGTTGTCGCACACGAACAAGTAAATGACGCTCAAGAGTAAAAATATAAGCGAAAAATTACCAACAACTGCACAGAAACATTAATAAGAGGGGGGAGCATTGATTTGGCTGTGTGAAGGGTATCATAGTCTTGGCATAGCCAAAATTAACTATGCGCCACAATGTTTTTGTTTTTTTTACACGATCTTTTAACGATGGAACATATCTCACTTTTTTTGCACGCTTTTCTTAGCAACGGATCTACCGTGTAAGAAAAAAGTCTAGTGTACTTGAATTAACTACCAATGAAATGTTATAGACTGATTGCGGGATATTATTCAACATAAGGTTAGGTTAGGTTAGCTTAGACCGTCTGACCCTCCCAAGGGGTTGGAGTTGGTTAGGACTAATAGAGAATCAAGCTGTTGTTGATATTCATTCAAATTAGTTATAATAAATATTATGTACCCCCTCTTAATCAATAAATTGAAACATGATGAAATTTATAAGAAAATAATTTTTATTTTATTCAAATATACTAGCATAAACATTTTCATTTTCAGATACCTCAAACTGAGAGTTTTCTAAGATAGGTTAGGTTAGGTTAGACCGGCTGACCCCCCCAAGGGGGAATGTCACACATAGACCGCTGAAGGGGTCCTTAGTGGGGACGGTGGTTGGAGACGGTTAGAACTATCTCGTTGTGTGGTCCTGCGGAGTGTGAGTGCTTCTAGCAAACGCTAGAAGTTTTTTAGGTTCTTTCTTGCTGGCTTCATCGAGCGAGGCAAGAAAGGGAGCTTTTAAGAGGCGTAGTCGTTTTGCTGCCAGTGCGGGGCAGCTGCAGAGGAGGTGTATCCTTGCATTTCCTGCATTCGTCGTTATCCGTTAAGCCAAGCCTTTTCATGTGTACTGCGGTTAGGCAGTGTCTCGTCAAGAGACCCGCAAGCCTTCGGCAGTCATGCCTTTTTAGGTTTAGCATGTATTGCGTTAGTTTAACATCATATGTTTTGCACATTATTTTAGAGATTTTGCAGTAAGAGGTGTTTGTCCACCTTAGTGCTGCTGTATCCCGTGCTTGTATTTCCATGAGTGAGTGTAGCGTTCGCAGTGAGATCGGAACATCCGCAGAATCACTGTTGAGTCCCGTTGCACCTTGCTTAGCCAAAGTGTCTGCTATCTCGTTGCCCTCGAATCCCTGATGGCTTGGAACCCAATAGATGCGCACTTTTTTAAAAATGCTGAGTGCATCTAGTTCCGAGAGCCTATGTAATGGGCCTGCAGGGCTTTAATTGCTGCCTGACTGTCTACTTCATCGTGTTTTGTGTTAGTTTGTAGGACTGCTTCTGCTGCTTTCCTTATTGCGAATATCTCCGCTTGGAAAATGCTGCAGTGGTCCGGGAGTTTGTATGACAGGCTCATTAGTGGTTCGGCACAGTATACTGCTGCGCCGACTTCCTCCCTCATTTTTGAGCCGTCTGTGTATATGTTTATGGCTGACTGCTCTGCTCCTGAGCGCCAGTTATCTTTTCCTAAAAAATTGGGCGTGAAGGTGAAATTGTTTCTTGGGGTCATATGGTCTGTTTCGACTTCTGTCTCCCTTCCAATTGTACTGTGCCCGTAGCTGTGTAAGTTACCTATCGCGCATAGCCGTTGTGCCGTCTTGTTTGCTGTAAGGCGTGCTTGTATGTCCACTGGGTTGACATAGAGCATAATCTGTAGTGCCTTAGTTGGTGTAGTTCTCAGCGCCTCTGTGATGCACATCAGTGCATGTCGCTGAGTTTTTTCCATTCGTTTAAGGTATGTGGACTTCTCTGTGGCTTTCCACCATACCAGTATTCCATAGAGCAGTATGGGGCGCACAACCGAGATGAGAACCCAATGTGTCAGTCTTGGTTACAGTCCCCAAGTGCTACCGAACATATTTTGCGATGTAAAGAGTACATTGGTGGCATTCTTCACCCTTTCCTCCACATTGAGCTTCCAACTCAATTTGCTATCTATCACTGATCCCAGGTATTTGATACTTTCCTTTGGTATCAGCTTCTTCTCGTTTATTTTCGGTGGCGTCCAGCGTGGTACCTTGTATCTCTTGGTGAAGAGAATAAGGTCCGTCTTGTCCGCGTTCATACTCAGCCCAGCTTCTGTGGCTAGTATCTCTCTGAGTGTGTAGTCCATGACTGAGCTGTTTGTCGATGGACACTTGCCCGTGATAATTATGCTTATATCGTCCGCCTAATGAGTTATCTTCGGGGCTTTCCGTTTGAATTTCTTTAGCAGGTCGTTTACCACCAAGTTCCATAGCAGGGGTGAGAGCACTCTTCCTTGGGGAGTGCCAGCCTTTGCTTCCCTGATTGTGGTAGTGGTTCCCCATTCCGCAAGTATTCTCCTGCTGCTCTGTAGGTTCTGGACCCAAGAGTAAACTGCTTCTGCTGGGGTCACAGCTCTAAGGCTGTGCATTATTGCTTCCGTCGACACATTATTAAATGCGCCTGAGATATCTAGAAATGCGCCTAGAGCGTATTCTTTATGGTGAAGTTCTTTCTCGATGGTTGCTACGAGGGAATGTAGCGCAGTTTCCACCGATTTGCCCTTCGTATAAGCGTGTTGGTTCTGTTCTAGAGTCATCCCTGTATTCTCTCTAATGTGGAGGTCTATCAGTTTTTCTAGTGTTTTTAGTAGGAACGAAGTCAGGCTTATGGGTCTGTAGTCTTTAGGCACAACGTGGCTACATTTTCCAGCTTTGGGCAGGAAAATTACCCGCGCTGTCCTCTAGGCCACCGGCACATAGCCATAACTAAGGCATCCTCTTAATATTTCCCTCAGTCATGGAGTGATCACGTGTTTGACCTTCTGCAGCATGGCCGGGAATATCCCGTCTGGACCTGGTGATTTATAGCTCTCAAAGGAGTCTATGGCGCACATAATCCTTCGCGTTGTTGTGATATCTTCCGGAATTTCCACCCTTGTGGTTGGAGATATCGTTTGTGTGTTTGTGTTGACTTCTGTGCAGTTAGGGAAGTGTGCCTCTATGAGCACATTTGCCGCATCTTCACTGCCTTCCGTCCATCTGCCGTCTTCAGTTTTTAATTGGCTTTGCACCGTCTGTTGGCGAGCTAGCAGCTTTCTTAACCTTGCAGTTTCAGCTGTCTTCTCAATGCCTGAACAGAAGGTTTGCCATGCGTGTCTCTTAGCCACTCGTACTTTTTCTTAAAGTCTCGAAGCCTTATTCTGTATTCTATCCACACTAGCTCTTCTTCGGCTTGTTTTGCGAGTTTGAAGAGTTCTAGTACGTCTTTTCTTTCCCCTTTGAATTCTGGAGTCCACCATGGGGGTTTGTGTCTCTTCTTCTCATGCGACGGTCTACAAGTTTTATGATAGGCCACCACCAGATTTTTATTGAGGGTCTCCAGGGACTTCTCTAATTTGTCTAGTGAGGCTATCTTGGGTAGCCGTGGTAGGTTTCTTTCAACCTCTTTACCGAACTTTTTTCAGTCCGTGTTCCGCGGGTTTCTGAACGTCTTATTCTTAACTATTCGTTCAAAGTTAACGCGGAATTGTATGTACCTGTGGTCCAAGAAGGAATGTCTACTAAGGACTCTCCAGTCTTTTACCACGGTATTCATTACCGACGCGAGTGTGATATCTAAGACGTTTGATGAGGTAGGACCAACATATGTTGGTTCTTCCACCTCGAGTCCGGTTCGCCCATTCGACTTAGAAGCGCATCGAACAGCAGCTCCTTCACCTTCTTCCACTGCTCGGGCTTTATTTTTCCGTTTGGGTCGCTCCGGTCGATGAGCGCGACGACTAGGTGCCGCCTTGCTACACCGCTGGCTGTCGGCTTTGCCCCGGCCAATTGCTCCTCCACCTTGTTGGCAAAACTGACGTCTTTCGACGCCATGTTAGTCCTTTTTTCCAAAATGTGCGCTACCGTCTTTATCCTTTCGGCCCACTTCTGCTGACGGACCTCATCTTCCGTGAGGTCTCGCTTGCAATAAGCGAGCCGAGCCCGGATTTTAAGGGCGGCTTTTTATTGGGCTTTGGCCTTCATGCCCTCTTTTGGCTGTTTGAGTCCGACCCTACTGGGGGTGCTGGTACTTGCCTGGTCTGGGGGACATGAAAGGTTCTCAGCTTCTGACGAATGAGAACCTCCATGTGATTCGCCATCCGAGTCTCCATGGACCTGGAATCGCGCAGCATAGCATTTTAACCTTACTGCCAAGGACCTCGAACCATGGCTTGCTCCACGTCTTCGCAGTGCCGATGCCTTTGAATGGCGTAGAGCTCACCTTAGCTAGACATTGTACAACCTTTCTACAGGCGAGTAGATATGCAGTACCTTTGTTTGTTTTTGGGGCAGGATGACTTCTGTTGCTTTGGTTAGCCCCTCTCCTTCGCAGTACTAAAGCCTTTGAGTGGTTTGGTACTTCCCTCCGCCAGGTAACGATGCCTTCGCCTTGGTTTGCTTTCTTAACCTTGCAGTTTCAGCTGTCTTCTCAATGCCTGAACAGAAGGTTTGCCATGCGTGTCTCTTAGCCACTCGTACTTTTTCTTAAAGTCTCGAAGCCTTATTCTGTATTCTATCCATACTAGCTCTTCTTCCGCTTGTTTTGCGAGTTTGAAGAGTTCTAGTACGTCTTTTCTTTCCCCTTTGAATTCTGGAGTCCACCATGGGGGTTTGTGTCTCTTCTTCTCATGCGACGGTCTACAAGTTTTATGATAGGCCACCACCAGATTTTTATTGAGGGTCTCCAGGGACTTCTCTAATTTGTCTAGTGAGGCTATCTTGGGTAGCCGTGGTAGGTTTCTTTCAACCTCTTTACCGAACTTTTTTCAGTCCGTGTTCCGCGGGTTTCTGAACGTCTTATTCTTAACTATTCGTTCAAAGTTAACGCGGAATTGTATGTACCTGTGGTCCAAGAAGGAATGTCTACTAAGGACTCTCCAGTCTTTTACCACGGTATTCATTACCGACGCGAGTGTGATATCTAAGACGTTTGATGAGGTAGGACCAACATATGTTGGTTCTTCCACCTCGTTTGCTATCTTAAGATTTGTTTGAAGTATGAAATCAAGCAGTGACTCACCTTTATCGTTTATGTCCCCGCTTCCCCATACTGTGTGATGTGCGTTGGCGTCTGCTTCGACGATGGAGCCTGTTCTTTTGACTCGGCCTCCGTCACCAGTCGAGTTAGCTCTTGATGGGGTGCCTCCAAGTCATGCGCCATGTAGCAGGATGCCATCAATATTGGCTCGTCTCTGCTGCCTTCTAGCGATGTCACCGTGAGGTCGTCGGTACTGTAATTGGACAATAAGTAAGCATAGATACCTTTCCTTACTAGGACCACAGTCCTTGCTCTACTCACTGTTGTCTGGTAAACGCTATCCAAGGCTCCTGGACTAAGGCGACATCGGCGTGCCCTGTCTCCAAGGTTATCAGTAGCTCCGCCGAAGCCAACTTGCTTTTATGTAAGTTGATTTGGATGACCTTCAGGTCCATGGTTGGCAGTGTCATCCTCCGCGGATAGGACTTCCACAACGGTAATGTCCGCATCCTCGTCATCTTCCAATTCTAGGCTTTTGGTGGCGTGGGTGACCTCCGCCAGGTCTCTCTTCACTTCACCCGCTTCCAGCGTGTTTGTGTTTGTATCGTTCGGGTGGCGCTTCTTGAGCGAAGGTAGACACCACCCACGCCCCACGCCATCTTGCTGAATCTCCCGTACAGCAAATCTTCGGCCTCCTTGTTGATTTGGATGACCATTTGCCGACGCTTATTATCGGGCTTCGCAACGTGTATCACCTACGAATCAACGGTTGGCACGTCCGGATTTTGCCACTTGAGTAGCTGCAGCGCTTGGTCTGCTTTTACGACCCGCGGGAAGAGTACTTTTGCCTTCGGCACGGACGGAATACAAGTTCTGTCCACTACCTCCAGCTTGGCACCCTCCCACGGAGCGTCCAGGGCAGCCACGACACCGGTGACCCACTTCAGAGTGTGGTCATCCTTGCAGCTGAGTATTTTCACACCCTCAAGCCAGCCCGCTCCATCAAATGCGATGGGAAGCGAGTCCGGTTCGCCCATTCGACTTAGAAGCGCATCGAACAGCAGCTCCTTCACCTTCTTCCACTGCTCGGGCTTTATTTTTCCGTTTGGGTCGCTCCGGTCGATGAGCGCGACGACTAGGTGCCGCCTTGCTACACCGCTGGCTGTCGGCTTTGCCCCGGCCAATTGCTCCTCCACCTTGTTGGCAAAACTGACGTCTTTCGACGCCATGTTAGTCCTTTTTTCCAAAATGTGCGCTACCGTCTTTTATCCTTTCGGCCCACTTCTGCTGACGGACCTCATCTTCCGTGAGGTCTCGCTTGCAATAAGCGAGCCGAGCCCGGATTTTAAGGGCGGCCTTGTATTGGGCTTTGGCCTTCATGCCCTCTTTTGGCTGTTTGAGTCCGACCCTACTGGGGGTGCTGGTACTTGCCTGGTCTGGGGGACATGAAAGGTTCTCAGCTTCTGACGAATGAGAACCTCCATGTGATTCGCCATCCGAGTCTCCATGGACCTGGAATCGCGCAGCATAGCATTTTAACCTTACTGCCAAGGACCTCGAACCATGGCTTGCTCCACGTCTTCGCAGTGCCGATGCCTTTGAATGGCGTAGAGCTCACCTTAGCTAGACATTGTACAACCTTTCTACAGGCGAGTAGATATGCAGTACCTTTGTTTGTTTTTGGGGCAGGATGACTTCTGTTGCTTTGGTTAGCCCCTCTCCTTCGCAGTACTAAAGCCTTTGAGTGGTTTGGTACTTCCCTCCGCCAGGTAACGATGCCTTCGCCTTGGTTTGCCCCGTACCCTCGCAGTGCCGAAGCCTTTGAGTGCTATAGGGCTCACCTTAGCTGGGCATCGATGCCTGTTGCCTCGGCTTGCCCCACACCCTCATTGTGCCGAAGCCTTTGACTGGTGTGCAGTTTGCTTTGGACGGACGCCGCCCTGTCCCTCCGCAAGGCAATTAGTCCAGGTACCCCTCGTTTGTTTCGAGGCAGCACGATGCTCATTGCCCAGCCGGCACCCTCGTGCAGGGTTCAGTTGAGGACATTTCGCAAAAACAACAACAAATGGTACAAACGCATGCATGAATTATTTATAAATTAAAAACGGAATGTTATTATATCAAGAACAATTTCAAAACCATTTCGTTCGTAAAGGTCCGTTTCCAGTACAGTCAAAAAAAAATTTTGTCATACAATATCGTCGCAGCAGGAATTGTTTTTTTTTTTTTTGGCTACGTGTATTCTAGGTTTCTAGCAACGTAGCAAAAAATACTAAACTGCTTATCGATAGTATCGATTTAAACAATATGTACACAGTGGCGCAGGGCGCAGGATATACCAAATCATCTATCTATTTGTGCCCTGGCCAGCAACCACATTTTATAAAACGTTAATAAAAATGTATAAATAATAATGGAAAGAAAAACCAAAAAACGGGGGGGGGGGGGAAATTTTAGTCACGAGGGGAAGATTTTGCTTATTAAATCTGTCGAGACCATGCTTTTGGACGTTGACAGACAAAAAACATTTTGACTTTATTTCGGTGAGACAGGCCTGGGAAAGTATTGGCACTGCAACAACATATACTACCAATAACGGAATAAGCATATTAGCACTATTTATCTTTTATTTTTTATTTTGTGTTTGTAGGTTTGTTTACTTTTTGCATTTGAAGCCACAGTGTGGCCATGTCTCTCCTAAGCTATATAAGGCAAAATGCCATATTTTTACCACAAATAAGTGGACTATGGTCACACTACAAAATCTTTTGCCCACGCTTTCAAAATATATCACAATTTCCTGCCAGCAATTTTTTATTGTACTGGAAACGGACCTTAACGCAGTATCGGCGGGTGTAAAAAATCCGTTCTTAACCAAAGGAAATCGTTTTCAAATCAAGAAAATCTGGGTGTGGCAGACTTTTGTCGTTTTGTCAAATTGAACAGTTGCATTATGATAGTTATTAAAGGTCAAAGGGTCAAACAGCAATATTTGCAACGCATAAAAAGCAATTTTTATAACCTTTACCAATAAAATCGGTAAAAGCTATAAATATTCTTAAACTCTTGGTCAGCTACAAAAGCTGAGTCTGTCTGTTCGTCCAAATGAACAATTACAATAAATAATTTTAATTCCAAAATAACTTTTAATTGAAAAATATTTGTCTGACCATAAAAAAAAAATGCTTAAACCCTTTTTTATACCCTTAACCCATAAAATGGGTAAATAAGGGTATAATGGTCTTGTGCAAAAGTATGTAACAGGCAGAAGGAAGCATCACCGACCCTATAAAGTATATATATTCTTGATCAGCATCAACAGCCGAGACGATATGGCCATGTCCGTCTGTCCGTCTGTCTGTCCGTCTGCATGAACGCGTGGATCTCAGAGACTACAAGAGCTAGAGACTTCAGATTTTGGATATAAGTTCTCCTATACCATGAGCAGAACAAGTTTGCTTCAAATTATCGATAACTATTCTGGTTTCCGATATACGCATAATATCGATAACAATAAAATATCGAATTTGCAAAATCTAAAAATGAGGGTTGAAGTAATGGATAATGATAGAACTTTTCTGAAAATTTCATCCAAATCCGTTGAGAAACACCCGAGATATTGAACTTAATCGATGGAAGCTAAGCCAGTATACCAATTATTATTATTGGAACGAGGATCATGCACTGCGGCCACTAGGATCTATTGTGCCCTCTTACTATTTTGTGAGTTACAGCTCCTCAAACAGCCCGATCGATCGCAGGAACGCGACGATGTGGCATGGTCGGAGAGCCCTCAGAGCCTCAGTCGGCTGATGGCGGGACACTCCTCAAGCAGGTGCTCTGGAGTCTCATCCCCTTCCAGACACAGTCTGCAAAAACTGTCTTCCCCTAACCTGAGATTATGCAGATGCTTGCGCAGTCTGCAGTGCCCGGTCAAGAAACCCGTGACTTTACGAAGAGATCTTTTGCTCAACTTCAGACAGTCCTCAGTTCTCTTCTTGTTGTAGCTACCTAGCAGTCGCTTGCTCTGTCTTGCCCCATGTGAAAGCCGCCAAGCGTCCTCGCATGCGTTGAGCAGATCGATGCGACTGCTCTGACTGATAAACCCTGGTCCTAGCCCACAGAAAGGTTCAGGCCCCTGGAAAGGAGTGCTAGCTCCTCTCCTGGCCAAAATATCGGCGACCTCATTGCCGGGAACACCCGCATAACCCGGTACCCAATAGATGGTGACTTTTTTCTTACTACCCAACCTATTGAGTGCTTCGATACATTGCCAAACCAGTTTGGAGACGATTTTATAAGCACTAAGTGCATTGATCGCTGCCTTGCTGTCGGAGAAAATGGCTATGTCTTTATGAACGTATCCCCTCTCAAAGTTAAAGGTAGCACATCTTTCAATCGCGTGCACTTCCGCTTGGAAAATGCTGGCGAATTTGCCCAGGGGCTCATGATACTTGAGTCGGGGTCCGCAGACTCCAGCTCCAGCACCCTCATCTGTTAATGATCCGTCCGTGTACCATCTAATAGCATGTGGTTTCACATTATAGGTGGTTGACAGACTAGTCCATTCTGCTTTATTGCTAAGCTCCGTTTTAAAGAGCTTCTCAAAACTAAAAAGGCCCATCTGCGCATCTTGCGGAAAGGCCAACAGTGTGCCAGTTGCACTAGTGACATGGGTGATTGCGTTCGCTCCTGTCAATCTCATAATAGATCTGTGCGCACTGTGTTTGATGTAGACATGCAAAGGCGGAAGTCCTAGCAGTACGTCCAGTGCTGAGGACGGGCAGGTACGCATTGCGCCCGAGATGCACGTGCAGGCCAGTCTCTGGAGTTTGCCCAGTTGCCGTTTGGTGACATCCAGGTCAACACGTCCCGCCCATACCGCAGCGCCGTAGCTGACTATGGGCCTCACCATTTCTGTGTACATCCACAGAAGGATTTTTGGAGACACACCCCAATTTTTCCCTGCGAGAGATCTACAGCACATTAGGGCTATTGTAGCCCTGCGTACCGCATGCTCAATATGCTGTTTCCACAGTAGTCTCTTGTCCAAGATTACCCCCAGATACTTTGTCTCCGTAGAGAGTGGAATTACCGTACCCCCAACAGATATGGGTCTTATGGACTTTAACTTGTAACGATTGGTGAAGGCGACAATTGTGGTTTTTGCTGGATTAATATTCAGCCCCACGTCTTTGCACCAGTCCAAGCAGAGTTTAAGACCCAGAGTTATTCTATCATAAAGCGTGTTCTCGAAGTTGCCTTTACAGACAATGGTAATGTCATCAGCGTAGCCTTGGCATTCAAACCCATTATCTGTAAGTTTGACTAGTAGCTCGTCCACCACGAGACTCCAGAGGAGAGGTGATAGGACACCCCCTGTGGACAACCTCTGGTGGTTTGGGCCTGACCGTCAAAGTTGACAGTGACTCCGCAATTCAGAGTCAGAGCTTGCCTAGCCAGAGATAGTCCGGCTCAACCCTTTCCTGAAGCGCCTACCACACATCAGTGCTGTTATCAAAGCGCCCTCTAGTCCTGAAGCAAGAGCAACTTTGGCCTCACTGAGCATGAAGACGTTACTAGGCAGGAGAGCCGATTCTGTCGACTTCGTCCATAGCATGTTGGGATCAGGGGACTGGACAGGCGAGTCCTGTGTCATCACTATCTTTCAAGGTTTTGCAAGAAGATGTCAGCTGATCGCCTGAAGATTGGGGTGAAGGGTCCTTTTCCCACTTCGGATAAGATCACCTTGGCCGTCCTCCATGCCCTAGGTATGTAGCCCATAGCTAGGCTACCCCGGAAAATACGAATGAGGAACACCATAAGCTGTTCCATCCCTTTCTGTAGATGGACGGGGAGGATACCGTCCGTACCTGGGGCCTTTTAGGGACTAAGCGTACCAATGGCCCATCTTATTCTTTGCTCTGTTACTATGGCTGCAGCCAGGCTCCAGTCCGGTTTCCTGATGGGAACCGTTTCGTAACAGCTGTCGGTGTTGGTGATGGTTTTACAAAGTGGAAAGTGAGTTTGCAGGAGAAGTTCTGCCTTTTCCACCTCATTTTCCGCAGAGTTCAGACAACACTTTGCCTTTCGAGATCGACTTAAAGACTCTCACAGCAGGTGTGGCCTGCTCTAGGTTGGATCAAAATCTCCGGAAATGAGCACGTTTGCTGTACCGGATTTCTTTATTGTATTCTGTTAGTTTCTTGGTGTATAAGTCCCATCTGTCACTATTCTTTTGGCTGTATTAAACAGCCTCCTGACCTCTGCTCGAAGCATACCAAGCTTTTATTCCACCAAGGGTTATCCCTGTTGGACTCTATGGAGTTGGTTGGACAACTTGCATGATAGGCATGCATGATCGTCTCGCCAACTTCTGTCGAGAGTTTGATGATAGAACTTTTCTGAAAATTTCGTCCAAATCCGTTGAGAAACACCAGAGATATTGAACTTAATCGATGGAAGCTAAGCCAGTATACCAATTATTATTATTGGAACGAGGATCATGCACTGCGGCCACTAGGATCTATTGTGCCCTCTTACTATTTTGTGAGTTACAGCTCCTCAAACAGCCCGATCGATCGCAGGAACGCGACGATGTGGCATGGTCGGAGAGCCCTCAGAGCCTCAGTCGGCTGATGGCGGGACACTCCTCAAGCAGGTGCTCTGGAGTCTCATCCCCTTCCAGACACAGTCTGCAAAACTGTCTTCCCCTAACCTGAGATTATGCAGATGCTTGCGCAGTCTGCAGTGCCCGGTCAAGAAACCCGTGACTTTACGAAGAGATCTTTTGCTCAACTTCAGACAGTCCTCAGTTCTCTTCTTGTTGTAGCTACCTAGCAGTCGCTTGCTCTGTCTTGCCCCATGTGAAAGCCGCCAAGCGTCCTCGCATGCGTTGAGCAGATCGATGCGACTGCTCTGACTGATAAACCCTGGTCCTAGCCCACAGAAAGGTTCAGGCCCCTGGAAAGGAGTGCTAGCTCCTCTCCTGGCCAAAATATCGGCGACCTCATTGCCGGGAACACCCGCATAACCCGGTACCCAATAGATGGTGACTTTTTTCTTACTGCCCAACCTATTGAGTGCTTCGATACATTGCCAAACCAGTTTGGAGACGATTTTATAAGCACTAAGTGCATTGATCGCTGCCTGCTGTCGGAGAAAATGGCTATGTCTTTATGACGTATCCCCTCTCAAAGTTAAAGGTAGCACATCTTTCAATCGCGTGCACTTCCGCTTGGAAAATGCTGGCGAATTTGCCCAGGGGCTCATGATACTTGAGTCGGGGTCCGCAGACTCCAGCTCCAGCACCCTCATCTGTTAATGATCCGTCCGTGTACCATCTAATAGCATGTGGTTTCACATTATAGGTGGTTGACAGACTAGTCCATTCTGCTTTATTGCTAAGCTCCGTTTTAAAGAGCTTCTCAAAACTAAAAAGGCCCATCTGCGCATCTTGCGGAAAGGCCAACAGTGTGCCAGTTGCACTAGTGACATGGGTGATTGCGTTCGCTCCTGTCAATCTCATAATAGATCTGTGCGCACTGTGTTTGATGTAGACATGCAAAGGCGGAAGTCCTAGCAGTACGTCCAGTGCTGAGGACGGGCAGGTACGCATTGCGCCCGAGATGCACGTGCAGGCCAGTCTCTGGAGTTTGCCCAGTTGCCGTTTGGTGACATCCAGGTCAACACGTCCCGCCCATACCGCAGCGCCGTAGCTGACTATGGGCCTCACCATTTCTGTGTACATCCACAGAAGGATTTTTGGAGACGCACCCCAATTTTTCCCTGCGAGAGATCTACAGCACATTAGGGCTATTGTAGCCCTGCGTACCGCATGCTCAATATGCTGTTTCCACAGTAGTCTCTTGTCCAAGATTACCCCCAGATACTTTGTCTCCGTAGAGAGTGGAATTACCGTACCCCCAACAGATATGGGTCTTATGGACTTTAACTTGTAACGATTGGTGAAGGCGACAATTGTGGTTTTTGCTGGATTAGTATTCAGCCCCACGTCTTTGCACCAGTCCAAGCAGAGTTTAAGACCCAGAGTTATTCTATCATAAAGCGTGTTCTCGAAGTTGCCTTTACAGACAATGGTAATGTCATCAGCGTAGCCTTGGCATTCAAACCCATTATCTGTAAGTTTGACTAGTAGCTCGTCCACCACGAGACTCCAGAGGAGAGGTGATAGGACACCCCCCTGTGGACAACCTCTGGTGGTTTGGGCCCTGACCGTCAAATAGTTGACAGTGACTTCCGCAATTCTAGAGTCAAGGAGCTTGCCTAGCCAGAGAGTAAGTCCTGGCTCAACCCCTTTTCCCTGAAGCGCCCTAACCACAACATCATGTGCTGTGTTATCAAAAGCGCCCTCTATGTCCATGAAAGCACAGAGAGCAACATCTTTGGCCTTCACTGAGCACTGAAGACTGTTTACTAGGTCAAGGAGAGCCGATTCTGTCGACTTTCCGTCCCTATAGGCATGTTGGTGATCATGCAGGGGACTGGACACTAGGTACGAGATCCTGATGTGATCATCAACTATCTTTTCAAGGGTTTTTAGCAAGAAGGATGTCAGGCTGATCGGCCTGAAAGATTTGGGGTGAAAGGGGTCCTTTTTCCCCACTTTCGGGATAAAGATCACCTTGGCCGTCCTCCATGCCCTAGGTATGTAGCCCATAGCTAGGCTACCCCGGAAAATACGAATGAGGAACACCATAAGCTGTTCCATCCCTTTCTGTAGATGGACGGGGAGGATACCGTCCGTACCTGGGGCCTTTTAGGGACTAAGCGTACCAATGGCCCATCTTATTCTTTGCTCTGTTACTATGGCTGCAGCCAGGCTCCAGTCCGGTTTCCTGATGGGAACCGTTTCGTAACAGCTGTCGGTGTTGGTGATGGTTTTACAAAGTGGAAAGTGAGTTTGCAGGAGAAGTTCTGCCTTTTCCACCTCATTTTCCGCAAAGTTCAGACAACACTTTGCCTTTCGAGATCGACTTAAAGACTCTCACAGCAGGTGTGGCCTGCTCTAGGTTGGATCAAAATCTCCGGAAATGAGCACGTTTGCTGTACCGGATTTCTTTATTGTATTCTGTTAGTTTCTTGGTGTATAAGTCCCATCTGTCACTATTCTTTTTGGCTGTATTAAACAGCCTCCTGACCTCTGCTCGAAGCATACCAAGCTTTTTATTCCACCAAGGGTTATCCCTGTTGGACTCTATGGAGTTGGTTGGACAACTTGCATGATAGGCATGCATGATCGTCTCGCCAACTTCTGTCGAGAGTTTGATGATAGAACTTTTCTGAAAATTTCGTCCAAATCCGTTGAGAAACACCAGAGATATTGAACTTAATCGATGGAAGCTAAGCCAGTATACCAATTATTATTATTGGAACGAGGATCATGCACTGCGGCCACTAGGATCTATTGTGCCCTCTTACTATTTTGTGAGTTACAGCTCCTCAAACAGCCCGATCGATCGCAGGAACGCGACGATGTGGCATGGTCGGAGAGCCCTCAGAGCCTCAGTCGGCTGATGGCGGGACACTCCTCAAGCAGGTGCTCTGGAGTCTCATCCCCTTCCAGACACAGTCTGCAAAAACTGTCTTCCCCTAACCTGAGATTATGCAGATGCTTGCGCAGTCTGCAGTGCCCGGTCAAGAAACCCGTGACTTTACGAAGAGATCTTTTGCTCAACTTCAGACAGTCCTCAGTTCTCTTCTTGTTGTAGCTACCTAGCAGTCGCTTGCTCTGTCTTGCCCCATGTGAAAGCCGCCAAGCGTCCTCGCATGCGTTGAGCAGATCGATGCGACTGCTCTGACTGATAAACCCTGGTCCTAGCCCACAGAAAGGTTCAGGCCCCTGGAAAGGAGTGCTAGCTCCTCTCCTGGCCAAAATATCGGCGACCTCATTGCCGGAACACCCGCATAACCCGGTACCCAATAGATGGTGACTTTTTTCTTACTGCCCAACCTATTGAGTGCTTCGATACATTGCCAAACCAGTTTGGAGACGATTTTATAAGCACTAAGTGCATTGATCGCTGCCTTGCTGTCGGAGAAAATGGCTATGTCTTTATGAACGTATCCCCTCTCAAAGTTAAAGGTAGCACATCTTTCAATCGCGTGCACTTCCGCTTGGAAAATGCTGGCGAATTTGCCCAGGGGCTCATGATACTTGAGTCGGGGTCCGCAGACTCCAGCTCCAGCACCCTCATCTGTTAATGATCCGTCCGTGTACCATCTAATAGCATGTGGTTTCACATTATAGGTGGTTGACAGACTAGTCCATTCTGCTTTATTGCTAAGCTCCGTTTTAAAGAGCTTCTCAAAACTAAAAAGGCCCATCTGCGCATCTTGCGGAAAGGCCAACAGTGTGCCAGTTGCACTAGTGACATGGGTGATTGCGTTCGCTCCTGTCAATCTCATAATAGATCTGTGCGCACTGTGTTTGATGTAGACATGCAAAGGCGGAAGTCCTAGCAGTACGTCCAGTGCTGAGGACGGGCAGGTACGCATTGCGCCCGAGATGCACGTGCAGGCCAGTCTCTGGAGTTTGCCCAGTTGCCGTTTGGTGACATCCAGGTCAACACGTCCCGCCCATACCGCAGCGCCGTAGCTGACTATGGGCCTCACCATTTCTGTGTACATCCACAGAAGGATTTTTGGAGACACACCCCAATTTTTCCCTGCGAGAGATCTACAGCACATTAGGGCTATTGTAGCCCTGCGTACCGCATGCTCAATATGCTGTTTCCACAGTAGTCTCTTGTCCAAGATTACCCCCAGATACTTTGTCTCCGTAGAGAGTGGAATTACCGTACCCCCAACAGATATGGGTCTTATGGACTTTAACTTGTAACGATTGGTGAAGGCGACAATTGTGGTTTTTGCTGGATTAATATTCAGCCCCACGTCTTTGCACCAGTCCAAGCAGAGTTTAAGACCCAGAGTTATTCTATCATAAAGCGTGTTCTCGAAGTTGCCTTTACAGACAATGGTAATGTCATCAGCGTAGCCTTGGCATTCAAACCCATTATCTGTAAGTTTGACTAGTAGCTCGTCCACCACGAGACTCCAGAGGAGAGGTGATAGGACACCCCCCTGTGGACAACCTCTGGTGGTTTGGGCCCTGACCGTCAAATAGTTGACAGTGACTTCCGCAATTCTAGAGTCAAGGAGCTTGCCTAGCCAGAGAGTAAGTCCTGGCTCAACCCCTTTTCCCTGAAGCGCCCTAACCACAACATCATGTGCTGTGTTATCAAAAGCGCCCTCTATGTCCATGAAAGCACAGAGAGCAACATCTTTGGCCTTCACTGAGCACTGAAGACTGTTTACTAGGTCAAGGAGAGCCGATTCTGTCGACTTTCCGTCCCTATAGGCATGTTGGTGATCATGCAGGGGACTGGACACTAGGTACGAGATCCTGATGTGATCATCAACTATCTTTTCAAGGGTTTTTAGCAAGAAGGATGTCAGGCTGATCGGCCTGAAAGATTTGGGGTGAAAGGGGTCCTTTTTCCCCACTTTCGGGATAAAGATCACCTTGGCCGTCCTCCATGCCCTAGGTATGTAGCCCATAGCTAGGCTACCCCGGAAAATACGAATGAGGAACACCATAAGCTGTTCCATCCCTTTCTGTAGATGGACGGGGAGGATACCGTCCGTACCTGGGGCCTTTTAGGGACTAAGCGTACCAATGGCCCATCTTATTCTTTGCTCTGTTACTATGGCTGCAGCCAGGCTCCAGTCCGGTTTCCTGATGGGAACCGTTTCGTAACAGCTGTCGGTGTTGGTGATGGTTTTACAAAGTGGAAAGTGAGTTTGCAGGAGAAGTTCTGCCTTTTCCACCTCATTTTCCGCAGAGTTCAGACAACACTTTGCCTTTCGAGATCGACTTAAGACTCTCACGCAGTGTGGCCTGCTCTAAGTTGGATCAAAATCTCCGGAAATGAGCACGTTTGCTGTACCGGATTTCTTTATTGTATTCTGTTAGTTTCTTGGTGTATAAGTCCCATCTGTCACTATTCTTTTTGGCTGTATTAAACAGCCTCCTGACCTCTGCTCGAAGCATACCAAGCTTTTTATTCCACCAAGGGTTATCCCTGTTGGACTCTATGGAGTTGGTTGGACAACTTGCATGATAGGCATGCATGATCGTCTCGCCAACTTCTGTCGAGAGTTTCTCTAGCTCTTCCTGAGAAGAGACCCTCCTACTATGGTTTAGTCTGCTCAGATTTAACCCCAGGTGTGACTGGTAGAGCGGCCAGTCAGTCCACCGGGGATTCCTGATGATTTTACTAATCCTGAAATTACTACTAATGTCGAAGAGGATGATCCTGTGATCCGACATTGACGGTTCTGTTGAGACCCTCCAGTTGTAAACCAGCCCAGAGGCCCTCCCATTGCCGAAAGTAATATCAAGTACTTCGGCTCTATTTTTGGTGATAAAAGTGTGTTCAGCCCCCATATTGAACACCATAAGGTCATTAGCTACAAGATAGTCAAGCAAGCACTCACCTCTACTGTTGTTGTCCGTGCTGCCCCACGCAACGCTATGCGCGTTTGCGTCGCATCCCAGCAGCAATGGGAGTTTATTGCTGCTGCAGTGTGCCACCAGATCCTGAACCTCTGTTGGGGGGGCTTCCACATTATCTCCCGGGAAGTATGCTGACGCCACCACCATACTCCCGAACTCGCCAGTGATTAGCACTGCTACAAGGTCCCTGCTGAGAAATTTGGAGAGACAAAGAAAGTTAGTGTTCTTTCGGACCAAGATGCATGCTCTTGGCGATGTCTCCCTAATATCTACATTTAGTTGTGAACTTACTTGATCAAGGCCGCAGATCCTACCTCTGACGACCCATGGCTCCTTGATGAGCACCAGCCCCAGGTCAGACCTGGAGACCAACCTGCTGATGACAGCCGAAGCTGCCCTCGCGTGGCGCAGATTGATCTGTGCCACGCTGGTGGTCAGCATCCTAAGAGCTCAGGTTCCCCTTCCGAGAGTGTCAGATAAGCCTCTGACAACGTCCCGGTGGGTGTCTGCTCATCATCGGATGGCTTCTCATCGCTCCCAGAGCCTACATCGCTGCGCACGTGTAGCCGTGACAAGTCCGAGTCTAACTCGGCTTCCCAGGCTGCAATCGCTTCTGCTTCGGCTGTCTCATCGGAGGGTGCTGTAGCAGAAGAGGTGCCAGGCACATCGTCTGCTTGCACCTTCACAGCCGTCTCTTTCGCGGCTTGCTTTTTGTGCAGCCGGCACCTCAGCTGACCAAATCTGAAGCTCACCATCATTCCCCTATTACTGAGGAGTGTTAGAGCTTCATCCTCCAAACCAAAGGTCAGCACCTTTCCGCCCTTGGTTTCAAGGCGCCTGAGAATACGCCACGTCTCGGTGAGAAGACCTTTATTCTGCTCAATGAGCAGTCCAAGGGATTTCTCCACCGTCTCACCAGCCGTGCGTGGCAGGTACACCGTTACGATATTGGTCTCCGGTATCTCACCTTGCGGGCATGTGCGGAGTTCCACACCCACTGCGGCACTGATGCTGGGCACCTTCAGCTCCAGCCACTTCCTGGCATCCTCGTCCAGACAGTCCACTAGGACCAGACCATGCCGGAAAAGGATGCCATTAAAGTTGAGGCTGGCGGTCCAGCCCTTCCTCATCTCCTCTACCAGAGCTGACTCCACCGCCGACAACTCCTCCTTGGTCAGCCGCTTCCTCGGGAATTCACGAGCCAGTATAGCAAGGTTCGTGCCCTTAGCTACACTGGCATACGTGGCCGCCTTCGGTCGCTTAGAACCGCTTGAGGTACCTTGGCCCTCCGGAGTTGCGTTGCCTCCGTTGTTAAAAGCTCTATCGTTCTCGTATCTTTACATTAAGGTTAAAATAATCTAACATATACCTTACATACAGTGCTTAAGTTTCTTCTCTTGCAAAATGTTTGTTGTTAGAAATTAAAAAACAAGTGGAAACGTTGCAGTCGGACACAACCGACTGCGGTATACTCGATACCAGTAATAAAAATTTTGATGCCCATCCATGTGGGATGTCAATTGCTATCTTCATACCAAATTTGGTGACTCTAGCTCAAAGTTTGTAAAAGTGGGGAAAGGGGGGCTGGGGGCGGTATGGTTGGGCGTGGCATTCAAATTTTTGGTGCAGATCTATGTGGGATGTCAATTGCTATCTTAATACCAAATTTGGTGACTCTAGCTCGAAGTTTGTATAAAGTGGGGAAAGGGGGGCTGCGGGCGGTATGGTTGGGCGTGGCATCCAAATTTTTGCTGCAGATCCTTGTGGAATGTCAAATGCTACCTTCATAACAAATTTGGTGACTCTAGCTCAAAGTTTGTAAAAGTGGGGAAAGGGGGGCTGGGGGCAGTATGGTTGGGCGTGGCATTCAAATGTTTGGTGCCGATCAATGTGGGATGTCAATTGCTATCTTCATACCAAATTTGGTGACTCTAGCTCGAAGTTTGTATAAAGTGGGGAAAGGGGGGCTGCGGGCGGTATGGTTGGGCGTGGCATCCAAATTTTTGCTGCAGATCCTTGTGGAATGTCAAATGCTACCTTCATACCAAATTTGGTGACTCTAGCTCGAAGTTTGTATAAAGTGGGGAAAGGGGGGCTTCGGGCGGTATGGTTGGGCGTGGCATCCAAATTTTTGCTGCAGATCCTTGTGGAATGTCAAATGCTACCTTCATACCAAATTTGGTGACTCTAGCTCGCAGCATGTAAAAGGTGGTGAAAGGGGGGCTATGGGGCTTGGGGCGGTATGGGTGGGCGTGGCATTCAAATTTTTGCTGCCGATCCATGTGGGATGTCGATTGCTATCTTCATACCAAATTTGGTGACTCTAGCTCGAAGTTTGTATAAAGTGGGGAAAGGGGGGCTGGGGGCGGTATGGTTGGGCGTGGCATCCAAATTTTTGCTGCAGGTCCTTGTGGAATGTCAAATGCTACCTTCATACCAAATTTGGTGACTCTAGCTCAAAGTTTGTATAAGGTGGGGAAAGGGGGCCGGAATGGATGGGCTAGGCTCCAAAACTTTGACGCAGATTGTTGGGGGTCGTTGCCAGCTATCTTCCTACCAAATTTGGTGGCTCTAGTTCCACTACTCTGGAATATACACGCATTCCCGTTTCTGACGAAGCGTTGGGGCAGATGGGGGTGGCTAGGGCGTTATTGGTGGGCGTGGCATCCAAACTTTTGATGCAGTTTTTGGGGGGTCATCATCATCTATCTTGGTACCAAATTTGGTGACTCTAGCTAAAAAACTGTGGGAGATATAGGCTTTTCTGATTTCTTAATGCGGGGGAGCTGGGGGCGGGATGGGTGGGCGTGGCTCCAAATCTTTGATGCAGATCTTTTGGGGTCGTTACCAGCTATCTTCCTACCAAATTTGGTGGCTCTAGCTCCACTACTTTGGAAGATACACGCATTCCCGTTTTTTACGAAGCGTTGGGGCATCTGGGGGCGGCTAGGGCGGTATTGGTGGGCGTGGCATCCAAACTTTTGGTGCAGTTTTTGGGGGGTCATCATCAGCTTAATTGGCACCAAATTTTGTGGCTCTAGCTCAAAAACTGTAGGAGATATGGGCTTGTTTGACTTTAAAATGCGTGGGGTCTGGAGTGGAATGGGGGGGGCGTGGCTCCAAAAATTTGATGCAGTTTTTTGGGGGTTGCTAGTAGCTATCTTCTTACCAAATTTGGTAGTTCTAGCTGTAAGGGTGTGTGAAATATGCGGATTTATCGTTTTTGAGTTATGGAATTTATCGATTTGCCAGCCCCCCAGTTATCGTAGAACCCCAATCTTGACACTTTAATTTACTATCCCATAGAAAAAGAGAATTGGAAAGTTTCAAGTCCCTAGCTTGAAGGGTGTGGAAAAAACTTGCACACATACGGACGGACAGACGGACAGACGGACGGACGGACAGACGGACAGACGGACAGACACCATGACGGACATTGCACAAAACCAATATACTCTTTACCTTCGGTATCGAGTATAAAAAATAAAGCATGAGGAACGAAAGTGAAAAGCATAGACTGTGAAAAAGCATCGTTAATTATTTTTTTTAGCGTTGCCTGGAAAAGCACCGTTAACTTTTTTGTAGAAGTGCAAGAATTTACTTGTTTACAGGCGTATCACAATTATATGACTCATTGGTTTAAGTGAAGCTAAAGAGGTAGGATCGCGGATTTTCACGTTTTTTATTGTTTGCAACTAGAGAATTGACTAAATTAATTATGATGGGTCGCTCTAGTTTCCTTCAGGAGGAAGAAAAGGGCTCGATTCTTGCTTTTTCAAAGTCTGGCTGGACTGTTAGCGAAATTTCTCGTGATGTTTGTCGAATTCACACTGCCATTGCAATTTTTTTGAAAAACCCGGAAAGTTACGGTAAGAAAACGAAGCACTGGTCGAAACCCATTATAAGGAACGTAAGCAATTCGACAGCATCATATGTCCGGCTTGCTTTACTTTCCGGCCAGAAAGTGTCTGCCGTTACTGTGTGGCGCACTGTAAATAAGTCTAAGTACATTGTCCGAGGTGTACTTAAGAAGGTACCCCATTTGACTCCACGTCACAGAGCAGCAAGGATATATTTCACGCTTAGAAACTTGGAAACAAACTGGGACTCGGCAAGAAAATTGTTATACGGGTCTTTTGCATGTGTATTACCGTCGTGGTGTCGGTAAGTCCGTATAAAGGCAACTTTTTCCGACACCCTTCAAGCTAGAGACTTGAAACTTTGCAAATATCTTTTTCTACGGCCGGGACAGAAAAAGTGTCAAGATTGGGTTTCTACGATAACTGGGGGGCTGGCAAATCGATAAATTCAATAGCTCAAAATCTATAAATCCTTATATTTCGCACATCCTTACAGCTAGACCTACAAATTTTGGTGAGAAGATAGCTACTGACAAACCCAAAAAACTGAATCAAAAATTTTGGAGCCGCACCTCCCATTCCGCCTCCAGACCCCACCGAGGTTTAAAATCAAAAACGCCTAAAGCTTCCACATTTTTTGAGCTGGAGCACCCAAATTTTGTGTCAATATAGGTGATGACATCTTCTAAAAAACTGCATCAAAACATTGGATACCACGCGCACCCATTACCACCTATTCAAAGATGTCTCTTTTGATACGGTTGAAAACACAATTTGTTGTTAATGTGTTAAAAACACAATACAAACAAATTAAAGCCGAATATAATTTATTCGTTGGCAATGTGAATGTGAATGTGAATCTAGTACATCCTCTAAACAGATAAAATAACAATTGTAAGTTTGAGCAGTCACAACAAACTAAACAAGTGGAAACGTTGCAGTCGGGAGCAACCGACTGCGGCATACTCGATACCAGTATTAAAAAGAGGCCTGATTGCAAAGGGGTACGGATGGGGATGCCAACAACTATATTCCTTCCAAATTTGGTGACTCTAGTTCGAAGCTTGTAAGACCAGTGGAAAGGGGGGCTGGGGGCAGTATGGGTGGGTGTGGTATCAAAAATTTTGATGCAGATTTTTGCGAAATGTCAATTGCTATCTTCATACCAAATTTGGTGACTCTAGCTAAATAATTGTAAAAGGGGGGGAAAGGCGGGCGAAATGGTTAGGCGTGGCTCCAAAACTTTGATGAAGATTTTTTGGGGGTCGTTGCCAGCTATCTTCCTACCAAATTTGGTGGCTCTAGCCTCACAACTCTGGAAGATACACGCATTCCCGTTTTTGACGAAGCGTTGGGGTGGATGGGGGCGGCTAGGGCAGTATCGGTAGGCGTGGCATCCAAACTTTTGATGCAGTTTTTGGGGGGTCATCATCACCTATCTTGGCACCAAATTTGGTGCCTCTAGCTAAAAAACTGTGGGAGATATAGCTATTTCTGATTTCAAAATGCGGGATGCTGGGGGCGGAATGGGTGGGCGTGGCTCCAAAACTTTGATGCAGTTCTTAGGGGGTCGTCACCAGCTATCTTAATACCAAATTTGGAGGCTCTAGCTCCACAACTCTGGAAGATTCACGCTTTCCCGTTTTTAACGAAGCGTTGGGGTGGATGGGGGCGGCTAGGGCAGTATCGGTAGGCGTGGCATCCAAACTTTTGATGCAGTTTTTGGGTGGTCATCATCACCTAACTTGGAACTAAATTTAGTGGGTATAGCTCAAAAGCTGTGGGTGATATAGGCTTTTTTGACCTTAAAATGTGGGGGGGGCTGGGGGCGGAATGGGTGGGCGTGGCTCCAAAATTCTTAATGTAGTTTTTGGCAGGTTGATAGAAGCTATCTTCTTACCAAATTTGGTAGTTCTAGCTGTAAGTATGTCCGAAATATGATGATTTATCGGTTTTGAGTTATCGAATTTATCGATTTGCCAGCCCCCCAGTTATCGTAGAACCCCAATTTTGACACTTTAATTTACTATCCCATAGATAAAGAGAATTGGAAAGTTTCAAGTCGCTAGCTTGAAGGACAGACGGATACCTTCGGTATCGAGTATAAAAATACGCTGATACTTGATAACTGTTCAAATACTTGTGATTATAATAGCGTTTTCGATTGTAACAAAAAATGTAGCATTTTTGATACATTCATTGAGGGTTGCACTTTTTTCATTTTCGATTGTAATATCAGGCAGCCCTTCTGAAGTGTTATCGTGTTCGATTCTATTCAGTGTTGCCTTTTGACAGTGCAGAAGGCAACATTTTCAACACTGTCAAAATCGAGAGTGCTGCATTTGTTTACATTTTGTGAATTTTAAAACAAAACAAATAAAGTGAATTTTTATTAATAATGGATGTCAATAATTTGGTGGCTTGTGTTCAACTTTATGTGGACACTATATTTGAATCCAGTTCATCATCATCTGAAGATGAATTCGTTCAGGAACGAGAAAAACATCACCGAGTTGAAAATTTTTTGGATATTATTAATTCGTACTCGGAATTAGATGTGAGTTTGCATTTGTAAATCAAAAGCATATTATAAATATATTTTATAACTAGTTTAAAAAAACTTCCGATTAAACAAACATAGTGCTGACTATTTAATTGAAAGATATTCAATGAGCAACTTTTATAAGTTGCGGAGATATCAAGGTGGAAGATCCCAGTTGTCGCCGAGAGTTGAAATGCTTTCTTTTATTTGGTAACTATTATTTTTGAAGTAGTGCATAAAAATAATTGAAAGTACAACAAATTCTTTTACAGGTTTGCTGCCAATAAAACAACTTTAAGGGAGGTTTCCATTTTGTTTAACGTCTCAATTTCAACTTTACAGGCTGTGGTTGGCAAAGTGGTTAATTTCATCGTGGAAACTATAGCAAAAGAAAATATTGTTTTTCCAAACGATGAGCAGAAGCCAGCTGTTGCACGAGAGTTTGAAAAGGTATATACAATTTCTTAAAGTTTCTTAAGTCGTGGTTCTACAAAATATCATTGGTTTATTTTTTTGTATCAGATATCTGGATTTCCGAATGTTTTGGGATGCATTGATGGCTCCTACATTCCAATAATAAAACCAAAACATAAAATCCGTTCAACTTATGTCAATCGGCATGATGGCTTGTCAATCACATTACAGGCAATATGTGATGCAAATTTGAAATTCCTCGATGTTTACACCGGCATTCCAAGTAAAATCCATGATTCGCGTGTGCTTAAGCTATCCTTTATTAGTAAAGAGCTTCCGAGAAATTGTTTTCCCAACTACCACTTGCTTGGCGATTCTGCTTACCCACTTAGGGAGCATCTACTGACACCTTATAAGGATTGTGGCAATTTAACAGAGGCAGAAAAAGTATACAACACCAAATTTTGCGCAACGCGTGTAAAAATTGAAAACGCATTTGGAAAATTAAAAGGGCGTTTTCGACAGTTATTACGATTGGATTTCCACAATGTGGAATTGATGGCAAAATTTGTAATTGCATGCTGCGCAATGCATAATCTATGCATTGACCATAATGATTTTCAAGACGAAGAATTACAAGACCATGACGAAGAATTACAAGACCCTTCATATCAGATACTTGTAATAAACAGCTGTAGTGATAGCAACGATGCAGCTCTGCTGCAATTGGGTAAAGCAAAGCGAGAAACCATTAAAAATCTTTTTTTTAATTCATAAATACAAACATCTTTTAACAATTCAACAAAATTATTTTATTCATTATATTAATTCTTATATTATTGACAAGCATCAATTCTTTGTGTTTTGTTCAACGATTTTCTCCAGCAAACTGTACATTCTGTCAGCCGCCTTCATTTTTTCTTGGTGTCTACGCTCTTTGTTTTCTTCCTTTTCTTTTGCAATTTCTGCATGTTTTTGTGCCAAACTGACTGCACGGAACTTTTGTTTTTCAGGCTCTGCTTTGTTTTCTTTGAGTATAACTTTCTGGCTACTGAGCTGTACCTCCGGCTCGATGGAGTCGTCCAATGCGCATATAGCGTCTAGCTCCTTATGGAAATCAACGCGCTGTCTTTTTGCACCAGACGTTCCATTATTTTCTACGGCAGCTTTTTTTCGTTTCATCACGGTCTTGAAACGCTCTTCACATTGCTTCATTGTTTTACCGCCAACGTCTTCCGCTAGTTGCTGCCACATTTCTTTTTTATTTTTAAAGCGCTTCATTGGACCAACCTGCGCTAAATAAATGGCGTAATTGTCCAACATAATGGTGGTCTCTCCTTCAGTCCAAACTATTATATTACATGCAAAAACACATTATTTATTAAAAAATTTAATATTCTTCAAAATAACTTACCATTAATTTGTTTACAAATCGGCGATTTAACCTCCATGATGTTGCTTGGGATTATGAATATCAGCTGTTTCATACTGCACTTTTTTTGTTCGATTGTGCCCATTAAAAATGCAACACCAGGGCAGCACTGAAAAAATGTTTTGGCAGCATTTTTTAAGTGTAACATTATTATAGGGTTACATTATTGTTTACAATCGAAAACGCTATAACTCTGCTTGCACAGTGGGTGGCTGGGTTGAGCGTGGCCTTCAAACATGTTTTATACGGATCTTCGGGACACGTCTGGCAACTCTTTACCTTCAGTATCAGAATATAAAACAATTGCACACAGCTAAAAAAAACATTGATAATCTCACCAAGCTCCGTCATAGCCCGTTAGCCGACCTCAAATCTATGAATATCTTGTTCACTTCCCGCAGTTACAATGTTGACCATAATGGACTGAGTTCAGGTAGCTCAAGCCTTGTTCTAGCCTATTCATCTCTATCACCCTGGCAAAAAACCAAGTGTCGTTTTTGCTGGAAACTGCAATCCAATACATTGTAAATATAAATTGTATATCCGAATCATACAAATTCGCATTAGAATGACAAACAATTGCAATTGTTTATTTCTAATCTTTTTTAACAATTACATTAATACACAGCGGTTGGCTGCGCTGCTCCGAACAACCTCTCCGCAGTGTAAATGATAGAAAATCAATGTGCATCCGAAATTTCACATTTTACAGATACCCAAAAAACAAAAAAAGGAAGAAGGCTCTAGTCGGGAGAGCCCGACTAGAAGATACCCTGAACCCAGTTGCAATAAATATATTTAATTTATATAAGACTTTGGTATACTGGCTTAGCTTCCATCGATTAAGTTCAATATCTCTGGTGTTTCTCAACGGATTTGGACGAAATTTTCAGAAAAGTTCTATCATTATCCATTACTTCAACCCTCATTTTTAGATTTTGCAAATTCGATATTTTATTGTTATCGATTCCATGTGTATATCGGAAACCAGAATAGTTATCGATAATTTGAAGCAAACTTGTTCTGCTCATGGTATAGGAGAACTTATATCCAAAATCTGAAGTCTCTAGCTCTTGTAGTCTCTGAGATCCACGCGTTCATACAGACGGACAGACGGACAGACAGACGGACAGACGGACATGGCTATATCGTCTCGGCTGTTGATGCTGATCAAGAATATAAATACTTTATAGGGTCGGAGATGCTTCCTTCTGCCTGTTACATACTTTTGCACACAACCATTATACCCTTATTTACCCATTTTATGGGTTAAGGGTATAAAAAAGGTGCAGAGCCCAAGAACACAGTACACGCCGAGATCCGAGCCCTGGGCCAGGTCCAGTCACAGTGTGAGCTGAGCAAGAGCGTCATGGTCGGCCTACTCAGCGGAACAAAGTGTTAAACATTGTTGGGAAATTTAATGGCGCTCCACACGGGGTCCACAGAGTCGACGTCGCGACGCGTCGTGACGTTGTGCGATCATTGCAAGGTATAACAAAAAACCCAACGGTTGAATTTTGTCAAATATAAATAGTCGTTTGAGCAATCACTTAATGGGCTGTTACCGCTGTTGCTGTGGCGTCTGGCCAAGCCCCTGGACTGCTCTGCAGCTTAAAATTTGAACGCTCTTCGTTAGTATTATGTGTTAAAATGTTATTCATATATAATGCATCTTTTCTGTTTCCTAAGGTATTTAAGCATAAGATAGTAATCCTTTCGCCTGTATCTTTGACAGTATCTCAGCTAGAGTATCCTATTTGGTTGAAAGTTAGCTACACAAACCACGTCTTAAAATCGGAAATCCACGTCTTCCACAGTTTCTTAGCTAGAGTCACCAAATTTGAAAGCAATGCAGCTGGCGATGTCCCCCAAAATGTGAATCAAACTATCTTTGATCGTCGCGCCCACCTCTGGCGCCTACGTGTTCGCTCTGTACAAGCAGATTTCTAACCACCTATTTTCATACTGGTATCAGAGTAAACCACAGTTGGCTACGTCTGACTGCAACGTATTAACTTTTTTATTTTTATTTTTCTGTAGTAAGTTGTTTCTGTTCTGACTGCCCGCTGTCTGGCTGAGATGTCAGGATTGGCAAAAATCCAAAGACTCAAGGACAACAATCTGTAAATATATCTCGACTTCATATTTGAGCATAAGGCATCGTCCGTTAAAAATTAAATGATTTTATTCGTATGGGCTGAGGCAGTAGCCAGTTTTGTGGCTTGATCCAGTAACCCTTTAATGCAAGCATAACGGCTAGGTCTAAAGGGCAGTAGCTGACACTCCAGCTATCTTTTTGGGCCATGGTCTAATAGAAAACGAAACTGTTATGATTTCAATCAAAATTTTTTTGTTACTTACGCTCCTAATGAAGCTTTAATAGTGCGAATGACTCTACACCTTTGCCCATTGCCCCGTTGGCTGTTGGCCGTTGGCTCCTCGAGGGCAATACAATCGCACCAAGCGCCTTTTTAATCGAAAATTGATGATGAAACTCAATTCAACTTTTGATTCAATTTAACTTTACTCAAATCAAATCGACTGGGCTTGATTCTCGTAATGCTTCTTTTAGCACCACAGATATTTATTTGTTCGCCATTTGAGGCTTTGCCTTGGCGTTAAATGTGTGTCTCTATATATGCGTTATGGGACCGCCAACTATGCATTTGATCATGTGAAGATCTTTAGCAAAGTTGTTTTACGTGAGTCCAATTAGATTTCCAAGCTGTTTCATTGTGAGTTGAATAAATTTCTATATGGCTGTAGACAAAGAAAAAAACTACTTGCTACAAAAATTGTACGGAAAGTGTAGCTAGAAATTCTCACATTCAGTCTAGCCAGTTACTCGTGATTAGTCGAAATCGATTTTAAAAATTTTCGAATGCTGATATTTTTCACTTCATATTTTGCATCCGTGTGCGTAATTTTATATTTTGGAGCGTTTTACGAATAATTTGTGTATTTTATTGTGATTTATATTAATTTAGATACTCACTATATGGCAGTAGTCAATTCAAAAAATCTGCTTGCTACAAAAAGTGTACGGAAAGTGTAGCTCGAAATGCTCACATTCACTCTTGCCAGTTACACGTGAGTGGGTTCTCGAATACTGATTTTAATACTCGCTACCGAAGGTAAAGGTTATATTGGGTTTGTGCAATGTCCGTCATGGTGTCTGTCCGTCTGTATACACGCAACTTTTGTCTACACCCTTCCACACACTTGAAACTTTCCAATTCTCTTATCTATGGCATAGTAAATTAAAGTGTCAAGATTGGGGTTCTACCATAACTGGTGGGAGGGGGGGGTCTGAAAAATCAATATATTTGATAATTACCGATAAATCCACATATTTCGCAAATCCTTACAGCTAGAACTACCAAATTTGGTGAGCAGATAGCTACTTGCAACCCCCAAAAACTGCATTTTGGAGCCACCCATTCCTCCCCCTTTCCCCACCTTTTACAAACTTCACGCTAGAGTCACCAAATATGTTATGAAGATAGCAGTTGACATCTCTCACATCTGCAGCTGAATTTTGGATATCACGCCTACCCATACCACCCCTAGCCTCCCTTCTCCCACCTTTTACAAACTTTGATCTAGAGTCACTAAATTTGAAAGGAAGATAGCTGGTGGCATCCCCACATGCATCAGACACTTTTTGAGACAGCTTATACCCCTGTCGCATCCGTACCCCGTACTGGTAACGAGCATACCACTGGTTTTCATTTCAAATTTTCCGTTCGTGTGTGAATAGCCGGCTCAATTGGATTGGATACATTGTGAGATTCGGATTGCTGATTGACATCTTACGGACAATGTACAATGCCTCAAAATAAAGTATTGGTCTTTGGTGGCCACATATCAACAAATGCCATCATAAATAAAACATTATGTGTATTTTTATTTAAATTAAGTACTTAACAATGCAAAAACTTTGGCTTGCATCACTCTTAAAAATACTTTTGTAGAGATATAAAAGCAGCTTCTGCATAAAGCATTTTAGCAGACGAGACAGCGAACATATTTGGAAAAGAACAGCTTTCAATCGGTGTCAGATTTTTCGATCGAACAGTAAGATTCTACGTGAAGAATTCATTGGGCTTGTTGAACTCATGGCAATAGATGCGCAGACAATTGCTGAAAACATCAAAACATTCATTATCGAAAGAGGTTTAGTCCCAGACTAATGTAGAATGGGCGGCAAGACTTCTGATGTTTTTTTTTTTTATCAATTACGCCAGTCATCGCCTCAATTTTGTATTCAATGATCTTAATTCAGTCCCCGCAATCCGGAACACTATTTCAACCATTAAATATGTCATTAATTATTTCAAAGAGGCACCTATTCGTAGGATATACACCCCAAATGTTCGTTTTGTGAAATACGTTGGTCGGAGATGTGACAGTGTATTAGCGATTTTAAGAGATTTTATGGCGGAATAATAGCGGGATTAGAAAAGATGAGTACTGAAGGTAATGCTGGCACAAGTAAAGTAACTTTTCAAGCTACACATCGCTGCTACTAAAAGAGTGTTTATAATTTGCATGTGCATAATTGCAAAATACTACGATATTCTCCAAACAGTAGTGAATTTAATGCAGGCCAAGAACAACAAGATCATTAATTACAGCTCTAAGCCTACAGCATAACAAAACTTTTAGCCTGATCAATCTGAAGGTTAACTTTAAGGCGCAAGTTTATTTGATAATTTAGAAGGGATTGAAAACGAAGTTGAACTTTGGCATGAGCAACAAAATGAAGACAAAGACATAATGTTTGCCTATAGCAAAACAGATTTTCTTCCGAAAATCAGGGAGCCATTATAAATTTTTTTGGCAATGCCTTGTACAACCGCAACCGTGGAACGATCTTTTGGTACTCTGAGAAGACTGACGACTTGGCTGAGATCTACAATGGGAGAATCTCGGTTAAATGGTAATAAGTATACTAAAACCAAAACTTTAAACTTATTTCATATTTTATAGGATTGTGTATGTTAAGCGCCCATTGAGACTTTGTGAAATAACAACAGAACGAGCTGAAGGAATATATTTTGAATGACTTGTATCGAACTCCAGAAAACTATTATTTCTTTTTCAATACATGAAACTGGTTATTTAAAGCATCATATACAGAAATTGACTTTGAAAACCAACATGCGTTTACAACTACAACGGGATGCATCGGCTACAAATTTTGCAAAACAATTAATGGACATTGGAAATGGGCGAATACAAATTGCATTGTATCACCTTGCCAGCAAACTTTTATTATTATTATTATATAGCAGAATTGGTACAAAAGGTTTTCTAAAAAATTACACGGGGATACAAAAATCATCAGTACGCGAGCTACTTATATAAGCGGCCAAAAGCATCGATGTGAATAGCATCAGGTTTTCAACTATCCAACTGACTCCCAGCCAATAGATTAAATTTTGAGAATGGCCTGCTCACGCGTCGGAAACCCTTCCGATTTATTTGTTTACGCACCAGATGGAAAAAACAAGAAATATTGTGCAACGCGTTCATAGTTTTTGGATGGACAAACGGACATGGCTATATCGTCTCGGCTGTTGATGCTGATCAAGAATATATATACTTTATGGGGTCGGGGATGCCTCCTTCTGCCTGTTACATACTTTTGCACAAAACCATTATACCCTTATTTACCCATTTTATGGGTTAAGGTTATATAAATTGAAATTAATCCGCTTCTTTTTAATAGTGCCGCCAAGCGAGTACCTAGCAAATACTATCTGTAGTTAACACTCCACGTATGTAGATGAGGAAGGAGCGATACTGACTGAGTGCGAGAGTGAGATAAAGCTATCGTGTGCCGCCGTGTGCGTGCATAATTTTCAGTTAAATGCGTTGCACTGCTTATATGTATATGTAAGTATGAACAAACAAATACCACCTGCTCGTTGCTCTTACAACAACTAGACTGAAACTTGTAAGCCCATCGTTGGGAACAGAAAATAAATGAGTAGTATAGACGTTTTTGATTTCTGTTTTCAAAGTAGTTTGTTTGCTTATAATTTTTTTTCTACAATATTTGCTTAAATTTGCATAAAAAATTTTTACTAACTAACTGCCTTCAAACACTTATGTACGCTCTTAATTTTTTAACAATAATTTTTTTTACAATTTAAACTAATCTTAACAGTGACTCAGTGCTTTGTTGATTTTAAATTAATATACAATTTATTCCTTAATATTAAAGCTTACAATCTAAATTAAACAATTTGTATTGAAAAAATAGCTGTTGCAAGACAGAAAGTAGTTTAGTGCTAGAGATCGCATTAAGCTTTGGTGCTTATATACATAGATAGCATTCGAGTTTTTGTATTTTAGTCAATGTTTTCAGAGTTTTCTTATGATTTCTAAGTTACTATCGTCTTATAAGGCCTTTACGCGTGCCAACTTCTTGTTTCCATATTATTCAACTGTTGAAGAAGATCAAATAATTTTCACGGCTTTCTATGCAAATTTAAAAAGTAATTTTGTGCACACTTTAGGGCCAAGTATCGTTTAAAAGCAACATAGCTGAAAGAATTGTTTAATTTTTTCGTCAGATTTTTATCGTTTAAGGACTATTGAAATTTTGTCTCTTAAGTTTTATGTTTATTACTTGAATGCAATTAATTTGTGAACTTTTAACAATACAAATAAGGTTCTGGACAAGTGTAAACTCAACGCTTTAGTGTCTTTATGCTCTACTACTAACATTTTTTCGTGGGATGGATTTTAAGGGTTTACAAATTTAAAATCACAGTTGACAGCGGCACGGACTAAGCACAAATGCTTAGATGTCGGCGACAATAGTGCTCCGGGGATCATTGCGTACACTGGCGCATCGTGGTCATGTTGGTATGAGTGGGTTTCTGCTGACACGAGTGTCGTCCGGTTGTCGCACACAGACCGTTCCGCAGTGGCAAGGCTGGTGGCAGAGATGGCGGCGTCGGCGTCTTAGCGCGCCCCATCTGCTCCAAAGGCAGTGAATAGTGCGCATTGCTGTAAATATAATTGGGATCCATCATTTCTCTGGCCGTTCCGTTATCGTTGTCGAAGTCGAGTTCACGTTGCTTGAAATGTGGTGGGGCATGCACCATGGGTGCGTCTGCATACGAGTAGCAAGAATCAGCCACAGTCGCTGTGGCAGCCAGAAACTGTGGCTTTGTATAATGATTTTGCTTAGATTGCTGAAGTTGCACTAATTTTTGTGGCTGCTGCTGCTGATCACGGCCCATTGTTGACGTTTTTATGTGCAACACAAAGTTGGTGCTGTCATCAATGCTGCCAGCCAAGCTCTTGGAGCTGTTAATTTTGTTATCGTGCATTAGTGTGGCGGACATCGGGACCTGCAACTGCTGGAACTTATGCTGACCATCGACGGCATTCAAATCATTGTTGGGCATCGAACACATTCCATAATGGTGATGCCCGACAGCAGCAGCGCCTCTTGTTTGATGTGGGGCCGTGTAAGTGTTGGGAAACGTTGGGTGAGTGCCTAGGGAGCAGGGATGGTGTTGTAGACGAGACATATAGTCCTCATCACAGAAGGTCTTTTGATACTCGCGTTCCTTGCGACCCAGCGCCGAGTTGCCCCACAAACCACCTTTAAGATACTCGCGAATCTTGTGACGGCAGCGATACAGAACTAATGCTAACGCGGTAATAGTCGCTGCAGATCCAACCAGAAGAGCACCAATCAAGGCCTGCTTGCGAATATCGGTGTGGGTGCAGCCCATCAGTGTGGGATTCAAGTGTTTTAAGGACTCCCCACGCAGACGTTCAGGAAACTCGCAAAGCAGCTCCGTCTGCTGATCCTCTTGGGTGAAATTCTTGGCTGTCAGCAGATTGCGCAGCCACATAACGCGGCAGTCGCAGGACAAGGGATTCTCAGAAAGATCTAACGTTGTTAAGTCCTTCCACGGGAAAAGCCCTTCGGCCAGAGAAGTCAAAGCGTTTGCTTTAAGCACTACATGACGCAAATGTGGTAGGCCACTAAGTGCTCCCTCCTGCACCTCGACAAGCATTTTGTTAGAGGATAGAGTAAGAGACTCCAAGTTTCCATTGACAGCAAATGCACCGGTCATAATTCTTTTGAGTTTCATTGCACCATTGATGTCCAGTCGCTGTAGTTGTTTTAAGCCTACAAAGGCACTCTCGCCAATCATCTCAAAATCATTTTGACCCAATGAGAGTTGCTCCAGACGCACCAGGTGACTGAGACCTGCGGAAGGAATGTGATCCAATCGGTTGTCAGACAGATCCAGAATCCGAAGCCCATCCAGACCCACGAAGCTGTTGTGAGAGATGTTTTGCAAGCTGGCGCCCTTCAGCTCTAGACGCGTCAATCCCTTGAGATCCTGAAATGCGCCTGACTGTAAGCTCAGCAAGGAGTTCATGCCTAGGAAGAGCTCAGCCAGACTGGGCATGGCCTGAAATATGACCGGATCTGGCACAGAGGTCAACGCATTATCATCCAAATACAGAATACGCAACTGCTTAAGACCGTCAAATGCTTTAGGGTCTAAAAAGCCAATGCGATTCTCACCCAAGTTAAGCTCCTCAATCTTCAGCAGCGGTGAAAATGTTCCCTGATGCAGCTCCGATATAAGATTTCCTCTTAAATTGAGAACAGTTACAGCGGATAGTCCCATAAAGGTCCTATTACTGATCTGACCAATTTTATTGTGGTTCAAATGCACCTCCTGCAGCTTTTTCTGATAAGCAAACGTGCGCTGCGGAATGGTCATCAAATGGTTTTTCGATAAATCCAAGAACGTGAGCTCCGCATAAAATTGTATTGATGAATCAATGGTCTTAATTTTGTTGCTCTTGATGACCAATCGCTGAATGGATGGATTCAACGCTATGGGCAGCACATCCAGCTGCCCTTCACCGCACTGTACAACCAGGGTGTTATCATCGCACTGACAACCGGGCGGACAATTCGCTAGAGCCTCTGTTTGGTTCACATAGCTGCTAATTATTAAAATGGAGCTCCAGAAGCAGACAAAAATCAACTTTTGTACTTTCCGCATTTTTTTTTTTCGTTTTTTTTTTATTTATATTTGAGTCTTGTAGTTCCGTTGAGTTTTTGCCTTTTAAGGCTGATAGGCGACTATATGCTGACCGGCGTGTTTTTGTGTGAGTTATGATTTTAGTTTTCCATGATACTTCTGAAAGACAAGAAAATGAAGATTACAAAGGTTGGCTATATTAGTCGCTAAGAAGCTATTTTGAATGATAAAATTAATTTTGTAATTTGGCTTTAAAATTGTAAAGCTCACAATTAAACGAAATTTTATTTTTTTGATTTTTATTTTAATTTCTGTGCATAGAAGCTATTCATTTTTACATGCTTTTATTTAACTCGACTTGTCTGTCTGTTTGTTTGTACCGGAATCTTGTTATCAAATTTTCGCTAGGCTTCCGACTAGCTAGAGCTCTGAAATTTTCACCAAAAAAACACGAAAACCAGTTTTCCTTTATTACTAATTTGTCTATTGAGTTTGCAAAGCTCTAGTAGCAAAGAGAGAAGACAGCCGGTTCTCAGGCCCAAGGTCTTGGGATCGATCTCCGATCGAGACACATTTTTTTAAATGCTTTTTTTTTTTATTATGTAAACCTTTTTAAACTATCGATTACATACGTGTGCAAGAAAGCGTATAAGAGCATGACTTCAAAATTTATTTGATTCTCTTGTTATATGTTAATTTCTTTATTATTAGTAATTGTGGCTCATTGCACATCCGACATTCTACTTATTGAGATAATCTGCACCGACTGAGGATACAGATTTATTAATTTTAACTTTAATTTTATATTTAACTTTGATTCGATGTACGTTTTTGCATTCACATTTTCACAAAAAAATCGTATCATAGTTGTATTAAATCTTTAAATAAACAGGTTAAATAACATGATTTTTTTAGTAGATATAGTTTATGAAGTTTCGTGCACGAAATACGATCCCGTTTTCATAATTTGCGTATCACGAAAGAAAATTTAAGGTAAATAACCCATACATCTTGTTTTAGTGTAGTTAGTTAGATTTACTCACTAACGTGACGTGCAATACAAATCTTCATGGTTTTGAATCGTAAGCCAAACAAGTAAGAAGGCTCTAGTCGGGAGAACCCTGAACCCAGTTGCAATAAATAAATTAAATTTATGTAAGACTTTGGTATTCTGACTTAGCTTCAATCGATTAAGTTCAATATCTCCGGTATTTCTTAACCGATTTGGACGAAATTTTCAGAAAAGTTCTATCGTTACCCATTACTTCAACCCTCATTTTTAGATTTTCCAAATTCGATTGATGTTCGATCGATGTTATCGATTGCATGTGTATATCGGAAACCAGAATAGTTATCGATAATTTGAAGCAAACTTGTTCTGCTCATGGTATAGGAGAACTTATATCCAAAATCTGAAGTCTCTAGCTCTCGTAGTCTCTGAGATCTACGCGTTCATACATACGGACAGACGGACAGACAGACGGACAGACGGACATGGCTATATCGTCTCGGCTGTTGATGCTGATCAAGAATATATACACTTTATGGGGTCGGAGATGCTTCCTTCTGCCTGTTACATACTTTTGCACAAAACCATTATACACTTATTTACCCAATTTATGGGTTAAGGGTATAAAAATCAATAAAAGCATCAAACCATAAAAACATCTTTTCTAACGTGATGAGCTAATTCTGTGAAAAGGGCAAAATACTTGGGGATGTTTTTGACTTGTGATATTAAAGATTTTTCATTTATTTAATAAATTTACATTAAATTAAGAATTTGTACTTGAACACTTTAACAATTCGGAAACTTATGCTGGAAAACTTACCTTAGATTTTTGGTGTTTGCAAAAAAAAGCAACAATTTTAATGAATGCAGCAAGGTTATAAAAATTATACAAAAAAAATTATTCTCTTGGTGTTTGAGATTTTAGCCAATTATAACTTTGCTTGGTTGCGAACCGATTTCACTGCACTTTATATATTTTGAATTAAACTCAAATTTCTACAAGCACCCAAAATATTTTTATTCAGCCAATTTATTACTTTTAGTTGTTTTGTAATTTGGTTTGTTGCGTGATGCATGCGTTTTATTTGTTAGTTTGAAAATCGTGCGCGATAATCCAGTTGCTCGCTTTGCTGCACGCTTCAAGTTGTTTTAACACAGCGTTTAGGTTTACGTTTGTGGTATTTGTGGCGATGTTAGCCAGTGAAACTTTCGATGCCTGGTAGTAATTTGCAACCGAACACGACAAGGCGACGAACTACACTGATTTAGCTGAGAGAGTAGCGCATTGACGATACCTCGGCCCGAGTGTTTTCAGGTCCGACCAAGGCATACTTATATATAAGTATGCCTTGGGTCCGACAGCTGCAAACGGGTGTAAATACTCCACGCCGCGGTCTTGCAAGTTGCAATGTGTGAGAGAGCGAAATGAAGAAATATAAAAGAGAGAGAGAGAGAGAGAGAGAGAGAGAGAGAGAGAGAGAGAGAGAGAGGGAGAGAGAGAAAGAAAAAGCGTGAGCATATCCAAGGCATACTTATATAAGTATGCCTTGAGCATATCAAAATGTGGTGCATTTGCTAGCCCAGATAAAGCAGCAGAGAGCAAACTGGTTTTGAGAGCCGCCGCATAAAACTCACTCAAAAAGACACTCATTTATCTAAACCTGTTTCGTACATAGTACACGACTTCCAAGTCTTGGATTTTGAGATTGCAGAGTTACTGTCAGTTGAGGCCAGGCAGCCATCAACATTTACCCGAAAGAAATAAATCGAATTATGTGGCACAAGCCATGAAAATATTAGACGATGTTTTGTTAACTATTCAAAAGCAACAAATAAGTACAGCCAAATATGTAAATTATCAACGTGGAATGACAGTCTAAACACTTAATCAAAATTTTTCAGTCACTTTGTAAAAAAAAAAAATGTATATCATTTAAATACTTACCTCAAAGGAGGTACGCAACCCAAAAGTACTTTCCAAGCAGTAATCCAAAAAAACTTTAAAGTTGTTGTAAAACCTTTTTTCGGCATACATGAGAATGGTTATTTATAGAATCATTTGATACTTGGGACATGCCTTTCTATTGCCTTGCCTCATGCATTTCTGAGTAATAACCCAGAGAGCGAGGCTGTTCAGATACAGATACAACAACAACTTTAACGTGAAAGATAATTGCAGACGAACAGCACAAACACACACCAACAAAATATGCAGACTGCTCAACGATTTAGAAACATACACACACAAAAATGTGGAAAGAAGAAAAAAATTAAATGACCATAACTTTGAGCTAACAACGTAAACGGGTAAAGGGAGGATAGGAGCTAATTTTTTTATTTGTTTTAGCTTTGAGTTTTGTTGGCATTTGCTAGATGATTTAACTTTTTCTCATCTCGTTATTCTTCTTAAAGTAAAGTATGTAAAATATTATTTGGCTGTGTGTCCACAAACGCAAATCTGTGCAGCTTTCTATATATGTAAACTATAAGGATGCAAGTGTCTCCAGTAAATCTTGTTTTGGCATGTGACTTTTATCACAATTGTTATTATTTTTGTGTGCAGTCTGCAATCGTTGTCAGCTTTGTGGTTACTTACAAAATTGTTAGAAATTTATGTTATTTATGGCTAGACGAAATTGTATAATCAATAAATCCCAATAAAAATTACAAAAGTAAGTAATAGCTGAAAATGAAACAAATACTGCTTAAAATATTCATATGTCTATATATTACTCATGCTACTTCAAACCTATATATGATGTTATAAGGCAACAACAATAAATACCCAGTATTAAGTCACCTTAAAATTTAAAGCAACTCAGAACATAACTGTTTTATGACAGCTTTAACACTAGTATCAAAAACTTAGTTTTGATGTTTTAGAAAGTTTTAGCCTAGCTCCACTGTGGTAAAATTCTAACAAAAGAAAAACTGTAAGACCGCAAAGAAACAGATTGCTTAAAAAAATACCTCATAGCTAATTACAACTCGCTTCATAAAACTGGGTTTCCGTAGTGCATGTATAGAAAAAACACGAAAAAAAAACCAAAACTGAACTGCACCACTGTTGCGGCAGTGCTTGATCTTAATTGTATACCATAAATAGATGCAGTAGGTGTGTGGAAAACTTTTTGAGATATCACGTTACACATTAAGATGAGCTTTTGGCAGTTCCACTAGAAACTAAAGCAAACGTCAGTCAGTTTGATGGAATTTTCAATTTGCGACAATGTGGGAGAATATGTTGGTAATAAGTTTTAACAATATTTGACGCAGATTTCACAGGAATGGGTTATCGCATCCAAATAGCACATTGAAAATTTTTGCGTTCGAAAAAGCTAAAAGCACTTAAACAGTTAGACAGATTTGGGTAGTCATGTGTCATGAGGCAAAACACAACATAACACAACACAGCAACCAACAACCGTTGCGCTCGACAAAGCATAAATGCAAAAAATGCTTGACCAAAAAGTTAAAATGCAACCAAGAAAATAACTTGACAACAACATAACAACTTGTAACTTGCAACCCACAGCTAACAAAACACACAAACAACACTTTCGCACTTTGGTTAAAAAAAGCGTAGGGTGAGTTAATTTGAATATATGAGAACGATGCTCGTCCAGCCATCTATTCAAAATCATTTGACTGTTATATATGCACAGACATTCGATACTATATACCCTTCGCTAATATTATATTGAATATTGTAAATGTGTATGCCCCGAACTTAAGGGAACATCTTCAGCCCACACATTATACATAAATATTCTTGATCAGCAACAGCCGAGTCGAAAAGGTCCATGTCCGTCTGTCCATCTGATTATGCGCGTCAATCTAGGAGATTGGGATATAAGTTCACGTACACAGAAAAAATTTGTTTTAAATTATCATTTTCTCTCAGAGCAGTATCGATGGGCGTGGCATCGAATCTTTTGATGCAGTTTATCTTGGCACCAAATTTTGAGGTTCTAGCTCAAAACTTTGGGAGATATGGGATTTTTTGACTTCGAAATGCGGGTGGGCTGGGGGCCGAATGGGTGGGCGCGGCTCCAAAATTTTTAATGCAGTTATTTGGGGGTTGCTAGTAGCTATCTTCTTACCAAATTTGGTTACTCAAGCTGTAAGGATGTGCGAAATATGTGAATTTCTCGTTTTTAAGTTATCGAATTTATCGATTTGCCGGCCCCCCTGTTATCGTAGAACCGCTTTATTTACTATTCCATAGATAAAGATAATTGGAAAGTTTCAAGTCTCTAGCTTGAAGGGTGTGGAAAAAAGTTGCGAACATAGAGACGGACGGACACCATGACGGACATTGCACAAACCCAATATACTCTGTACATTTTGTAACGAGTATAAAAACTCGTTTTGGCTTCGCTACTTAGTTATGGTTCGGCTGCTACATACACGGCCATTTACCAGTATTAAGAAATCATTTAACAAGCCCAGTTGCAATCTTGGCCACCGTGGACCATGGTAACTGCAACTTCCGTTTTCGCTTTGCCTCTTTTCTACAGCGAATTGTCTTAAAACCAATAAAATATCAATTGACTTGCATTTAATCATATTCCAAATATGCAAAGGCATGTTAACTATTGAATAGTTTCCTTGCCTGTGTCGGGGAACCGAGATCAAACCGGAAAGGAATCACATTGTGCCAATGTTCAGCATTGTGGTACTTAATTTTCTTCTTCGTGTTTTTTTTTCCAACCATTTACACTTTAGACATTTTATACTCTGATACCGAAGATATATGGTGTGTTGGTTTTGTGCAACATCCGACACCCAGCAAGCTAGAGGTTTGAAAGTACGAAATTATCTTTGAGTATGGACTGTTAAATAAAAATTAAATTGAACTATATTAGAAAAGTGTCAAGATTGGGGTGGTACTCCTACTGAAAAGCTGGAAATCGATAAGATCGACAACTGAAAATCAATAAAACCGTACATTCCTCACTTTCTTACAGCGTAAGTTACCAAACTAAGAAAAACGACAGATAATACTTATATGCAATTAAAAAGGTGCCAACACCTTTGGTGAATCACTCACGCCTTCCGCCTCCACCCGTACACTCAGCCGCCCCCGCCTTTAAAATTTTATTCGCCTATTTCTTTTCAGCTAAAGTCACCAAATTTTGTTTAAAGTTAGTTGGCGATGTTATAAAAAAATTCGATGCCACGCCCACACCTGCCGTCCACCTTTTAATATCGGGAATCCCCATATCGTCCACAGTTTTTGAGCTAGGGTATCAAAATTAGTTAACAATACAGCCGGTAACTTCTCCCAAAGATCTGTATCAAAACTTTGGATGCCACTCCCAACCAAACTGCTCCCAGCCTATAAATTTTCAAGGGCGTGCCATGTCCCTGCCGACCCCTTGACGAGCATGCCCTTACCACTAGTTTTTACACTGGTATCAGAGTATTCCGCAGTCGGTTGCGTCCGACTGCAACGATTTCACTTGTTTCTTTTCACCTCTGCTTTAAAGTCATCTCCTGGTTATTGTTATTAAAAAGTGAGCGATAAGTAAAACGAGGCGAAGAAGGAAGTCTGCCAACAAAGAGCAGCAACGGAAGTGAGTAAACAATAGACCAAAGAATGAAGCTTCGAACTGACTGCGTATGCCTATTGCTAACTCCGGTTAAGAATAAGTTAAAATGCCATGAACAGTAAATAAATACCTACAACCCTGCCCATACCTACATATATATATTTGTCGGTACTTAGAATCATACAACTCTGTCAATTGTGTTTAGGTAACTTGATGACTTGTCATGTTTCCCTGTTTCCTCGTCGTTTACCTTTTTAAGATGCTTGTGTATTAAAAACTAGAACATCATCAAGTTTGTGGCGTTTTAGAGTTCCCAAAAGCTTTTAAAACATACGTCGTCACGTTAGACGGAGTGAAGCGGCAGATGTTATCTGCGTTGATAGCTTACAAAAGCTCAATCGTCTGCGGGAGAGCGGGAGTGAAAAAAGTGGTGTTGGGCTTGAGCTTTTACGCTCTTAATTTAGTTTGCCACTCCTCTCAGACCTTCTTTAATATATTTAATTGTAAACTTTATTTTCTCTTAGTATTTTCTAATATTATTCAGTGTGATCTTTACATAAATTTATTTGCATTTGGTGTGCATTTCTATGGAAAAACTTATTTCAATATTGATGGCCTCTAGCCTTAACTCCACAGCGAACAGCCATGCAGTGATTAGGGTCCTAGGCAAACAGAAATTAAGGCTCAAGATTTGTCACATAAATGCTCAGAGCTTAGTAAACAAGGTTGAAGAGTTTCGTTTCCTGTTTGTTAATTCCCAAGTAGGTGTTGTATGTGTGTCTGAAACGTGGTTTGTATCTGAACTTAGTAACATGGTTATTAGCTGTGATAGTTATGGGGGTGTAGTAATTTATCTTAGCATAAGAGAAAGGGGTAAAGTTGTTTTTAAGCAGCCCAATGATAGACTAATAGAGTACATTTTTACATGCTTTTATTTAACTTGACTTGTCTGTCTGTCTGTTTGTTTGTACTGGATTCATGTAATCAAATTTTCACCAAGTTCCCGACTAGCTAGAGCTCTGAAATTTTCACTAAATATCTGTTTCAGATGACAATACATGTTTTTAAAGTTTTTGGCACGATAAAATATTTAACACCATGCCAAAACCACGCAAACCTGATTTCCCTTTTGATTAAGTTACTATTTTGACTGGTAAAATCGACGAGCTTTGGTGGTATAGAGAGAAGACCACCGCTTCACAGGCCAAAGATCGTGGGTTCGATCTCCGACTGAAACTTTCCATTTTATTAAGTTTTTTACAAACTTTATTAAACTAACGGTTACATATGTATGCAAGAAAGCGTATAAAAGCATGTCTTCAAATTTTTTTGATTTACTTGTTCTAGATTTAATTAATCGCATCTGTGATACTAAAATGCTTATTGGCTGCTTTTACAGGCCTCGTAAAAATATAGACTGCTCAGACAAAATTGGCTTAAAAGCTAACTTAATACTTAATTATACCGATATTATATTGGCAGGTGACATGAATAGTAATTTATTCACTGAAAGACAACTGGCGGATGATATGGTATCTCTCGGCTTAATACCGGTGAACATTTCAACACTGACACATTTCTCCAAAACGACTAATATTTTAATTGACTTGTTTTTCGTTAATAAAAGGGAACTAGTATTACATTATGATCAAATATCTGTACCTGCTTTCTCAAAACATGACTTAATATTTTTGACGCATGACCTGCCTCTTAATTATTGTCAACAAACTATTTCATACCGGGACTTCAATAACATCGACTTTTCCAGTTTCTACGATGATTGTTACATTTCTAATCTTGATCTCATTTTTTCCTTCACTGCAGTTGACACCCAAATTCATTATGTGCAATATTTCATCGACATGATGTACAACAAACATGTGCCTATCAAAACCAAAGTTATAAAGCCTTCAATAAAGTCTTGGTTTAACAAAGATATACAAAGTGCAATAATATTAAGAGATAAGGCATACAAGAAATGGCAGAGATACAAGACTGATCACTTACATAACGTATTTATTACCAATAGATTTATTTATTACTAATAAATTTAAAAGAGCAATTTACAGCAGACATTGGAAAGATATCAAGAAATTGGGGATTGGGAAAGTTCAAACTGTGATAAATGATAGTATTGATGTTAATTGTTTAAATAAACAAGTGGAAACGTTGCAGTCGGACGCAACCGACTGCGGTATACTCGATACCAGTATTAAAACCCGAAAAAACAGGCCTGATTGCAAAGGGTAACGGATGCGGCAGGAGTGTACGCTGCCTTAAAGATTCTCCGATGCAAATGGTGATACCACCAGCTGTCTTCGTTGCAAATTTGGTGACTCTAGCTCAAAGTTTGTGAAGGGTGGGGAAAAAGGGGCTGATGCAGATATTTGTGGAATGTCAATTGCTATCTTCATACCAAATTTGTTGGCTCTAGGTCAAAGTTTGTAAAAGGTCTGGAAAGGGGGGCTTGGGGGCGGTATGGGCTGGCGTGGCATCCAAATTTTTGCAGCAGATCTCTGTGGAATGTCAATTGCTAACTTCATACCAAATTTTGTGAATATAGCTCAATAATTGTAAAAGTAGGGAGAGGGGGGCTGGGGGCGGTATGGGTGGAATTGCAACCAAATATTTGCTGCAGATCTTTGTGAAATGTCAATTGCTATCTTCCTTCCAAATTTGATGACTCTAACTCGAAGTTTGTAAAAAGTTACAAAAGGGGGGCTGGGGGCGGTATGGGTGGGCGTGGCATCCAAATTTTTGCTGCAGATCTTTGTGGAATGTCAATTGCTATATTCTAGCTGAAAGTTTGTAAAAGGTGGGAAAAAGGGGGCGAAATGGGTGGGCGTGGCTCCAAAACTTTGATGCAGTTTTTTGGGGGTCGTTGCAAGCTATCTTTCTGCCAAATTTGGTGGCTCTAGCTCCACAACTCTGGAAGATACACGCATTCCCGTTTTTGCCGAAGCGTAGGGACATCTGGGGGCGGCTAGGGCAGTATTGGTGGGCGTGGCATCCAAACTTTTGATGCAGTTTTTGGGGGGTTATCATCACTTATATTGGCACTAAATTTGGTAGCTCTAGCTCAAAAACTGTGGGAGATATAAGCTTTTTTGACTTTAAATTGCGGGGAGGCTGGGGGCGGAATGGGTGGGCGTGGCTCCCAAATTTTTGATGCAGTTTTTGGGGGTTGCTAGTAGCTATCTGCCCACCAAATTTGGTAGTTCTAGCTGTAAGGATGTGCGAAATATGAGGATTTATCAGTTTTGAGTTATCGAATTTATCGATTTACCAGCCACCCAGTTATCGTAGAACCCCCATCTTGACACTTTAATTTACTATCCCATAGATAAAGAGAATTGGAAAGTTTCAAGTCTCTAGCTTGAAGGGTGTGGAAAAAACTTGCAACCATACGGACGGACAGACGGACAGACGGACGGACACCATGACGGACATTGCACAAACCCAATATACTCTTTACCTTCGGTATCGAGTATAAAAATTTTTTAGTGAAAATGTTCCTGTGTCTCTATGTAACCCCTATGTGAGTTCTCCGTCTGTTAACAATTGTCAAACCAGTTTCCATTTTAGTCCTTTGTATCAATGTGATGTGATGCAGTCAATGCAAACAAGTGAACGCAACTGACAGCGGTATACTCGTTACCAGTATTAAAAACGGTAAAGAGACGCCTGATTGCAAAGAGGTACGGTTGAGGCAGGGGTGTACGCTAGCTCGAAGTTGGTAAAATGTGAGGAAAGGGGGGCTGGGAGCAGTATGGGAGGGTGTGGCATACAAATTTTTTATGCAGATCGTTGTGGAATGTAAATTGCAATCTTCATATCAAATTGGGTGACTCTAGCTCAAAGTTTGTAAAAGGTTTGGAAAGGGGGGTGGAAGGGGTGGGCGTGGCTCCAAAACTTTGATGAAGATTTTTGGGGGTCGTTGCCAGCTATCTTCCTACCAAATTTGGTGGCTCTAGCCTCACAACTCTGGAAGATACACGCATTCCTATTTTTGACGAAGCGTTGGGTCGGATGAGGGCGGCTAGGGCAACATTGGTGGGCGTGGCATCCAAACTTTTGATGCAGTTTTTTGGGTTTGTTTACCAAATTTGATAGTTCTAGATGTAAGGATGTGCGAAATATGTGGATTTATCGGTTTTGAGTTATCGAATTTATCGATTTTCCAGCCCCCTGTTATCGTAGACTTTACTATCCCATATATAAAGAGAATTGCAAAGTTTCAAGTCTCTAGCTTAAAGGGTGTGGAAAAAATTTGCGAACATACAGAACTACAGACGGACGGACACCATGACGGACATTGCACAAAACCAATATACTGTTTACCTTCGGTAACGAGCATAAAAATCAAATCCAATGCTACTGGTTTGGACAATATTAACCCTAAATTTGTAAAACTGTTATTACCTTTTATAATAGGCCACTTAACGCATATTTTTAATACTGCTATTACCACCTCTACATTTCCTAATGAATGGAAAATTGCCAAAGTTCTACCTGTTGCTAAGGCCAATGCTGACTTTCGACCGATATCCATATTGCCATACCTATCTAAAATTTTTGAGCATCTAGTCGCCAAACAAATTACAAATTTTCTAAACGCCAATAAACTTCTTGTCCACCATCAGTCTGGCTTTCGGACTAATTACAGTTGCACAACGGCGATTGTAAAAGTAGACGAGGATATTAGGTAAAAAATTGATAATAGCGAGGTAACCTTATTGACGCTTCTTGATTTCAGTAAAGCTTATGACACGGTGAACCACGACATACTACTCACCAAGCTATGTAGCATGTACAATTTTAGTACAACTGCCACCAAACTAATGTCCTCCTATTTCAAGCAACGAAGACAAGCCGTTGTTTCCGTGAACAATATATCGGACCTGCTGATAGTGCCCCGTGGTGTTCCGCAGGGATCAATATAAGGTCCGCTTCTATTCTCTATTTATATTAACGATCTACCGTCATGTCTGCCTTACTGTGATGTTAATTTGTATGCTGACGATGTCCAATTGTATGTAAGTACTAAACTTAGGGCCAGTTTTTCAATGTCTGGTTAAAGTAAGAATTAGCTAGTCTTTTATGGGATTGAAATTTTTGGCAGCTGTGATGGTGTTAGTCAGCGTAGGCTCAATGTGGCTTCTAATAGTGTGGCTCGTTACGTGTATGATTTGAAAAGGAAGGACCACGTTAACGTGGTCCACAAATTACGTGTGGTGTTCAAGGGTGGGGGGGGGGGGGGGGAGAGAGTCAAGTTAAATCTTTCCAAATCTCACTTTTGGAGAGGGGGCGTTTTTAACCAATATAACGTAATTTGGTAAGTCGAAAAAAAAAAAAAAAAAAATGCCTCACGTAATTTGTGAACCACCCCTTACGGGCTATGCCAACAAACTGTTCGGCTTAAATTTATCGTCGTTGGTTAAGGTCAAAATTCTTATTTTTTACATAAAATAATCTTTACACAAAAGGCTGTGTACTTATTTGTACTTTTTTACTTGTTCGTTTTCGACAACAACAACATATTGACATGTAGGTACTTGAAAGTGCACGACAGAGACAACAATTGATAGTATGATATGGTTAATTTGTATGGTGGCTATGTCGTAGAATGCTCCGATCGAAATGAAATTTCATAGTGAACAAACGCGACATGATCTTAGCAATCTGTGAAAGTTTCATCAAGATCGGTTCAGCAGTTTGGCCGGAAATCGTGTTGATATGGTAAATTTATATGGTGGCTATATCATAGAATGCTCCGATCGGGATGAAATTTCATAGTGAACAAACCCGACATGATCCAAGCAATCTGTGAAAGTTTCATCAAGATCGGTTCAGCAGTTTGGCCGGAAATCATGTTGATATGGTAAATTTTTATGGTGGCTATATCGTAGAATGCTCCGATCGGGATGAAATTTCTAAGTGAACAAACCCGACATTATCGAAGCAATCTGTGAAAGTTTCATCAAGATCGGTTCAGCAGTTTGGCCGGAAATCATGGTTATATTGTAAATTAATATGGTGGCTATATCGTAGAATGCTCCGATCAGGATGATATTTTATAGTGAACAAACCCGACATGATCTAAGCAATCTGTGAAAGTTTCATCAAGATCGGTTCAGCAGTTTGGCCGGAAATCGTGTTGAAACAGACAGACGGACGGACGGACGGACAGACGGAAATCAATTCCTAAGCTCGTCCTGATCATTTTGATATATAGTTTATGGAGTCTCCCATCTTTCCTTTAAGGCGTTACAAATTCATGAAAAGTCAATATACCCTGTGAAGGGTATAAAGAAATTTATATATACACCCAACTCTTTTTTTACACGGTTTTTTTTTTATACGGTTTTGAAGTTACACGGTTGAAAAAAAAAAATTTTCATCATTTTGTTTTGTTTGTTTTTACCACACTTGGCAAATAAAAAATTGTATGTGCTACTTAACATTTTTTCTTTTAGCTGCAAATTTCTTTAAAAATGATCCTTATATGGAACGTGCCCTGAAATTCGAACGAGACATTAATAATTGTATTGCTGAGTATGAAGAGTTGCATAAAGAACTTAAAAAACCAAAAGTTCAACTTTCCATTAAAAAATTTTTAATAAAAAAGTCGACGGCGCAAGACCTGTCGGAAAGTAGTCCGTTAGCTCAAAACTCTATTACCGGACGAAAGTCACCATTGGATAATTTGATGGATATCTCCAGTGATGATACCGATTTTAGTCCAGTTCGTCGCAAACAATTGCGCTTGTTATCAAGTAGCGACGACTAATTATGTTATGTTAATAATTTTTTTTTCTATTTCTATTCAAATTTCTCTGTTCTTAATTCTGGATTAACAAATTTCTTTGGTTTTTTGCTTGTATGAATTTTTCCACCTGTATGAATTATGAATTTTAAGTTGTAATGCTCAATAAAAATAAAATGACCATACAATTTGTGGGCATATCTGAAATTTTAAAGTTTTGAAAAATTTTTTTACACGGTTTTTCGAAGTAAATATAGTTCTTTATTTCATCTTACACGGTTTTCAATTGACATGGAACGTATCCCCCATTTTACTATAGGAAACGCCTCTTTTTTTACACGGTTTTTTTTTACACGGATTTCTGAGGAACGTATCTACCGTGTAAAAAAAAAGAGTTGGGTGTATATATATTCGTCAAAAACGGGAATGCGTGTATCTTCCAGAGTTGTGGAGCTAGAGCCACCAAATTTGGTAGGAAGATAGCTGGCAACGACCCCCAAAAACCTGCATCAAAGTTTTGGAAACACGCCCACCCATTCCACCCACATTTCCCCTTTTTTACAAATTTCGAGCTAATGTCACCAAATTTAGTATGAAGATAGAAATTTACATCCTACATAGATCTGCATATAAATTTGGATGCCACGCCCACCCATACCAACCCCAGCCACCCTTTCCCCACATTTAACAATCTTTGAGCTAGAGTCACCAAATTTGGTTTGAAGAAGATAGCAATTGACATTCCACAAAGATCTGCAGCAAAAATTTGGATGCCACACCCACCCATACCACCCCTGCCCCCCTTGCCATGCCTTTTACAAACTTTGAGCTAGAGTCACCCAAGTTGGTATGAAGATAGCAATTGACATTCCACAAAGATCTGCAGCAAAAATTTCGATGCCACGCCCACCAATGTTGCCCCAGCCGCCCTCATCCGACCCAACGCTTCGTCCAAAATAGCAATACGTGTATCTTCCAGAGTTGTGGAGCTAGAGCCACCAAATTTTGTAGGAAAATAGCTGGCAAACGACCCCCAAAAATCTTCACCCACCCATTCCGCCCCCAACCCCCTTTCACCACTTTTTACAAACTTATTCGAGCTAGAGTCACCAAATTTGGAATGAAGATAGTAATTGACAGCCCAGCCCAACTGCAATATGCAGAGGATACTGCCATTAACTGGCTTCAGAAAATCTTTTCAGATATCCTGACGACCGGTTCGATCCCTAAGCCATGGCTCGAATCCAAGGTCGTCTTCATCCCGAAGGCTGGCAAAGCCTCACTTACAATCCGAAAGGACTTTCGTCCAATCAGTCTTACATCCTTTCTACTAAAGACACTAGAAAAGGTGTTGAGTATACATATCAGAGACTCGATCAAGATCAAGATCACTTCTCTCAAGCACAACATATCATAAATCTACCGAAACAGCGCTCCATGCGGTTATATCCGCAGTAGAAAAGGCACTCCACTACAAGGAGTACTGCCTTATATCCTTTCTAGACATTTAGGGCGCTTTCAACAACGTCGTACCGGGCGCAATCACCGAGGCTTTGTCGGAGTTGGGGGTTGGACAACGCATTGTGGAACTGATTGATCAACTGCTTAAATGCAGAATCGTCACGGCCACATTGGGGTCTTCGACTATTTCCAGGGCCGTTAAGAGAGGCACCCCACAAGGAGGTGTTCTCTCCCCTCTCCTTTGGAATGTGGCTGTTAACAGCTTGCTGCGCTCCTTAGAGGGAGGGGGCTGTCGGGTGATAGCCTACGCAGATGGCGCCGCTATAGCCTTTTCGGTTAAATTCCCACAAAGTTTGTGCGAGCGTATGACCACCGCACTTTGAACCCTGTCCTCATGAGCCACTTCAAAGGGACTTGGTCTAAGCCCAGCCAAAACTGACTTAGTCCTTTTCACTAGGAAGTATAAGATACCTTCCCTCAAACCCCCAATCCTAAACGGGGTGGAACTCGCCTTCAGTAAATCCGCCAAATACTTAGGGCTCACTCTAAACAGCAAACTAGACTGGAATCTTAACACCGAAGAATGGGTTAAGAAGGCCTCAGTCGCTCTGTATACATGTAAGAAGTCCATCGGACTAAAATGGGGATTGGCACCCCACATCACGCTGTGGCTGTACACAGCCATCGTTCGGCCCATCTTACTGTACGGAGTGTCAGTATGGTGGCCAACGCTTTCTAAGAAGACATCAGTCCACAAGCTTGGCAAAGTACAGCGTGCCACTGGACTGATCACAACAGGGGCCCTCAGAACGACCCCAACTGAGGCTCTGGACAATATACTAAATCTCCTACCAATAGACCAAATGGGGAAATTAGTAGCAACTCTCTCTGCCCTACGGATGAGGGAAACTAAGCAGTGGTCCGAGCATATTCTAGTGGGTAACTTGCTTATCCCCTCTAACACGGACTATTGTTGTCCTCAGGAATTCCCCATAACCCCTTTCCACATACTAATCCCCCCAAGTGAGGATTGGTGCTCAGGCACGCAAGGGCCGACCGACTCAATAAGAATTAACACCGACGGCTCTAAGCTAGACGACCAGGTAGAGCGAGGCGTCTTTTGCGAGGAGCTGTCTATCAACAAATCGTTCAACCTTCCTGATCACTGCAGCGTATTTCGAGCTGAGATCGCGGCCATACAGGAAGCACTCTCATGCATTTCCGAATTTGAATGCTCAGCAGGTAGAATCTGCATTTTTTCTGATAGCCAGGGGGCTATCAAATCTCTAAAAGCGATATCATCCAACTCGATATCTGTCACAAACTGCCGCAGATCTCTACACGAGATGGCCAGCTGCAAGCTAAGGGTTCGATCGCAATTCGAACTCGAAGCTAACAAGGGGTGGCAGCTTACCACAGCATCAGGTAGGATTGCTAGGCAAACCTCGCCAACGCGCTGCAAAAAGCGCTCCTCAGACCTAATCCACAAAATCAGATTAGGCTGTGCCGCCGTAATCAGAGCCATTACGGGGCACTGGCTGGTGGGGTCGCACGCGGTGAGACTTCTAGCCCCTTCAAACGATTTCTGCAGAAGCTGTCGTGACGAGGAGGGGGAGGAAACAGTTTCCCACCTTTTCTGCGACTGACCGGCACTCTGCAAAAATAGAAATCGCTATCTAGGGTCCTTCTTTCATTCGGACCTAACTCTACTTGCGGATATTAATCCGAAAAATATAATGTCTTTCATTAAAACCTCGGGCTGGGTATACGGCTTTTGGATTAAGTCAGAGCGCGGCACCACAATGGGCCAACACGTGGCCTATGTGAGTGGGGGGCAATCTAAACCTTTGACTACTGCTATAACCTAACCTAACCTAACCTAGTAATTGACATCCCACATAGATCTGCATCACAAATTTGAATGCCACGCCCACCCCTTCAGCCTCAGCCCCCCTTTCCACACCTTTTACAAACTTTGAGCTAAAGTCACCAAATTTGGTATGAAGATAGCTGGTGGCATCCCCATCTGCATCGGAGAATCTTTAAGGCAGCGTTCAGCCCTGTTGCATCCGAACCCCTTTACAATCAGGCCTCTCTTAAGCTTTTTATACTCGATACCGAAGGTAAAGAGTATATTGGGTTTGTGCAATGTCCGTCATGGTGTCTGTCCGTCTGTCCGTCTGTCCGTCCGTATGTGTGCAAGTTTTTTCCACACCCTTCAAGCTAGAGACTTGAAACTTTCCAATTCTCTTTATCTGTGGGATAGGAAATTAAAGTGTCAAGATGGGGTTCTACGATAACTGGGGGGCTGGCAAATCGATAAATTCGATAACTCAAAACCGATAAATCCACATATTTCGCACATCCTTACAGCTAGAACTACCAAATTTGGTAAGAAGATAGCTACTAGCAACCCCCAAAAAACTGCATCAAAAATTTTGGAGCCACGCCCCCCCATTCCGCCCCCAGCCCCACGGCATTTTAAAGTCAAAAACGCCTATATCTCCCACAGTTTTTGAGCTATAGCCACCAAATTTGGTGCCAAGATAGGTGATGATGACCCCCCAAAAACTGCATCAAAATTTTGGATGCCACGCCCACCAATACTGCCCTAGCCGCCCCCATCCGCTCCAACGCTTCGTCAAAAACGGGAATGCGTGTATCTTCCAGAGTTGTGGAGCTAGAGCCACCACATTTGGCAGGAAGATAGCTGGCAACGACCCCCAAAAAACTGCATCAAAGTTTTGGAGCCACGCGCACCCCTTCCACCCCCCTTTCCCCACCTTTTACAAACTTTGAGCTAGAGTCACCAAATTTTGTATGAAGATAGCAATTGACATTCCACATAGATCTGCATCAAAAATTTGGATGCCACGCCCACCCATACCGCCCCCAGCCCCCCTTTCCCCACTTTATACAAACTTCGAGCTAGAGTCACCAAATTTGGTATGAAGATAGCAATTGACATCCCACATGGATCGGCAGCAAAAATTTGAATGCCACGCCCACCCATACCGCCCCAAGCCCCATAGCCCCCCTTTCACCACCTTTTACATGCTTCGAGCTAGAGTCACCAAATTTGGTATGAAGGTAGAATTTGACATTCCACAAGGATCTGCAGCAAAAATATGGATGCCACGCCCAACCATACCGCCCCCAGCCCCATAGCCCCCCTCTCCCCACCTTACACAAACTTTGAGCTAGAGTCACCAAATTTGGTATGAAGGTAGCATTTGACATTCCACAAGGATCTGCAGCAAAAATTTGAATGCCACGCCCAACCATACCGCCCCCAGCCCCCCTTTCCCCACTTTTACAAACTTTGAGCTAGAGTCACCAAATTTGGTATGAAGATAGCAATTGACATTCCACAAAGATCTGCATCAAAAATTTGGATGCAATTCCACCCATACCGCCCCCAGCCCCCCTTTCCCCACTTTATACAAACTTTGAGCTAGAGTCACCAAATTTGGTATGAAGGTAGCAATTGACATTCCACAAAGATCTGCATCAAAAATTTGGATGCAATTCCACCCATACCGCCCCCAGCCCCCCTTTCCCCACTTTATACAAACTTCGAGCTAGAGTCACCAAATTTGGTATGAAGAAAGCAATTAACATCCCACATGGATGGGCATCAAAATTTTTAATACTGGTATCGAGTATACCGCAGTCGGTTGCGTCCGACTGCAACGTTTCCACCTGTTTACTACTGGTAACGAGTATACTGCAGTCGGTTGCGTCCGACTGCAACGTTTCCACTTGTTTTATTGTTAAATTTCCCAGAGCTTTAACGTAAACTTCATAAATTTTTTACCTAAACTTACTTTCAGATTTATATATAATATTTTTTTAATTAATTTTAATTTCAATTTTAAATTTTATTTTAAATAATTTGGATTTTATGTCAGCTGATCATAGTTGACAATAAACAAATAAATAAATAAGTGCACAGCGAGCGGTTGCAGCCAAAGACACACAAAAAGTGCAAATAATATGTAATTGAATTTGTTGCTATAGTTTAAATAAATAACATTATCTGTGACTTCTGTGAGATAATTCATGAACTATAAGGCGCGTTTACAGTGTCAGCGTGAGATTGGAAAATGTTTTGCTTCTGTCTGACAAACATGTGAAACAGGGTATATTGAGTTTGTCATGAATCTGTAACGGAGACCCCATAAACTATACATTAAAATGATCAGGACGAGCTCAGGAATTGATTTCCGCGTGTCCGTCCGTCCGTCCGTCTGTCTGTTTCAACACGATTTCCGGCCAAACTGCTGAACCGATCTTGATGAAACTTTCACAGTTTGCTTAGATCATGTCGGGTTTGTTCACTATGAAATTTCATCCCGCTCTGAGCATTCTACGACATAGCCACCATACAAATTTGCTTCAACAGTGGTATAACTCAAAAAATTGTCAAATTGTTGTTGTCGCACACGAACAAGTAAGTCACGCTCAAGAGTAAAAAATATTTACCCATGTGTGAAGGGTATCATAGTCTTTGCATAGCCAAAATTAACTATGCGGCACTTGTTTTCACATAAGTTCGTCTCACTCACTCTCGATCTGAAACCGCTTTCGCTTGCATCTCAGCTTGGAGTGGAAAAAAACTATTCGAAAATTTAGTTTTTAAAGCTGTCAATAGATGTCAAATTTTCGAAATTAGTAACATGTGATTGAAAACTCCAAAGTATTTGCCTCTATTTTGCTCAAAACTGAGGTAAATGATAATCGAATTCACTTTTTATACCCTTAACCCATAAAATGGGTAAAAAAGGGTATAATGGTTTTGTGCAAAAGTATGTAACAGGCAGAAGAAAGCATCTCCGACCCCATCTTTTTTTTACTATTTAAAAATAAGTCGGGTTTTCCTCTATGATTGTCTAACTCCAGAACACACGAACCGATTTCAATGTAATTTTCAGAGGTGATTGGGGTCTGTGTGGAGGGGGCACATCAGTAATTTAATGTGTGTATTATTGCTTTTTATCACTGTTTTGCCGCAAGATTGGCATTCCTGCTTTTTAACAGAAACAGTAGGCAGATGTTTTTAAAAATCATTCTCATCGCATGTTTTTGCCTTTTATTCATTCTCATCTTGAATCGTGTAGGATTCAGAGCTACATATTTAAAATTTGTTCTATTTTTTTTGTTTGATTTAACATTTTGGAAGTTTTTATCAACTATCAATTTTTTGCTGCGAGTTTTTTTTTTTTTTTTTTCTTTCTTCTGGAAGCTTTTTAAATTGTTGATGCAAAGCAAGCTCATTGATATTCCAATATACCTAGAGGACGACGTTCGAGCCGCCGCACAAGACATGCGAGCCAGCAAAACAAGTGTATTCACAGAACTTAAGCGAAGAAAGACAAAATATAATAGGAGAAAATGACCGATTGAGACAACGCGTGAGCACACGAAGATCATTGGCATCATACAATCGCTTGGCATTCCAATATGATCCCACTGCGAACTACAGTGATGATGAAAATTTAAATATTGGACCAATGACGACTATATGCCGATATTGCAATGCATTAAAGTTCAAAAGAGAAACGGCTGGATTGTGCTGCGCAAGTGGAAAAGTCAAACTGGATCCATTACTTACACCACCACAGCCACTGAAACCATAGTTCGATGGAAGTGATCCCGATTCCAGCCATTTTCTTCAACACATCCTTGAATACAATAACTGCATTCGCATGACTTCCTTTGGAGCTAATATTATTCGAGAAGGCGGCTTCATGCCGACTTGCAAGGTAAAAGATACAAGACGCATAACCAATCACTCACACCAACACATTGAATTGCAACACATAACAACTACATATACACCACACACTACACCATCACACGATCAGAAGTTACCCCGTATGGTGCCAACACCAGATGAACCGCATCAATTTCTGCAAATATATTTCATTTCGTCGATGGTGGATCAGCTGAATGTGCGGTGCAATATACAGGGAACACAACAGTTAATGAGACGAACTATTGAACAGTTGAAAGCGTGAAACATGTGCGAAGATTCAATGCACCAACCGTTAATGATGTTGCTGCAATTATTGTTGGCGATCCAACTGAATCGCGAGACATTGTCGTTCAGCGCAGAAGCAATTTCATGCATCGTGTAAACGAGACACATCGTTTGTACGATGCGTTACAATATCCAATCATTTATTGGCAAGGGCAAGACGGATACGACATCACGTTGAAGATGGTCGATCCAATTACAGGCGTATCAACGAATAAAAATCTAAGCGCAATGAATTACTATGTGTATCGTTTGATGATTCGTACACATGAGAACAATGTCATTCCGTCGGCTACTCCAGCAATTCACTGTCGACTTGTATGTCAAATGTGAGACCGAACGTTTAGCGTTCATCCGATTCAATCAGGCAAAGCTACGATCTGAGTACTATATACACTTGCGTGATGCTATTCATTCAGATGGTGATGTTCAGAATATTGGACGTCTGAAGATTCTCCCATCATCTTATATCGGAAGCCCACGCCACATGCACGAATACGCTCAAGGCGCTATGACATACGAGCGAAATTATGGAACTCCGGATTTATTTATTACGTTCACATGCAATCCGAAGTGGACGGAAATTGAACGTGAGCTGGATTCAGGCCAAAAACCGCAAGATCGCCATGACATAATCGCTAGAGTATTTTAGCAAAACTTAAGGTTATGATGGATGTGTTTAATAAGTATCGAATATTTGGTGACACACGTTGTTATATGTACTCGGTGGAATGGCAGAAGCGTGGACTACCGCATGCTCATATTCTTATTTTTTTGCTGAACAAATTACATTCAAATTAAGTGGATGACATCATATCCGCTGAAATTCCTGATCCAGTCACTGATCCCCATCTAATGGACCGTGCGGTGCATTAAATCCACTATCGCCTTGCATGGTTGATGGAAAATGCACAAAACGATATCCGCGATCGTTAGTTGCTGAAACTGTCACAGGGAACGATGGATATCCAGTTTATCGTCGGTGTTCAAAAGATAATGGCCGAACCATCAAAGTTAAAGTTCAAAATCGAGAGATTGAGATCGGAAATGAATTCATTGCATCATATTGCCCGCTGCTATCACGAATTTTCAAAACACATGCAAACGTTGACAGTTGTCATTCAGCCAAATCGATCAAATATTTGTGCAAGTACGTCACAAAAGGCAGCGAAATGGCTGTGTTTGGTATTGCGTCGGAAAATACGAATGACGAAGTCAGCAAAAGAGTTTACTTCACTGAGGCTAATGCGGCACACCGAGCTGAGAGACCTTCTTCGACAACATTGACTAGCTTCTTTGCAATGTATGAAGCAGGAACCCGAGTTCCAGATTGGCCACCGGTGTTTTCCACTGATGCACTAGGTCGCATGTATGCTGTTCATCCTAGAAATGATGAATGTTTTTATGTGCGACTTCTGTTGGTAAATGTACGTGGACCAAAATCATTGCGATTTTGAAAACTGTGAATGGCAACCAATGCAAAACATATCGAGAAGCATGTCAACTATTGGGTTTGCTGGAGAACGATTCTCATTGGGATTTAACACTTGCGGTTTCAGTTGTTTCATCAAATGCGTACCAAGTACGAACGCTGTTCGCAATTATCATGACTACATGTTTTCCTTCACAACCAATTCAGATATGGAACAAATACAAAAACGACATATGTGAAGATATCTTGCATCGCTTGCGCATTCAAACGAATAATCCTGGCATCCAAATAACCGCTGAAATCTACAATGAAGGATTGATTCTGGTTGAGGATCAATGCTTGACTATTGCAAACGAGCTACTGATTGAAGAAGGAATGATTGCGCCAAATCGATCGATGCACGATGAATTCAACCAAGAACTAAATCGAGAGTTGCAATACAATGTTGATACATTGCAGGAGTTCGTTCGAAATAATGAACAGCAAAAACAAGTATACGAAACATCAATGCAAGCGGTGGTCAATAATAATGGTGGTCTTTTCTTCCTGGACGCATCTGGAGGAACAGGGAAAACATTTGTCATTTCATTGATTTTGGCCACTATTCGATCAAGATGTGACATAGCTTTGGCGTTAGCATCATCTGGAATTGCGGCGACTCTTCTAGATGGCGGTCGTACTGCACATTCAGCGCTTAAGTTTCCACTCAATTTGAACACAATTGATACTCCAACATGCAATATTTCCCACTCCAGTACAATGGAAAAATTGTTGATGCAATGCAAGCTCATTGTTTGGGATGAGTGCACAATGGCACAAAAGAAATCACTTGAAGCACTTAACTTAACACTGAAGGATCTTCGGCGAAATACCAACATCTTTGGCGGCTTGATGATATTGTTTGCAGGCGAAGGCATCACCTTTATGAAATAACGTAAAAACATTATCGCTAACCACAAATATGAGAGTTCAACTTCAAAATGATCAAAGTGCTGCACAATTTTCCAACCAATTGTTAATTGGAAATGGAAAAGTCCCAGTTGATGCGACATCTGATTAATTACTCTTACCAACGACCTTTGCCGATTTGTAGACTCTCAATTAGCTTTTATTGAAAATGTTTTCCCAAACATTAGTGAAAATTATCAGAATTATGCTTGGTTAAGTCAACGAGCAATTCTTGCCGCAAAGAATAATGATGTACACGCACTGAACTTCACCATTCAATCGAAAATTGCTGGCGATTTGGTGACATACAAATCCGTTGATTCCATATCAAATCCCGATGATGTAGTCAATTATCCAACGGAGTTTTTGAACTCTCTGGAGTTACCAGGATTTCCAACACATAACTTGCAACTCAAAGTTGGAACAGTTATTATGATATTGCGTAATATGAATCCACCGCGACTTTGCAACGGCACTCGACTTTTGGTAAAAAGACTTATGCCGAATTTGATTTAGGCAACCATTACTAACGGAAAGTACGCAGGTGAAAATGTATGTATTCCTCGAATACCAATGATTCCGACTGATCTTCCGTTTGACTTCAAACGATTGCAATTTCCAGTTCGCCTTGCGTTCGCAATGACAATTAACAAGTCGCAAGGCAAATCGCTTAGTGTTTGCGGGATAAATTTAGAAAATCATTGTTTTTCACATGGGCAGTTATACGTTGCGTGTTCACGAGTTGGGAAACCATCATCTTTGTTTGTGTTAGCGTCAGACCAAAAAACAAAAAAATGTGGTTTACCAAAGAGCACTTCAATGAAACGGATAGTTTGCGAAATAAAATAAAATTTATCCTTTTCAAATATAAAAAAAAAAAAAAAAATTACTTCATCTTTTAATCACCAACCAAAAAGTTACATAAAACGAAGCCATCTGGTGGCGAAACGGAGTTCGCCGGGCTTGCTAGTAAAGTATATATATTCTTGCTCAGAATCAACAGCCGAGACGATATTGCCATGTCCGGCTGTCCGTCCGTCTGTCCGCCTATCTGTCTGTCTGTCCGTCTGTCTGAACGCGTGGATCTCAGACAAGAGCTAGAGACTTCAGAGTTTGTATTTAAGTTCTCCTGTTGATGCTGATCAAGAATATATGTTCTTTATGGGGTCGGAGATGCTTCCTTCTGCCTGTTACATACTTTTGCACAAAACCATTATACCCTTATTTACCCATTTTATGGGTTAAGGGTATAAAAACAATGTGAAATTTATACCATTGTCCCACTGTCAAACGCCTTAGACATTTTTTTAACTCTGTTACTTTTTAATTCAGTGGTTTCTGCGAATTTCCCGTGGTGTCGCAGTTAGCAAAGCAAAGAATGTTTAGACGTGTAAGTGTGAGCATTCCTTTTTGTGTGTTATTTCTTTCTTTTTCTGCCTCAAGCTTATTAAAAAATATTGTACACTTTTTCGAGTTTTTCCTTTGAAAATTTGATTTACTAAATTTTATTCCTTGTAGTAATTAATAGAGCAAAAAGAAATGTTTTCATTCTGTCGATCAATTCCTGCATTCCTTGGAACTTGTTCTCAAGGTAGTAAACTTTTCTTTATAATAATCTTATTCTTATCGCTATGTATAATATATGCTATATGCGGTTAACAGTCTTTTATGTTCATAATGTATAGCCCGCTGCGTACAAAGTTGAAAGAAGCGTAAAAGTGCACTGACAAAAACAGAGCGTAAAAAGGACTGTTGTAAGAAAGAGTCGTCGAACAGACGTATGGACGGACGCACATCATCATCAGCAACAGCGTTGGGTTTGTGAACGCAGCCCAAAGGCAAGCCGCACACAGAACGATAACTTCTGATATATACTGATATATTTGGGAGCGTGTGTGTGTCAAGGACAGGTTTGTTTCTCACGAAAAATAGGCAGGCAGACAGGCAACAGCAAAAGGTAGCCATCACATCATAGCTTAATTTCAAAGTGTGGCAACGTTGGGTGATCCTGAGAACAAGGGTATAATGGTTTTGTTCAAAAAGCCGTCTCTCTGTTCATTCTTCTCTCTGCCTGTATGAACGCGGCGATCTTCGAGAATTTAAAAACTAGAGACTTCATATTTGTTATTGCATAAAGTTTTTATTCACCACGCGCAGGAAAAGTGTTTCAAATTATCGATAACTCATCCGGTTTCTGATATACTCCTGTAGTCGACAGAAACAAAATTTTGATTTTGAAAAAATTTGAAACTTGATCCCAAAACTATAGACCGAAAAATAGTAATTTAATTTAGTCAGGTTAAAAACGCTCGCACCCGCACGCACATACAAACAATGATTGTTCGTGTAAAATTAAGGGCTCATGGTAACTCCTAGTCGAGCTTTTTCGACTTTAATCTTCTTGCGTTATTTATTTTGACACAAACGCTTGCCTGGCTTTAGCAACAGCTAAAAATACAAATATTGATGCATCTATCAGCTTTTGGCTTTGTGTTTTCGCAGCACAACTCATCATCGTCATCGGCATTGGAATCAGCTCATTTGGGCTGTACTTAAGCAATGCGTTAGTTCTGCTGTAACTTAATTTTTATGTGCATAATGCCTGTCCCTCGCCTACCATTTTTCCCAACTTTGATTGCATGAATCAAATGGGGAAATAATTACGACTGCTGGCTCAAAATTCGCACGTGTAATAATTTCTTGTTGCTGCAGACCCTTTTAAAGTGAAGCCAAATGCTAGTAACTTGCAATTATGTATATGCCAGCAACTTTGCCTGGGTGATTTGTGAGGCTGCAACTTAGCAAAGGAGGGGAAAGGGAGGCTGGGGGCAGTATGGCTGTGCGTGGCATCCAAATTTTTGATGCAGTTCTTTGCGAAATGCTATCTTCATACCAAATTTGGTGACTCTAGCTCGAAGTTTGTAAAACTGCGGAAAGGGGGCTGGAGCGGTATTGGTGGGCATGGCATCCAAAGTTTTGATGCAGATCTGTGTGGAATGTGAATTTCTATCTTCATACCAAATTGGTGACTCTAGCTCAACCATTGTAAAAAGTGGGTAAAGGGGGGGGGGGGGGGGCTGGGGGCAGTATGGCTGGGCGAGGCATCCAAATTTGTAATGCAGATCTTTAGGAAATGTCAATTGCAATCTTCATACCAAATTTGGTGACTCTAGCTAAATGTTTGTAAAAGGTGGGGAAAGGGGGGAAAAATCGGTTGGCGTGGCTCCAAAACTTTGATTAAGATTTTTGGGGGTCGTTGCCAGCTATCTTCCTACCAAATTTGGTGGCTCTAGCCTCACAACTCTGGAAGATACACGCATTCCCGCTTTTGACGAAGCGTTGGGGCGGATGGGGGCGGCTAGGGTAGTATTGCTAGGCGTGGCATCCAAACTTTATATGCAGTTTTTGGGGGTTCATCATCACCTAACTCGGCACTAAATTTGGTGGCTATAGCTCAAAAACTGTGGGAGATATAGGCTTTTTTGACTTTAAAATGTGGGGGGCTGGGGGTGGAATGGGTGGGCGTGCCTCCAAAATTTTTGATGCAGTTTTTTGGGGGTTGATAGTAGCTATCTTCTTAACAAATTTGGTAGTTCTACCTGTAAGGATGTCCGAAATATGATGATTTATCGGTTTTGAGTTATCCAATTTATCGATTTGCCAGCCCCCCAGTTATCGTAGAACCCCAATCTTGACTCTTTTGTTTACTATCCCATAGATAAATAGAATTGCAAAGTTTCAAGTCTCTAGCTTGAAGGGTGTGGAAAAAAGTTGCGTTCGTACAGACGGACAGACACCATGACGGACATTGCACAAACTCAATATACTCTTTACTTTCGGTATCGAGTATAAACAGCATTCTAGAATTTTTGGAATTGATTTCGACTTATCCCGAGTAACTGACTAGACTGAATGTGAGAATTACTACCTTCACTTTCCGTAGCAAGTAGATTTGTAAAAATTGCCAAATGCCGTATAGAAATTAATGCAACTCACAATGAAATGCACAAATGTCACGGCAAAAATTGGTCGAACCAACTCAACTTTATATATAATTGAATGTCCATATGTCTGTATATGCCTATATGACTGTATATGACTATACCATAAGATACATATATATATATTTATAAGATTATACCATTTAGTCAACAATTTCAGTTACAGAAATCTTAAACGACTGGTTTATTTTATATATATATATTTTATATATATATATATATATCTATATATATATATATATAAGATTATACCATTTGGTCAACAATTTCAGTTACAGAAATCTAAAACCAGTCATTTTGTTTCTATCAAAACTACACTTTCACAGGTTTGCTATGCTACTACACAACAAAATTTAATATACCATATAATTGTATTCCATTTGTGGAAGCAATGTAATTGCTTAATATAAGTAAAAACACTTATAAATATTACGATTTCTCTAAATGCGGTTCATGTGTGACTTTTTGTGTTAGTCTTCGTTTTTCGTAGAAAACAATAATTTCCACTCCCAGTAGGTAGCAGTCAGTTTGTGGCTAATAAACTATAAATTATTGTGATTTTTATTATAATCAATAACGCTGACAATGAACATAAACAAGAACAAAATTAAATAAAGCAGACAAGGGAAAATTTATGAAAGCGTTTATTTTTCCTCAGAAATGAGAATCTAAGAGTGACACCTAATCAATGACCACAATCTTCAGGTTTTGTCTTTCCTTAGACCAATCGTTTTTGGTTTTTTTAGGTGATCGAATATGAGATTTCAAAACAAAAAGAACTTGTGTCCATAAAAATGCATTTTATGTGATTCAATGGAAAATGGCCTAACTTAAACTAAATCATAGCTCGAGACTCATGCGCATCCTGAGATTATTTTCTTAATTCATAGTTGAAGTCGACCGCATTTGTATCCTGCCTTAAGGTTGTCTTCTTTACTATTTAAATTAAGATTAAATTGTTATCGCTTCGAGGCATAAAGCTGACTGACTGCCTGGGTGTGAGCTAAAAGCAGCATCGCTGTACAGCCGAAGTGGCAACTTCATTCAATTTTAAATCAAATTAAAAATTTGATGATTGCTGCGCCTTTCAACTAAATATTTAGTGTATCTGTTGGGCCTTCGTCTGCCGTATGAACGCAACTTTTTTCCACACCCTTCAAGCTAGAGACTTGAAACTTTCCAATTCTCTTTATGGCATAGTAAACTAAGAAAACTTACTTCTATAACTCAAAACCGATAAATCCACATATTTCGCACATCCTTAGAGCTAGAACTACCAAATTTAGTGAGCATATATGTAGCTACTAGCTACCCTCAAAAAACTGCATAAAAAATAGTTGAGCCACATCCACACATTTCGCTCCCAGCCCCCAGCATTTTAAAGTGAATAATACCTATATCTCCCACAGTTTGTGAGCTATAGCCATCAAATTTGGTGCCAAGATAAGCGATGATGACTAACTAAAAACTGCATCAAAAGTTTGGATACCACGCCCACCAATACTGCCCTAGCCGCCCCCACCAGCCCCAACGCTTTGTCAAAAACGGAAATGCTTGTATTTTCCAGATTTGTGGAGCTTGAGCCACCAAATTTGGTAGGAAGATAGCTGGTAAAGACCATCAAAGAACTGGAACCACTATTTTTGACAGCCGTAAAGCAATAGATTTGAAACTTGCAATGATTTTTGTCTATGGGCAAATAAAGTGTCAAGATTTGGTTTTTTCGCCTACTGAAGGGCTAGTTAATCGCAAACAGAAAATCTTAAAATCCAAATAATATTCACATCCTTATAGCTAGGGCTATCAAGATTTGTAAGAAGATAGCTACTGGCGTCTTCCAAAAATTCTTATCACCAATTTTGGTGCCGGGCCCAATCATTCCGCCAAGAGCCATATGGTGAAATCGAAAATCTTTTCGCTAGAGTCTCAAAATTTTGTGGCAATAAAACTCGTGACATCCCCAAAAGATCTGCATCAAATCTTTGATGGCACGGCCACCTCAGTCACCCGTCTTTTAAATTCGGAATGCCCCATATCTTCCACAATTTTTAGCAAGACTCACTGTTTTGTGGCAAATAAGCTAGCGATGTCCCTCAAATATGTGCATCAAAGTATCTTTAAACGTGGCGCGCACCCTTTCCGCCCCTGTACGACACTTTTACATGCAGACTTCTACGCACTAGCTTTTATACTGTTATCATAGTATAACGCAGTTGCTTGTGTCCCACTGCAACGTTTTCACTTATTTTAAGTGCAAACAAGTAAGAAGGCTCTAGTCGGGAGAGCCCGACTAGAAGATACCCTGAACCCAGTTGCAATAAATATGTAAATTAAATTTATAATTGACTTTGGTATACTGACTTAACTTCAATCGATTAAATTCGATATCTCCGGTGTTTCTCAACCGATTTGGACGAAATTTTCAGGAAAGTTCTATTATTACCCATTACTTCAACCCTCATTTTTACATTTTCCAAATTCGATATTTTTGTTATCGATATTATGTGTATATCGGAAACCAGAATAGTTATCGATAATTTGAAGCAAACTTGTTCTGCTCATGGTATAGGAGAACTTAAATACAAAATCTGAAGTCTCTAGCTCTTGTAGTCTCTCAGATCCACGCGTTCATACAGACAGACAGACAGACAGACAGACAGACAGACGGACAGACAGACTGACAGACGGACATGGCTATATCGTCTCGGCTGTTGATGCTGATCAAGAATATATATACTTAAGGGGTCGGAGATGCTTCCTTCTGCCTGTTAAATACTTTTGCGCAAAACCATTATACCCTTATTTACCCATTTTATGGGTTAAGGGTATAAAAAGGCGTTTTCCTTCGATATTAGATATCTATGACGTTTTTTCATGCAGCATTTTCTTTGTAAATGCAACTCTGATTTAAATTTATGGTCGATAACCATATATCTTTGCCATCGATTTTTATACCCTTAACCCATAAAATGGGTAAATAAGGGTATAATGGTTTTGTGCAAAAGTATGTAACAGGCAGAAGGAAGCATCTCCGACCCCATAAAGTATATATATTCTTGATCAGCATCAAAAGCCGAGACGATATAGCCATGTCCGTCTGTCCGTCTGTCCGTCTGACCGTCTGTCCGTCTGTATGAACGCGTGGATCTCAGAGACTACAAGAGCCAGAGACTTCTGATTTTGTATTTAAGTTCTCCTATACCATGAGCAGAACAAGTTTGCTTCAAATTATCGATAACTATTCTGGTTTCTGATATACACATAATATCGATAACAATAAAATATCGAATTTGGAAAATCTAAAAATGAGGGTTGAAGTAATGGATAATGATAGAACTTTTCTGAAAATTTCGTCCAAATCGATTGAGAAACACCGGAGATATTGAACTTAATCGATGGAAGCTAAGCCAGCATACCAAAGTCTTATATAAATTAAATATATTTATTGCAACTGGGTTCAGGGTATCTTCTAGTCGGGCTCTCCCGACTAGAGCCTTCTTACTTGTTTTATTTGTTAACATATACATAATTGTTAAGAAGTAACAAGTAAATAAAATGGAGTCAGTGAACATTTATACTAATAATTTCTTAACTAAAACAATGTATTTACTATTGGCGCTAATATTTGCTTGTGCGATATTTCGTATCGATAACTTTATTATTCACATCAAGCACTGTGCAACTCTGTGTTTACATGCAATCGGAATAAGGCAAAGCAAAATGAGAAAAATAAATCATTGCTTCACAAGTCATGAAGCATTGCTTGCAGCTGTAACCCCTCTACACCCTTTGCCAACAAACGAATGCTTCAGACGCAAAAACTTCATCGTGTAAAAGGGGTCTTAGACTTCATTTTGTTTAACATACTTTAAGTGTATAAGGAAAAAACCCCCAAACACAGCGAAAGTCCTCAAATCGACATGCACATGTGGCATCGAGTGCATTTCTGTTTGGTAATCCGTAAGAAATAATAAAATAAATCATCATAATAAAATGTTACTTATAAGCGCAATGCACTGCATTTGCCCACTCGCTACGTTCTTATTTTGGCGTCTTTTTCTAGGAGTCCGCCAGCAATATGACTAGCGACATGTTAGGCGGCCTCGCTGACAGATGAAAGCATGTTCATAAGAGTCTGATGAAGCCATTGTGATGACTTAAGTAAGTATCGACACGATTACTTACATATATCCAAACAAAGCACACCAGAGCTAAAGATAGAGAAAACGAAGGCGCTAAATATGAGCGTGTTATTAATATAACATGCTGTTCTGCTTATCTGTTTCTCAGCTAGAAAGTCAAGACTTGGTTTCCTGTGCGACTGTTTAATAAAATAAATTTCGAGTTTATACCTCAATGGTCTTGGAAACGTGAGTAAATTCTCCCTCTTTATCTCTCCTTATAAAATGATAAAGTGCATTAAAGTTTTATGTTAAGAACTCGCTGTGCCTCAGAGCAACATCATTTAGAAGTTGACGTATCGGTTGATTGTTTTGATCTGGCTTTTAAGTATGCGAATGTAAAATTTTTTTCTAGCAAAGAGAATGCTAGGTTGTTCAAGAATTGACATGCGAATATAAAACACAAAAAATTCAGTCTTCAGTCTCAAAGCATTAAAAATGTTTTTAATACTCCACATTACTTTTTTATTGAACTATTATTTCTTTATTTATCTAACTCTCTATTACATTGAATCTTAGATGTGTATGCTACGAAAATTTAATTTTTTTAACTTAGTTTTTCAACATAACTATTATTTTCGTTTAAAAAATTTACTTTAACAGGAATTTTTTTTTTTAACTTGTAATGTATTTAGAATCTATCTATCTAAGACAATAACTAAATTTCATAACAAAAAACATTGACATTAAGCCTCGTACATTACATTATGATGTAGGAGGGACTAGGTACAACGGAAGGGGAGATCAAGAGAATGGAAGCGTTTTAGTCTGCGACATTGCATTTTCATGGTTTTCCAGACGTTGCTCATAGCGGCGACTGAATTCGCGGATGCACTCCTTGACTGTAGCGATATTCAGATAGCGGTACAGCACATCGTTGCGGACGTAAAACGGCGCGTTCACTATAATTCTAAGCATCTTGGATTGGAATACTTGTATGATATTGGTGTTTGTGTCCACCGTGGATCCCCATAGCTGGATCCCATAGGTCCAGATTGGCTTTAATATGGCTTTATAGATCAGCAACTGGTTGCGAGGACTAAACGGTGACCTACGACTTAGAAGCCAGTAGAGAGACTCTGAGGTTGAGTTGCGTCCGTTTTTTTCGAAGGTGCTTCTTCCAGGTGAGCCTTCTGTCCAAGGTTAGCCTTAGATATTTCACCGAGCGAGCAGGTGTCAACGATTGGCCAAGCAGCGTAACAATTGGGCAGCTTTGGTGTCTGAGCGTGAAATTCACTTGTGTGGACTTCTCGGCATTGATGGCAATGTTCCATTTAGTGAGCCAATGCCCCAAGGAAGACAGCTGCTGTTGAAGCTTCCTAGAGGCTGCTAGACGGTCGTCGTCTGTTGCAAGAAACGCGGTGTCATCGGCGTGTGTGGCACTGAGGAAGTCCTCCGAGTTTGTCGCTGGCATGTCTGCTGTGTAGACAGCACGGGACCTATGACACTACCTTGAGGCACACCGGCCATTATGGGCTTGACGTCGGACTTCACGTCACAGTAGCGCACGTAGAATGTTCGGCTCTGCAGGTATGAACTGAGCAGCAAGTAAAATGGGCGAGGCGGATTCTTTTTTAGCTTATACAGCCAGGAGGTGCCACACTCTGTCAAATGCCTGCTCCACATCTAGGAAAACTGCTGAACAGTACTTTTTGTTCTCCAATGCATTTAGAATGTGGTGAATAATCCTGTGACACTGCTCTGGAGTACCGTGGTGTCTTCTGAAGCCAAACTGATGTTCTGGGATAAGTTTTTCTTTATTATTATTCTTTCGAATAATTTTGAGATAATTGCCAGCAAGCTAATTGGGCGATATGAGCTTGCCAGATGCTCAGGTTTGGCCGGTTTGGGAATCATAATGATTTCGGCACACTTCCACTGAGAGGGGAAGTGGCTGAGTCTCATTATACCATTGAAGATGTGGGCAATGAGTTGAAGTACATTTGGTGGGAGTGCTTTCATGGCCATGGCACCAATTCCATCGTACCCTGGAGATTTCCTATCCGAGAGAGAGAAAACCTCTGCTTGCACTTCCTCTACATCAGTTTCATCGATTGGCAGCTCCATTTGGCATGCAACGTTCAGAAAATTGCTGACTTCTGTGTTGCTGGTTGAGTCGCTCAGCTCGAAGGGGGTGAAATTGAGTTGCAGGTGAGCTGCAAATTCCTGAGCTTTTTCTGCATTGGATCGGCACCAGGACCCGCTAGCTTCACGTAGTGGTGAGCTTCTTACGACAGGCTTTTTTTTTTTGCCCGTGGCATTCCAGAGATTGTTGACGGGGTCACCTGGCTCAGCTGCAGTGAGATAGGCTTTGAGCGATTCATTTCGCAGCTTCCTCATGGTCTCCTTCAACTCCTTAGCTGCACGATTGAGTAGAGCCTTATCCCGGGGATTGCGGCTTGCTTTCCATATGTGCCGAAGGCGCCTTTTTTCTCTTATCTTCATAGATATCTCATTCGACCAAAGATGTCTGTCTCGGTTTGGAGGAGCACGGGCTGCTCTTGTTGGCGGATTGCTTAAGCTTGCAGCATTGTGGATATTTCTTGTTAGAGCCTATGCAGCAATGTCTATGTCTGCGCCAGATTGAAGGACATCATATGGGTCCACGTGCTGATCCAGCCAAGAGCGGAATCTAGCTATATTAGCACCTCTGCCCAGAATAGGCGAAGGTTTGCTGACAGCAAGAACAGTGGTGTTTACACTTAGCGTTACAGCGCTATGGTCGGAGTGAAGATCTAGACTGATGCCTGTGCTAATTTGTCTGGGGTGTAAGCCTTTGGCGATCGCAAAGCCAAGTACGTCTGGCAATTTATTTTGGTCTGTAGGCAAAAAGGTAGGCTCACCAGGGGATTGGCAGGTCAAGTGTCGGCTCCAAATGCAGTTTAAGAGAGCTGTGCCTTTGGTGTTAATCAACCTCGAGCCCCACCAACTGCTTATTGCGTTGAAATCACCACCCGTGATAAATTTGTTGCCGAGACTATCGACCACTTGCTCATACATGGTTCTCGATATGTTGCGTCGCGGTGGAAAGTATAATGCGGCTAACTGCAGATTTCCGAGCGGACTGTTGAGGGTGACTATAGCTGCCTGGACCCAAGCATGCTGTATCGGCTCTTGCTCTGCGTAGGAGATTCCTGTTTTGATAATAATTGCAGAGCCACCTCTTGCCATACCGCTGGGGTGGTTTGCCGTGATGAGATTATAATTATGTATTTGAAAGTGGGATCAGTTAGTGAAATGAGTTTCAGCTACAAGGAGCACATCGATAATGTTCGTCTTGATGTAGTGCTCTACTTCGGCCTTACTGTTGCATAAGCCGTTAGCAATCCAAAGGGTAATATTTAATTTTATTTGCATTGATTAAGGGCAGACATGAAGTTGGATAACATCTGGGTAAACTGGACTGTGAGTTGCATTACCATTTGCTGAATAAGGGTCTCCACCTTTTTCATGATTGCCTCTTCGTTAAAGGCTTGTGTGGGATTGGGCTGGGAGGGGTAGCGTGGTGTTTCCTGGGTGGCGGTGCGGTTGCTCAGATGGCTGGCAAAGCTGATGTCGGGTTTGGCATGGTTAATTTGGGCAGGGAGAGTTCTGTTTATTGGATGTGTTCTGCCTATAGTCTGACGTTGGGCCATTAGCTGGTAGATTCTGCAGCCTTTATAGGATGCCGTGTGATCTTTGTCCCAGTGGGCACAGCAGGCCTCCATTTCCTTTGGTTTCTTACATTCGGACGTTGGGTTGTTCTGTGCGCACTTGACGCATCTATGAGGTTTGTTGCAAAACCACTGCGTGTGTCCAAAATCTTGGCATCTGTAGCACTGGACCAGATCGTTAAACTTCTTTGGTGTTTCGAAGGCCACAACGGCGTTGCATAATCTCTTAATCTCAAATATCGCCTTGTTGTTTTTCTTGGGTTCTAGGTCATTAAAGAAGATTGACATGGGCTCTTTGGTATTGCGTTTCTTGGCAGGGGCAATGTGTCTAACTATGTGGCCCATTTCATGAAGCTCGTTCGTTATAAGTTTTACCGAGGTGGAGTAGTGCATACCCTTAAGTACAATTTTGTACGCTCTTTCCACCTTAAGTTGGTAAGTGTGAAAGTCTACTGCATTGGCTGTCAGTTCCTTCACAAGTTTGCGATAGTTTCTAATTTCATTGGTCAACACTCTAACTCTGACTCTGACGATGAGCTAGAAGAATTTGGGGGTTTCGTTTTGGCAAGCTTTGGTGAGGTGCCCTTGCGCTTCACTGGGTGAGTCAACCATTTGGCATGTGCTTGCCATGTGATCGAGTTAGCGGCGGGCTCGCCATCACTCATTTCCATGAATAGAACTTTCTAGCACTGGTACAATTAAATTGCAGTTTTCTAAACGCACTCGCCAGCGGTGGGTGTTTACGTTTTCGCAGAGATCACGCGATTGGCTAAACCAATCAGGGCGAATCTCGCGCGATAAGCTTAGCTGCAGCAGTAAGCCGAAAACTAGGTGAAAGATTAATACTCGAGATAATAATCTTCCGTAATCGCGTCTGCACTCGATGAGTGTTTGATCGCAGCTCTCTTTTACTTTTGAGAAAGTTTCTGTTGGTCAATATGTTTCTTATTGCAGTTTGGGACACAAAATAAGATATGAAGAAATTTATTATTTAATATTTAACATCTGACACTGACATATGTCACCGGGTAAAATCTATCTTTAACAGGAAATGAAGCAATTTCATGACATGCCTCATTTAAACGCCGATTGATACATAACAACAACAAATATTAAGTGGGTTAAACTAAGAACTACAATTTCATTTAACGAGCATTTAAAAAAGAGCCCGGCTTTTCCTCACCAAGTAGTGTGGCAAACGAATACGAATATGACCATTTTTTAATTCTTAATTTCTTAATAATTTTAGCAGCATTCAAGCATAACCAACATTTAAATCATTGCAATCATGCAACCCAAAAGTATCCGTCAGGTTCTTGATGTAAGCTACATATATACAACTAAATGCTGCAGCTCATTGGAGCCTAGCGACAGCGCCAAAACGCAACGGAGGGCGACAAATGTGCCGGATATCAATTTTTCCCCTTTTCAGGAAACTGTCGTACGCACAAACAAAAGCTTCGTTGGAGAAATTGTGAGGTTTTTACTCTTGTTCATTTTTATACTCGACATCTTAGGTGAAGAGTATATTGGTTTTGTGCAATGTTCGTTATGGTGTCTATCCGAACAGCCGACATAAAATCAAAATTAATTATAAACTTTTTCGACACCCGTACAGCTAGGGACATGAAACTTTGCAATAATATTTTTTCATGGGCGGGACAGATTAAGTGTCAAGATTGGTTTTCTTCATCTGCTGGATCAAAAATATTTAATAATCGATAAATACGCATATTTGCCACATCCTTACAGCTAAAGTTACCAAATTTGGTAGTGCTACTGGCGTCCCCAAAAAAATTCATCATAAACTTGTAGGCACCGCCCACTCTCTCTCAGTCTTCAAGCTAGATTCCCTTAATTCACCAAGTCAGGTAGGGAGATAGCTGGTGACATCCCTCAAAGATGTGCATCAGCAAATCTTTTAACGCAGCGTACACCTCTGCCACATCCGTTTGCAATAAGGCCTCTTTTAACCCCTTTTTATATAGGTATCGAGTAAGCCGGATTCGATTGCGTACGACTGCAACGTTTTCAGTTGAGTTACAGTTACATAACCAATGTTATCTGGTAAAAGAGCGTGCATCTCGCCTGCGCATTAGTTCTGCCACCATAGTCGAGCAAATAGCCTTAGTAAAGCAATGTTGTTTTTACTCTTTTCATTCTAAATTCCTTTACTGATTTCAAAAAAGACCACCAGGATGTATTCAAAGGCAGATAAGATGTAGGCACTTAAATAAAGACGTTCTTCTTGTTGTCTAGGGACAGCATTCCAGGCGCTGTGGTTGGTTTTTTATGTCCTACATCTTCTGACTTTTTGATTTTATCGTTTGCACGCAAACTGCACAACAAAAGCTAAAATTTAAAACTGTTGAAATGTAAGCCACGTCTAAACACCGAGCCACTTTATACTTATTTTCTTATACTTACTTTTTCTTATTCTTGCCTTTTTTATACCCTTAACCCATAAAATAGGTAAATAAGGGTATAATGGTTTTGTGCAAAAGTATGTAACAGGCAGAAGGAAGCATCTCCGACCCCATAAAGTGTTTATATTCTTGATCAGCATCAACAGCCGAGACGATATAGCCATGTCCGTCTGTCCGTCTGTCTGTCTGTATGAACGCGAGGATCTCAGAGACTACATGAGCTAGAGACTTCAGATTTTGTATTTAAGTTCTGCTTTACCATGAGCAGAACAAGTTTGCTTCAAATTATCGATAACTATTCTGGTTTCCGATACACACATGAAACAAAAAATATCGAATTTGGAAAATCTAAAAATGAGGGTTGAAGTAATGGGTAATGATAGAACCAAATCGGTTAAGAAACACCGGAGGTATCGAATTTAATCGATTGGAGTTAAGTAAGTATTCCTAAGTTAATTATAAATTTAATTTATGTATTGCAACTGGGTTCAGGGTATCTTCTAGTCGGGCTCTTCCGACTAGAGCCTTCTTACTTTTTTTAGATTCCTTTTTCACTCCTGCCCCTCCAGCTCGCCACGCAGCAATTTTTGGCAGCGAAATCAATGTTCATGACCTATAAATAAGAACAGAAGCCGTGATGCTGGACTCTAAACTCTGAACAGATGGTAATGTAGAATAGGCAAGTCGAGCTGTTTAAGAACGGTTTTAATTGTTGTTGAATTTTGTTGATTTTTGAAAGTTATTTTTTGTTTCTTATTTTGGCTCTCGCACATTGCTTTACAGACCAAACACAATAAGATAGATCAATGCTGGCCAACTGCGTCATTTGTGTGTTTGTTTTGGTTTTGGCTAAAAGTAAATTAAGTGCCAAGGTTAATGGCAGTTATGTCCGGCATTTGGATCAGGATCTGTTCATACAACAAAGCAGGCCATTTTTGTGTCTTAATGTTGCAGTAATAATAGCAAAAAGTATGTGTAGACCAAAAGATAGTAGCTCAAGTTTATGGTTCAGCCTCTAGCGTAATATGTGTAGCAGTTTTGGGTTGCTCACATATGGGTATTGTATGAACTGAACACACATACATATGTGTTGTATCAGAAGTATTGAAGAGTAAATACTATTTACTGATGTAGGTAAACAAACAAAGTGATTTTAACGTTCAAGCTAAAAAAAACTACGTCACTCGCCCCTATACGCGGTCATACCAATATGGACAGCAAAGGTTTCTTATCGCATACAGATTTTCACGATCGACTTAAGGCAATTGTCAAAGAATTAAGTTAGCAATCGTCACAGAATTATGTTAATCTAGGCTATAAAATGTAAGAGAATGGTAAATAAAAACTTGAAATGTATGGCTTTTTACAGAGATTTACGATCTATCGACAAAACAAGAGTTATTCCAAAGCATTAAATAACTTTTTGAAAATGCAAAAATGAACATTGATGGCTAGTTTTTTTAAAACATCAATATTATGGCGACCAGTATTAACATCTACGTTCCGCAAAACATTCGATTAATGAAATGCCATTACACGTCAAGACGCCGAGAAGAAGTAACATTGACGCTGGATGGAGGTTCCCATGTTCCAAAGCTAAGCCTATCCACAAATAATATAACAGTTTAAATAACAAGCGTTAACGCGTTAGTAAGATGGATTGATCTACATTTACACGAAAACTAACGTGGCCAAAAGGCTTAGACCAGTGCACTGTTTGTCTAGTTCTCGCGCTCTGGCTTTGGCCCTGACTTCAGCTCCTTGTAGCTGACTATGCTCGCCCCGTATTTCTGCTTACCCAACCCTGACCTATCCTGGAGTACGGGGCAGGAAAGCAACCTGTTTGAAGATTAACGTCAATTTAAATGGCATTCACTTAAACTAGGCAGCAGAGCCTTAGTGGTCTATGAGAAGATCAGGAATAAAGCCACAGCTTCCTGACAACCCGAATAAAATGTGCGTAGTAATAAAACAAATAAAAAAATAAAAAAACGAGTATGGAACATTTTCGTCACCGAATATTAAATACACTTGCAAAGCATAATTGCTGTTTTTGATTAAGTTTTCTAATCTGACCGATTTCGACAAATGATTTAACTGATGCAAAAAAACGCCTCTGCCTAAAGTTTCTGCTGAACCAATGGACATGGCTCGGTATACTGAACAATATTATACATTTATACTTAATGGGGTCTAGGATGCGTTCCACTTCGAACCAGAGATATCAATTTGGTTTTTCCCAACTGATTTTGATAAATAATCTACAAGCAAATCGATAAATTTGATAACTTAAAATCGATTAATCTTTATATTTCCCCACCCTTACAGTAAGAGCTATCAAATTTTTCAAGAAGAAAGCAACTGGCATCCCCTAAAAAATTGCATCAACAATGTTGGTGTAGGAAGACAGCTGGTAACGACCCCAAGCTTAGGATGCCACACATACCGCCTCCAGCACCCTCTTCTCCGCCTTTCAAAAACTGGTATTCGTGAATCTTTTGAGTCTGAGTCTCCAAATTTGGTAGGAAGAAAGCTGGTGTCATTCAAGATCTGTAGCAAAAATGTTTATGCCAACCCCCAAATTATGCCAAATTATGTTTAAGCTAGAGTATAGCTGAAGGCTTTCGCGAAAAATCTCTTTGCAATCAGGCCTCTTTTTAACCTTTATTAAACTGGTATCGAGTATACCGCAGTGGGCTTCGTCCGACTGCAACGTTTTCGCTTGGTTTTTAATTAAACATGTTTGTAAGCTTAGTAAATCAGCTTTATGCTACAAAGTGATATGCCTTGTGAAAGGGCATTATAAATGTACAAAATCCATACAATAAAAGGGTTAAAAGCCTCAGCAGAGCCCCAATAAGTAAAAGAAGCCAAAGCATCAGCAACAAGGCAAACAAAGTTTCACAAGGTTGTGATTAATTTACGATAAAAAATTAACAGGCTTGCTACTACTAATCTGAACAGGCAACTGGCACCATACCATCTAACTATGTAGACTTTAATGTGAACCTTGACTCAAATTGTTGCCAGCTGGTCACTGGACGCTGTCTTTGGAGGCAGTTGTCTGCTTGGTCAGTCATTGGCATTCGTGTTTGCATTGGCAGAAAGCAGCAACTGCTACTACAAGTTCGACAGCGACCATGGGTCCCTCAAGATGATTATTTGCTCTCTCGCTTACAACTCTTGACTACTCTCGGTCACTCAACGCACAAAAATTATATGTTGGGCTGTCACATGCGATTTGCACCTGCCGGATGAGTAATGGGCCAAGTCGCGGGTCCAGTCTTGCTGTTTGCGTGGATTATTTATCACCTGCGCCACATCAGAGGATAAGTTTAGTTATAAGCAGTTTAGGCTTCAGCTGATGCTTCATAAGCAATAAACAGCGCGCGCAGAGTCTCAGATGCACGTTTACCAACTTTTTTGCATGGGCTATAGCCAGGGAATTCGCGCAAAAATTTGAACAGACTCTGCTTTTCATAAATTTAATATTTTAATTTAAGCCAGAACTAAAATGGGGTTTTCTACTGGCACTTTGTAAACACAAAGGTAAATGCAGTTTCTTACTTAACTCTGTACCAGTTTTTTTTTGTGTTTCTTGCTCTCGTTTTAGTGCAGCTGGACACCGTTGCCATTACCATTTATGTTGCTGTTGTTATTGTTGCTGCAACGGGTCTCACATTTCCTACACTGAGAAAAAAAAATTAAGAACAAATGTTCTTAATTTTCAGACTTTTCGTTCTTACTTTTTTGGTATTAAAATAAGAACTGAGTTCTTAAAACATGTTCTTCATTTTGATTTCGTTCTTAAATTATGAACATACGTTCTTGATTTAAGAACCGTATGTTTATATTGGTCTATTATAAGAACATTGGTTCTTAATATGGTACAAATAGAACCAATTTCGTTCTATATGTACCAAATTAAGAACACTGTTCATAAAATATGAACGCATTTACCACCCGAGGCTGAGCCGAAGTTTTATTGGCTAAAATTAAACTTAACTGCGAACGAAATTAGTTCGGCAACAGCGCAATAGCTAAGGCATCCGCGTGGTAATCGAGAGGTCTCAGTTTCGATTCTCGGCAAAGGCATTGGAGTTTCATTATCGGTAAGAGTATACAAATGAATTTAATTTATATTTAAAATATTTCTCTAGCATATTTAAGCTATTAATTATTATTGACCATTAACAAAACAGCTTTATGTACAATACTTAAAATATCTCCCCCCCCCATAGACACAATACGTTATATAACAATATTATAGTAGCTTATATCTGTACTGGAATTACCCACCAATTAGTCTCCTGATACTGAATTCAAAGTGTTAAAAAAATTAAATTTTTTTTTTAAAAACAACAACTAATGGTATTTTAAATTCAAGCACCAATTGTTCTTAAATTAATAACCAATGTTATCATATTTGGAACGGTTTCAAGAACATTTCGTTATTTTCGGTCTTAAAAATTCCGTTCTTAATTTAAGAAAACCGTTCTCATATCAAGAAAATCCGTGCTTAGGCCGTTATTGTCAACGGATGTTCTTGATTTTGCACTAGCGAGAACGGATTTTTTTCTCTGTGTATGAATACTGTGCTTTGATTTTAGAAAATTAACTACAGCTCAAACAATTAACCAGTCAAGTAAACATTGCGGCCCAAACGAATCAGCGTCATCATCAAAAGCAGCAGTATCCACGCAGCGATAACTACTATAATGCTTATTACAAGAGGACGAATTTCTAATACGTTTAAGAGCCGAGATTCAAATAATTTAACAATTTAAATTAAAGTTTTGCTAACCATTTAAGAGCGAGCAACTATAACTGAGAAATATTTTAAAAAGTAATCAATTTATTTAATTTTTTGTTATTCCAATAGTATATAAGCTTATGAGAATCAGCAAAATTTGTATGCTTAATTTAAATATCTGTTAACATAATAATAATATGTGTGTAAATTCAAATTGCAGCACAAAAGTAACTTATCAAGTAAAAGCTAAGGTTAATATCATCGCTCAGTCTATAAAAGCAAAAATTAAAATACTAAGGAATCATTTTATTGGGGACTTATTAAAAAGACAGTCGCATTTTAAATTCTATACTCTCGTGACAAGAGCTTGTTTTTTGTGACCTAGCTCACGATCTTTCTTTCTGATTGTACGTCAGTCTAGTATCCTTTACCAAAGAGCCAGAGGCTAGTCAAGTCGTTGTTAACTTGAAAAGTAAGTGTATTGCAAGAGCGTACAGTCATTCGTACTGCAGCATGGTAGTTTGTTTGCTTCGCCAGTTTATTTTGCCCTTCAGCTCTAACTTTAGTAACGGATGGTGCTTTTAGCTTAAGCTGTTTGGCTTGACAACGAGCCTCAATGATGCCACTGTCATGGTACGCTGACTTGGTTCTGGACACGCTTGTTTGGCTTAGCTTGGTCGCTGCGGCTAAACAGGTTAACATATCGTTCAAAATGTCAAGTCAACACTTTGATTTTGTCCGTGTCCATGTGCTACAATCGAGCAAGCAGCTTAAGCCGCTGCTAACGTTGGTCTACAACTTGAGTTTCAGTTAGCTACAGCCTTAGCTTTGTTTGCGTGTTATCTGCAGTTTTTTATGCAACATTGAGCACACGTCGAAACATGCAACATTGCCGAAATTGTTAAGTGCAAAGGTCGTGCTGTCTTTGTCAATGTCGATTGCGATGTTGCCATAGCCAAAGACAAAGCCATCGTCCAATTTTCACAAACATTGTAGTTTTATTGCTCGAAAAAGTTTTTCTGTAAATGCACAAATGAAAGACTGTCAAATACATAAATTGTAATTTTTTGTTTCGAAAGCGAGTTAACAATCTTGCTATCCAGTTTTGGTAACCTAGCTTGTAAACTGTGCAAAATTTTGGGGGTGATATTTGGGGAGGTGTCACCAACTGATGACTTTAGCTCGAAAACTGGGTAAGATAACCGCATTCATTTGGCAAAGGTGTGCTTAACTTTAGATGCATCACCAATTATTTTTTATCTTATCTAAAAGTATGCGATATAAGTGTGATTAATTGATTTGCTCCTTAAGGTGTAGCGAAATGCTATCGATTTCCCAGCCTCCAGTTTGCATAGAGCCTCCATATTGACTATTTGTCTGACTCAGATATGGACCAAGATTTTTGCAAAGCTTCAAGTCTCTAGCTTTAAAGATGTCCAAGAAACAAGCATTTATACAGATAGACGGACGGAACCATGACGGACATAGCACGAAATCATTATACTGTTTGCTTTCCGTACCAGAGAATAAAAATACAGTAGATGCCGGATGTAACGATACTCAAGGGACCGGCAATATAGTATCGTTATAAGCGATATTCGTTATAGCTGGTATTAAAGAAAAAACTATTTTTCCTCTTAATTATTTTTTACATGCTTTTATTTAACTTGACTTGTCTGTCTGTCTGTCTGTCTGTATGTTTGTACCGGAATCTTGTAAGCAAATTTTCACCAAGTTCCCGACTAGCTAGAGCTCTGAATTTTTCACCAAAGATGTGTTTCAGATGACAATACATGTTTTTAAAGTTTTTAGCACGATAAAATAAGTAATATCATGTAAAAACCACGAAAATCAGTTTTCCCCTTTGCTTAAATTACTAAATTGACTTACATAATTGACGAGCTTTGGTGGCATAGAGAGAAAACTGCCGCTTCACAGGCCGAAGGTCATGGGTTCGATCTCCGACCGAGACATACTTTTTTATACCCTTAACCCATAAAATGGGTAAATAAGGGTATAATGGTTTTGTGCAAAAGTATGTAACAGACAGAAGGAAGCATCTCCGACCCTATAAAGTATATATATTCTTGATCAGCATCAACAGCCGAGACGATATAGCCATGTCCGTCTGTCTGTCCGTCTGTCCGTCTGACCGTCTGTCCGTCTGTCCGTCTGTATGAACGCGTGGATCTCAGAGACTACAAGAGCTAGAGACTTCTGATTTTGTATTTAAGTTCTCCTATACCATGAGCAGAACAAGTTTGCTTCAAGTTATCGATAACTATTCTGGTTTCCGATATACACATAATATCGATAACAATAAAATATCGAATTTGGAAAATCTAATCTAAATGAGGGTTGAAGTAATGGATAATGATAGAACTTTTTTGAAAATTTCGTCCAAATCGGTTGAGAAACACCGGAGATATTGAACTTAATCGATGGAAGCTAAGCCAGTATACCAAAGTCTTATATAAATTAAATATATTTATTGCAACTGGGTTCAGGGTATCTTCTAGTCGGGCTCTCCCGACTAGAGCCTTCTTACTTGTTTTATGTTATTTTTTATTATATAAACCTTTTTAAACTATCGATTACATATGTATGCAAGAAAGCGTATAAAAGCATGTCTTCAAAATTTTTTTTTGATTTACTTGTTTACTTCTTGTTTTTGCTTTATTTTCTATGATTGTTTAAATATGAATATATTTTAGGCATCTTATACAAAATCAGTATTTTGGATTGCCTTAAATTAGCTCTTTCCTTATAAAACAAATCACGCACAGCATAAGCAAATATAACGGCAATTCCCACAGACAGGCCAAAGTTAGCACGAAGTGTAATTTAGGATGTCGAAACGAAATTTCTCTTGCACAAATGTATTGATACTTTTTTAATAACAAATTGTTCTTAAAATTGTGCTGGCTATTAATTAAATATATGTATAATAAGAGAAACAGCTTTTAATTTATTTTACTATTTTATTCATTTTACGCTTACGTGATAATTCAAAATTATTATTTGTAATTTGTCTATTTAATTTCCTAATACGGAAATACATCATTGTTCGAAAACAAATTTTTTTGATTTTATCGTCACAGTTTATTTGTGTTGATTCTTCAAAATGGGTTTCTAGATAGCGTTTTGCTATCAATAAAGATGATCCATAATTGATTAAAAACGGCTTGAAGTTGCCCTACGATTATCATCATATCGTCAGTCGGCTTTAGCAATCCACCTTCTGACAAATGATCTACCCAAGTGTAGCTTTGGCTTTGACCATGAGTGTGCAGATTTGGCATTTCGTTTCTCAATCTGTAGCATATGTACCCAGCTAAATCTTCCAGGCCATCAAAATCTAAATCATTTGGCATGGCTGTCTCCGTTTCCGACTGGATGTCGTGATTTAAATTTTTTATGTGGAAAATACTACTTGCAATGAAAACTGTGTATGAATATAAATAATTCCTGGTTAAATTAAATTTGTACCAGTTTATGAGGCGTACGACCCTTCCAAATCAGGAGTGTCATCTTCTTGCGTGTTTCCCCTATCTGACACAGCACCATCATTGTGTCCCAAGAGATACGACCGAAGTCGGTAAAAAATTCTTGCTGGTTTGGGTGATCGTGCAACCCACCTTTGCTACGCATTATTCCAAAAAAATTCTCAAGCACATCTTGATTTAGCCTGTATGTTAGGACGTAATCAATTTAAAAACGTTAACATATGGCAACAAGTTTTTCAATGCGCTGGTTGATTGCAATATAACTGAAATTACAAAAGTAGCTATTCAATCTAATTTGAAAAGATGCTACAGATTTATTTTGCATAAATATTATTTGAACACACCTTTTTGAAATGGCAACAAACTGATTTTTCCAACAGCTCTTATGTTGTTCATAGTGATTGTCATGTCGTCCAAGACTTTGTTTTGGGTGTCTAATGCTAGGCCATAAGCATTTAATCTTTCACGTGCACCATCACGTGGCACTCTTACATTCATTATATCAAACCAGTCGTTCGTCTGTAATCTGAATTTTTTTCATGAATTTTCTCTCTGATTCTTTTGTTTGATGGCAAGGGGAGTAGAGGCGTAAAAATTTTGCTTTGCCTAATTCCGATAGACTGTAAACACAGAGTTGCACAGTGTTTGATGTGAAAATTAACTTATTGATACGAAATATAGCACAAGTAAATATTAGCGCAAATAGTAAATATATTGTTGTGGTTCATAAATTACTAATAGAAATATAATGGACGAAAGAATTAATTGTACTCGTGTTAGCTGTGTATGTTTATCGACCATAAATTTAAACCAGAGATGCATTTTCAAAGGAAAAAATTCACTGAAAAACTTCAGCGTGTAAATGCGACCTGAATTCCGAAGAAGTTTTAAAACAGAATGAAAAAAAAACTTCATGAAAAAACTTCAGCGTGTAAATGGGGTCTAAGACTGAAAAATTTTAATTGCCCTAGAGAAAAACATACAACTTACCAATTAAAATAAGTGTGCACACTCTTGCCAATTCATATTATCAAGATATCCTAGGCTACCGGCTCTTGCAATGGCCTGGGCAATCGTGTGGGAAACTAATTTTGTTGCAGCTTTAACTTTTTGGCGCTCTTCTCCACTGACATTTAAATGTTTGGCGTTGATTTTGTGAGTAATGCTCAGGTCTCCAGAAGTTGTCAACAGCAGCTCTTCTATAATATTTTTTTTTTTTCGTTTTCCCGTCAATGGTGTATCTTTGGTCCAGAAAATGGTTCTTAAGCAATTTTATAAGGTGCGGAACGTCGGCAAATACAAATACTTTATTTCCATTATGAGTAAACCTGAAATGTCAGTTGCTTATTGCAAGTGTTGAGTTTATGAAATAATGTCACATACAATGGATTTTCGATAGTTATTTGAAGCTCCTTATAAATGGCAACGACATTAAAACCATACTTGCTACATTCATCTACTATTTGTTCCAATATAGATACCGTCATCTTGCAGTCGAAATAATAAAAGATCGGCTGCTTCCATTTTGAGACCAAACCTATAAGTACATATGTGTTATCAAACAAACTTTATAAATTAATTTTAATAAACGTAATGTACCTCTGAGCATAGCGACCTGAACATAATCGACTGGACACAATGTTGTGTCCTTGAGTTTGTCATAACAATATGTTTTCTTGACTTTCATTTCGTCAAAGCTTAGCACACAAACTTTTTGAGCTGTTGTTAATTTAACTTTACCCAAAATGTTGAGAACAAGCTGCATTACACCAACATTCAAATCTATTTTTTGAGCCCAAGATTGAAGGGTGCGTATAGCGGGTAGAGGAAATGGTTTTTTATACAGATATCGGTATGATCTTGCGCTGACGGAGTATAAAGTTATAGATTTCGATATATCCGAATCTTGCCAAACTCTTCTCCTTTCACTGTTGCGCAGCTTTTCAATTTGTCCTTCTGTAAAAATAGTGACTAGTTGAGAGCACATTTGGTTGTACTTTGCAGTCAAATTCATGAGCTGTTCCTGAATTTCCAAAATTAGGTCGGTATGAATCTTTTCTCTAGCCTTCTGACTGATAATTTCATCACGCAAAGTTTGTCTGCAAATTTATATGTAAATATATAAAAAGTGATTTATGCTTACGAAGATTTGGTAATTTAAACTTACATTTCATTTTTTAAACTTATAATCTCTGCTTGGCATTCAGCAATCTTTTCATCTTCTTCGTATGTAAGCATAATCTCCTCCACAAAACTGTGATTCTTCATTTCGTTTACACGAACATCTAGCGGCGCCAACTACTTGTTTACTTCAACCGTAATGCTTGGCACAGCACCCTTTTTCAATAATCGCTTTTGCAAAATCCTATATGTAAGTACCTCATGGAAATAAGTATAAGTGCACGACAATTTATGGGAAAATATATATTTCAAATGATAGAAAGTATGTAAACTTTTTTTTTTTACTTATAAATCTAATCAAAAGGAACAAAAAACAATAACCAAAGCTTCAGTTCTTTTTAAACTCATTGAAATATAAAATAAAATGAAAAATCTTAATAGGAAAAAATTATATGTGCATATTTCATTTTTATCGCAATTTTTGCCTATTTCAACGATTAAAACTTATTTAACCTTATTTAGTAATTAATATGACTGCCTTTGGCAAGAATAACTTTGTTTAAGCGACTGTGCATTGAGTCTGCCAATTTTTCAAGGGTGGATTTGCCAATTTTGGTCCACTCAGCGACCACAGCATCCTTGAGCTGCACTATTGACTCAAATTGACGTCCATTTTTATAAACCTTGGCCGATAAAATGCCCCAAAGGTCCTCGATTGGATTCAAGTCCGGACTTATAGCTGGCCACTCTAAAACATCAATATTACGTGACGAAAAAAACTGTTTTGTCAAGTTTGCCGTGTGTATGGGAGCATTGTCCTGCTGAAAAATCCAATTTGGAGGACACCAATTTTCCGTAAAGTCAATGAGCTCTTGATCAAGAAGCTGAATATATATTTCCGCATTTGTTTTTGTCGGAATAAAGCATATTCGGGACTTTCCGGTATATCCAAAGGCAGCCCAGACCATTAACGATCCTCCACCAAAGTTGCGTTTGTGTCGGGTTTGTCGTGGCAGACGTTTATCTCGCCAATACTTGTGGCAACCATCTGGACCGTCTAAATTAAACTTTTTCTCGTCAGAAAAAACTACATTTCGGAACTCGTGAGTCCAAAACTTATATTTTTCGGCAAATGCCAAACGGGCCTTAAGGTGGCGTGGTAGTAGCTTTGGTACAGCCTCTCTCAAAGCATATGACAGATTTTTATTTTCGCCTATTATTTGGTTAACCCGTCTCCTAGACACGTTAAGATTCAGATGGCTGCAAATCTCGCTGCAGGACATCTCCTTTTGGGCAGCAAGACGCCAAATTTCCCGTTTACAGCGTTCTTTGATCTCCGTTGGTCGGCCGCTGCGCTTGATTTTACCATAACTGGATACTTTTTTGCAAAAGTTTGCTATGGTGTTCCTATGACGATGCACGCAGGAAGAAATTTCGGCAATTGTTCTGCCACTTTCTTTCATTCCTATAATCAAGCCACGTTCTTCAGCGGTCAAATGCGTCCCAAGTGGCATTTTTAAATTCTATTCAACAACAACAATATGTAAATTTCTAGTTTCTTACGCTTTAACTTATTTACTTACGTTATTAATAATAAAAAATAATTAGGAAATCACTGAAGCACTTGTATGTGATCGCGACATTTGCCAAATACCTACTAATGTCACATTGCACATATACTTCTTTCCTATGAAAACTGCCCAATGCCACACAAAACTATGATAACGGTACCGCGAATGGTGACGAAAGAGGAACTTTGCAAAATAATTCTTGCAGTAGGCTCAAACAGAAAAATTGTGTGTACCAAAAATAAATGTACCGTTACTTTTAAAAGAGATATAGACAAAAAATGTTGTGCACATATACTTATTTCTTTTGGACTCACGAGTTCCGAAATGTAGTTTTTTCTGACGAGAAAAAGTTTAATTTAGACGGTCCAGATGGTTGCCACAAGTATTGGCGAGATAAACGTCTGCCACGACAAACCCGACACAAACGCAACTTTGGTGGAGGATCGTTAATGGTCTGGGCTGCCTTTGGATATACCGGAAAGTCCCGAATATGCTTTATTCCGACAAAAACAAATGCGGAAATATATATTCAGCTTCTTGATCAAGAGCTCATTGACTTTACGGAAAATTGGTGTCCTCCAAATTGGATTTTTCAGCAGGACAATGCTCCCATACACACGGCAAACTTGACAAAACAGTTTTTTTCGTCACGTAATATTGATGTTTTAGAGTGGCCAGCTATAAGTCCGGACTTGAATCCAATCGAGGACCTTTGGGGCATTTTATCGGCCAAGGTTTATAAAAATGGACGTCAATTTGAGTCAATAGTGCAGCTCAAGGATGCTGTGGTCGCTGAGTGGACCAAAATTGGCAAATCCACCCTTGAAAAATTGGCAGACTCAATGCACAGTCGCTTAAACAAAGTTATTCTTGCCAAAGGCAGTCATATTAATTACTAAATAAGGTTAAATAAGTTTTAATCGTTGAAATAGGCAAAAATTGCGATAAAAATGAAATATGCACACATAATTTTTTCCTATTAAGATTTTTCATTTTATTTTATATTTCAATGAGTTTAAAAAGAACTGAAGCTTTGGTTATTGTTTTTTGTTCCTTTTGATTAGATTTATAAGTAAAAAAAAAAGTTTACATACTTTCTATCATTTGAAATATATATTTTCCCATAAATTGTCGTGCACTTATACTTATTTCCATGAGGTATATTTATTATTATTAAGGACGATAATTGTTATACACAATCAAAAACAATTACCCGCTTCATATTGCATATTATTTTCAAAATCTTCTGCATACCACAAATTCGCGCAGATTTTATATTAAATTTGTCTTGTCCAAACCTTTTTGTGTGCATCGTTATGAGCGGAATATCGTTATAGCCGGCATCGTTATAACCGGCATCTACTGTATATGCACTCGTGTAAAAAAAAATTTTGGAATCAAGCTAAAACATTCTTCGCGCATTAAATTCTTATATTAAAAACGGCTTGTACTTACATTTAATAAGAATTATTCAGGAATGTTATCGACTTGTTACAAGCTTTTGAAAGCATATGTATAATTAATTCAAGTGTATTTGCGAATGGGCCAAAATTTTTATTTATAAATCACAAATCAAAACCTTTTTACACTTATTACAAGACTTCTTAAGTATGTAATAGTGGCAAAGCGTGCCGTGGCGAAGGTCTGCGTCCTCGGCTTCGCCTCGTCCTTGAGCTTTTGGCCTGTGTTAGATTACACGGTCGCATAGGTTAACTGTAGAATACGTCTGTCCTTGTGCAACAAAAATTATCAAAGTAAAAATAGTATGATATGAAATTTAAATATATTAAACATATAAATAGAGAAAATTTGCTTATGCTCATGTCAAAACTTACGACACTTGGAACCAGTGCTGTCGCTTAAGACTCTGTTCATAAGTTCCAAAATCAAGGCTGCCACAGCATAAACGAATTTACTTATGGTCAGAAACATCGATAGTTTATTTAATGTATTTAATTTTCTGTATTTAATTTTCTGTACCTGTAAAGGGTGTGTATGTATTGTTAGCATTCAGTACCCTACGGTTTTTGTATGGGCTAGTTGCATATATAAACTAGTCCATTGACTAGCTATAATGGACAAGTCAAGGACTAGTCCAAGTGGGTACAGAAAATTACATTGGTTGGGCTAGTGTTTATACCCTTAACCCATAAAATGGGTAAATAAGGGTATAATGGTTTTGTGCAAAAGTATGTAATAGGCAGAAGGAAGCATCTCCGACCCCATAAAGTATATATATTCTTGATCAGCATCAAAAGCCGAGACGATATAGCCATGTACGTCTGTCCGTCTGTCCGTCTGACCGTCTGTCCGTCTGTATGAACGCGTGGATCTCAGAGACTACAAGAGCTAGAGACTTCTGATTTTGTATTTAAGTTCTCCTATACCATGAGCAGAACAAGTTTGCATCAAATTATCGATAACTGTTCTGGTTTCCGATATACACATAATATCGATAACAATAAAATATCGAATTTGGAAAATCTAAAAATGAGGGTTGAAGTAATGGATAATGATAGAACTTTTCTGAAAATTTCGTCCAAATCGGTTGAGAAACACCGGAGATATTGAACTTAATCGATGGAAGCTAAGCCAGTATACCAAAGTCTTATATAAATTAAATATATTTATTGCAACTGGGTTCAGGGTATCTTCTAGTCGGGCTCTCCCGACTAGAGCCTTCTTACTTGTTGTTATTGTTGTTGTTCAAGCCTAGCCCACGACTTTCCCACGTAGGCTAACACTGAACTAGTCTGTGTAGATGCAACGAGGGAAAACACTTTTTAAAATTATCATTGAGCATTTGTATGTAAAAAACCAAACACTATGTTCGGCCTAGTCAACGTGACTGCAGGGTACAAACGCGATATTCAGCGATATTCTGTGTGTTCAGCATAATTTGGTGTTGCTTAAAGTTTTATTGGGTTAGTAAATGTAACGTCATGTGTTAAGAATTTGTTTGTCATTCTTACATAGCTATTTGCAGTTATTTTATATCTTTATAATATAAATGTGTGCTGACTTGTATGTGACTTAACATTCTCCCGGCCGTTGAAACGGTTTTCAACCATCCTCTTAATCCAGTGTAAATCGTCTTGGGGATGCTGAAGGTTCGGATGGGTTGACTGCTTCGCTCCTAGTGGCTGTAGGTGGACAAGTCCATCGTCGTTGCGTCCGCGTTGCATATGCACATAGTATTATGACAGATATCACTAGTGCAGCGTAAGCGGCTATGTGATGATGTTGGACCGAGCTTATTTGGCTGGGCCTCTCTTCTTTGTTGAGTGTTGCCAATTTTACCAGTCGGTCATCTAGATCCGTGTCGTCTTGTGCGTTGTGCTCCGAGATGTTGAGAGTTGTTTCTGTTACCTTTGTTATATTTGGTTGGATAATGTCACCAAAGCGGGCGTAGCCTTGTCTTATTTGACTCGTGACAGTGCCAAAGGTATTGATGCTAATGTCTACGTTGCGTGCAGTACAGCCAGATGATAGCGACAGTAGTCCACTGTTTTGTAGTTGGATAGTTGACGGTGTTCCGTTGCACACTGCTTGAAGTTCCACTTCAGAATGTGTTGCGAAGATCCAGTTGTTCTGCTGTTGTGTTTTTTCCCATACCATTTTGGTTGTTCTGTAAGTCACGTGACACGTCGTTGGTGTCTTGTTAGTAAACAGTTGAAACTCACACCGTCTGTTTACATCAAACACAGCTTGATAATCAAAGCATATATATTTTTCGCTATGTATTGTACGGCAGCGTTGTAGATCATCTTGTGTAAGTCCCAAGAATTGATCTCTGTGGTTGTTTACACCTTTAATAGGTGTTTTTAGCTCGAACAATCTCCAACTAGTTGTGTTCCACACTGGAATTGGCACCATATTAAATAGCTCGAGTATCGATGTTGACACTAAGGGTAATATTACTCAGAATATCACATGAGTGTCGGTGGCTGTGCCTTCGGCTCGCATAATTCTGTATAGTTGAATTACATTGGATGATGTCACGGGTACCATTTGATCTGGTGGCAAATGATCCCGTATTTGATCCAACTGATCCCTTAATTGTTTAGGGGAGATCAACATTGGGCTTATTGTATGGTGGTGAACTCCAGTTATAACGTCCACTATTTCGGATTTCACGCGCTGAGTTGTCAAAGCCACGTAGTTTTCCCTAAGACGTGCGCCAGTGTACTTTCCTCTGCTTTGGCTAATGGCGGCTACTTGTTGTTCAAGTAGCTTTAGACGTTTGTCTGATGTTGTCCTTGTTTTCTTGACAACGTTAATGGTTGAGTCAAGTACTGAGGTTTGGTTGCTCAGCAGTGTCAGTAGAAATTCCTCGTTAGTTTGCACCTTCTCTATGGCCTTAGTCATTTTATTAGCATAGTCTGAGTCTTAAACTCCAAACAGACTGTTCGCAATATTACCCACTGCATCAAATGAGGAGCGACGTTTCCGAGTATGTTGCATGAGACCGTTTGCCATTTGTAATTCATCATACAAGTGTCGATAGTGCTGTGATATTGCGTCACATGTGTGGTTGTTGTTTAATTTTGGGCATATGTACTGGAACTCCTTGATGCTTGAATTAAACGTGTTCATGTCTCTCCATTATGAATCCAATTCATAGTAAATAACTATAGTCCAGTCGGATATTGCTCTCATCGTTGTGCCAATTTTTTCATAATATACTCCTGGTTTCGTGTCGAACCTTGTCACCGATACTGACTGTGTTAGTACTAGAGGTAGCATTAGAAGCAGGATTAGCACGGAGGAAGTTATGGTTGGTGACATTAACCGTCTCCGTTGAGCAGCTGGCGTATCCTTTTTATCCGTTTCCTCTTCTTCCATAATAGGTCGTTTTTTGGCTGTTTCTTCGGGAAAGATCGGCGCCAGCCTGTTGATGGCGCGCTTGTAAATGCCTGAGACGGTCTTTACGTCAGCCATGTACATGGTTATCCATACCTGAATATGTCTTTATAATGCGTCCCATAGGCCAGCTCATCACCGGAATGTTGTCTTCCTTGATAAGGACCAGCATGCCTTCCTTGATATTGGGATTAAAGGTTTTCCACTTGTGTCTGGCTTGTTACTTTTGCAAGTATTCCTCTGACCATTGCTTCCAGAATCCTTGATAGGTTTAAAAATGCAATATCCGCCAGTCGAACGTGGAAAGAAATTAATAACATGGGAATCGGCAAAGAACGTGGTGAATATAGTGAAGATGTTGATGTTAATGATCTCAACAATAAATTTGTTAACCTTAATGTTCCATTGTCTGTGTGCAATTCGTATTTGTGGTCGCAACCACTTAATAATAGTTGTAATAGTTTTGATTTTATTTGTGTAAATCAATGTGATGTGTACCTGTCTATAAGTAAAATTAAGTCTAACGCAACTGGCATGGATGGTTTGAATCCAAAGTTCTTTAAAATTCTTCTACCGCTAATCATTGGCTATGTAACTTATATATTCAATACCACCATCACTACAACCACTTTTCCCGACCAGTGGAAAATTGCAAAGGTATTGCCAATCCCAAAATCGAATCATGAGTTTAGGCCAGTCTCGATTTTTCATATTTATCTAAATTATTTGAACACTTATTGGCCTCTCAAATTAACATGTTCCTCACAATAAATCAACTATTAAATGATAAACAATCAGGATTTAGGACTGGCCGTAGTTGTACTACGGCGATAATCAAAGTTTTCGAGGATATAAGATCAAAGATGAATAGCAGTGAGGTTTCACTACTGACGCTTCTTGATTTTAGTAAAGCATTTGACACGGTTACCACGATACTCTACTGGCAAAGCTCAATAATATGTACAATTTTAGCCAAACTGCTGCAAAACTCCTCGTACTTAAGTAATCGTAGACAAGCCGTTGTTATCCCCTCTAAAACTTCCGACTTCCTTGTTGTCTCTCGCGGGGTCCCGCAAGGATCAATTCTAGGTCCACTGCTTTTTAGTATATGTATCAATGATTTACCCATTGTCTGTTCTAAATGTAATATCCATTTGTATGCTGATGATGTCCAAATGTATGTAAGTCGTCCGCTCAGTAAAATTAACGAAAGTGTCCAGTTATGTAATGAAGACTTGTTGCGTGTTAGTCAATGGGTCAATGTTAATAGTTTGTGTATTAGCCAGTCTTAATCCAAATGTATCTTAATTTACAAAAAGTACCTGAACCCTGACAACTTTCCCAAGCTGCAAATATATTCCACTGCTATTCATTATGTAGATAAAGCTGAAAGCTTAGGGATCACCCTGAACAGGACCTTATCATGGGATAGTCAGGTGAATAAAGCTGTGGGAAAACGTGTTGCGTTTTAAGGCAACTTTCACAACAACGGGCCAAAACACATGGCCTATGTGAGTGGGGGGGTAATTTTAAGCCTTCCACTACCGCTCTAATCTAAGGCAACTTTGGCTCACCCAGGAATTCCTACCTCTTAGCATAAGAATATTGATCGCGAAATCTTTAATATTGCCAAAGCTTTTGTATGGCATTGAAATTTTTGGCAAATGCGACGCTGCAAGCCAAAGGAAGCTTAGGGTAGCGTATAATAATGTTGCCCGCTACGTGTTTGGCCTCAAAAGGGCAGACCACGTATCGGGTCACGCTAACAGACTGTTTGATCTAGATCTAAAGTCTTTAATTAATTTCAAAATTCTTCTCTTCCTACACAAAATTATATATACACAAGAACCTGAGTATTTGTATGGCAACATAAAATTTACATCGTCCCAACGTGTGAATAACCTCGTTTGCTTGAGAACCACACTAGCTTCTTCTGATGGGCAGTTTTTTATCTCTGCTGTTCGACTGTGGAACAATCTTCTTCCCTACATTAAATCTATACGCAGCGCACACCATTTTAAAATTAATTTAGAATCCTATCTTAAAACTTAATTTTAACGCCTGAACCTAAATTACAGTCAACTTACGCATAACTTTCAATATGTTTTTATATAATTGTTAAAAAAAAAAAAAATAGTTTAAATTAATTTTTTTACATTTAAATATCTGTGATTAATGCTTTAATTGATAGTAGCAATACTGTAGCATTAAGAATCGTTCCATAATTAAATAAATAAAAAAATAAAAAAATTCTGGACACTAATTCCCAACGAGTCAGTAGAGATTTCTCTTCGCGATCGGCGTTGACATCGGGTGGAGCTGTTAGTGTTTCACCAATCAGGAAATGCGCTGGGGTGAGAGCTGTGGTGTCCGTAGGATCATTTGACTTTGGGGTTATTGGGCGCGAATTCAAGATAGCTTCGATTTCGACGATCGCCGTGTTAAGTTCCTCAAATGTAAGGGTCGCCGCGTTGGTTGTCGTTACCACCAGTCGCTTTGCCGACTTGACTGCAGCTTCCCATAGGCCTCCATAGGTGGCGCTCGTTGCGGGATGAATTTGAAGGCAACGTCGCAAAGCTCACAAAACGGCGTTTGTGGTCAGATCGCTAACCAGTTCAAGGTTAACCGCCTTTGTAGAGAAACAGCAGAATACGGCTATGTATGCCTTGTCTGGTCTTTTTCCTCGAAGTTTCTGGTGAATCCAGATTGGCCTGCAGTTATCTACGCCTGTTGTACGAAATGGGCGTGTTGGTGTTACTCGATCGGCTGGCAAATTACCCATAATTTGGTTCATTAACTTGGGCCTTGCCTTGTTGCATGTCACGCAGTTGTGAATAATATTCCTTGACATTGTTTTTTCGTTGAGGATCCAATATTGTTGTCTAGCGGCTGCTCGTAAGGCTTGGGCCCTGCAATGCATATTGTCCTCATGCAGATATTTCAACAGCAATTTTACTATTGGATCGCCTTGCATTGTAAGGGAGTGGGGCATGATCCAATCTGCCACCAACTCGTATAAGTCCATCGGATCCTTGTAGGGGGGACAGCGATGAAATGGAACTCATTTTTTCCACCATGTTGTGACGCTGCAGCGTTTTTAGCTTAGCAGCATATTCCACTTGTTGTGTTGTCCGCAAAATTACGTTGCGAGCGTGATTCAATTCCTCGACGCTTAGAGTGACAGTTGCTGATCTCTGTTTGTTGTAGCAGAAGCGTAACTTGTAAGCCACAAACGTGTGAAATGAATGGCTGTGTCTACAAGTGTACAATTCTTCACCTATTGTAGATGGAGATATTGCGAGACTTATACGTATCGTTTTCCTTTCCAGGTTGCTGGGGGTGATACTGGGTAAGGTTGACCATTTGTCTGGAGAGCCATGCAGAAATAGTCGTCCATACAACCATAAGTTGTGCTCATGTAGTTTTCGTGCCGATATTCCTCTTGAGAGTACATCTGCCGCATTGTTGGCCGATGATACATGCCGCCATTGAGTCTGGCTTGTCAAGGCCTGAATTTTCGCTATTCGGTTTGCCCCATATGTGCCGGCAGCTGCGTTGCTCCGTGAAAGGACAACCGTAGAATCTGACCAAAAGTATCCTGGCACTGTGTTGTTGTCGAGGCTTAGATCGCGTCGAAACCTTTCAGCAAGCTCTGCACCCCATAGTGCAGCACATAGCTCTAGTTGAGGTAGTGACTGTTTTGCTGTTGGAGCCGCTCGAGACTTTGAACATAGCAGTCGAACAGATATTTGTTTGTTTCTGTACGTTGCGCGTACGTAAACTGCAGCGCCATATGCACGTTCCGACGCATCCGCAAAGACGTGTAATTACCATCATAAACGTGCCTTGGGATTCGCATTGAGTTGAGGCTTTGCAACTCGTCTCGATACTCCTTTCAATCATTCTGAAGACTTGTAAGTAACTCGTCGTCCCAATCGAGCTTTAATTCCCAGAGACATTGCATGGGAATTCCCTCCAATACTTGTTCATTGTTTGAACCAGAGCTGCAAACCGGTCCGGAACCGAACCCTGTGGAACCGGTTCTCTGCGGATTCTTTGGTATGTGGAACCGAACCCTGAACCGAACCCAAGCAATGTATTGGAACCGTGAACCGAACCGGTTCCATTTGTATGGCTCAAATTTATATAAGAAAAACGTCATACGGTGGCAACTCTTCGAAAGGCACCCGTGACGTTGTAACGGAACGGCATGCGCAAGTCGCGATCTGCTTTGTATTATTTTTGGCATTAGGGAATCTAACGTTGTTTGACAATGACATCAATACAAGAGTTTTTTGAGTTTAACGCTCAGACCAAAGTAAGCCAGTGTAAAAACTGTAGCGTTAAATTAATTGGCCGACATGCCACAAATTTAAAAAAACACGTTGAACGCAAGCACCCTGAAGTTCACAAGCAGCTTGCCAAAAGCGAACAAATTAACAAAAAACAGCAACAGCCGCCGATCAGCAATTGTTTGGAGGAGCCCAATTTAAAAGTGAAGCTGGATAAAGATCAAGTAATAAATGCATGTGTTGAGCTGGTCACCAAAAATGGGCGCCCACTAAAAATGCTGGAAGATTCGGGGTTCAAAAAAACTTTAGACCCAATACGCAAGGCCTTTCCAAAGCCTTTAACTATAAATCGGCAAAATATTCAAGGCGTAGTTCAAGCGAAAGCAAAAGCCATTCGGGATAGTATCAAAGTAATTTTATCAAATCGGTAAGTGAGTTTTAAATTTACAAAAATTTGTTCATGTGTATGTGTACATATATATGTACATAAACAGATGTACATACATGCATACATGTTGTAGAGCACATGAAACTAAAGTGTTGTTGTTTAATTTTCAAAATTTGCTTACATATTTTTTAGTTTGGTGTCGATTAAAGTCGACTACGTAAGCCGTTTTGGAACGCTCTATTATCGGCATCAATTGTCAACTTTTTTATGAAGGAGAACTTCAAATTTATACGCTTGCGATGAAGGAGGTTCACGTGCAGCAGACCAGCTTGAACCTGACGATCATAATTAAGGAGGTCCTTGACAGCTATAATTTATCGCTCCAGCAAATTTACACGATCACTATCGATAATGGAGCCAATATGGTTAAGGCCAGCGAGCTTTTAGGTGAACAATGTAAAGCGGATTTGTACAACGACGATTCTGACGGCGACGCAGTTTGTGAGTGTATGCCGGAAGGTACAAATACATTGGGTAACGTTGATGAGATAGATGAGGGAATAATAACAGTTCGGTGTGCTGCGCATACTTTGAACCTTGTCGTCAACGATTTTTTTAAAGAAGTCAAGGTTAACATATCGCTTATAAGATATGTTTGAAAGAAATTGCGCACGTCTACAATAATTAATCTTTTACGCCTGGAAAATTTGAAAAAACCATTTTTAGACTGCGCCACTAGATGGAATTCCACGTTTCAAATGTGCGAGCGATTATTAACTCTAAAAGAGTTTTGCGTCAAGAGTAATTTAAAAGAATTGCAATTAAAATCATCTGAGTGGAAGGTCGTGGAAAATATTTGCAGTTTACTTCTACCAATTTATAAAACTTCTTTAAATTTGCAAAATGCTAAGTTGCTGTCAAGTGACTTTTTTATGCATGGTTCTCCTGCAAATTAAATCTAAAAAAGACAATTGCACAACATTCATTGATTCTGGATAAATGTCTTGAGAAGAGGTCAGCAATTTTAAACGTAATTCCAGTTATAACTGCAGTATATTTGGACCCGCGCTATCAAGCGCTGCTTAGTTGTGAGCAAAAAAATGCTGCAAGACAACATATAAGTCAATTTAGCAGCCGATTGCAATCTTTGAAAGATAGTGTTAACGTTTCAGTAAATGATTCTAGTTCAGATTGTGAGGAGGAGACTTTTATGAAAAGCATTGTAGGAAACCAAGCAACAACGAAAAAATTCCTTTCTTCCTTTAACAAATCTTTTGAAGAAATTCCTCGAATGCACCCCCGTACAGACATTTTAAAGTTTTGGGAAAAATACAGCAACACCGATTTAAAACAAGTTGCAATGGTTGTTTTGGCGGTTCCGGCAACTCAAACTTCTGTAGAGAGAGCATTTTCCACTCTCAAATTTGTGTTGTCGGACAAAAGGGCATCGATTGACGAAAACCTCCTTAAGGATATTATGTTAATAAACTTAAATTGAATTTTGGTATATATTTATACTTATGTAATGCAACGAATGCAGTAAATTAAAATTTTTTATGTATATGTATACAACATGGAATAAGTTCGTGCTCATTATTGATCTTTATTTGCGTATAATTTAATAATAATAATAAATTTAATTAAAATAATAATAATTTAATAAAAATGTTTTCATTAATAGTCAACGAATGTCTTTTAATTTTTTTAATCGACGAACCCGGGTTTGGAACCGAAACCGAGGTTCCAAAATATTCAGAACCCGGTTTTGGAACCTCTGCGAATTTTCAACCTAGGGTTCGGAACCCGAACCGAACCCTTGCCGTTTTTTCAGGGGTTTGCAGCTCTGGTTTGAACACCATTTTCGTAGCTTGAATCCCGATGGCTGAAGAATTTTGTTTAGCTCTTTTTGAACTTGTTTCGCATCTGCGATTGTTTCGGTGCCGGTCAGGCAGTCGTCTACAAAAAAGTCACGTTGTAGTGCCTTTACACCCATCTGTAGCCTTTCCACATGCTTATTGGCCAGATGATCCAAACATTTTATTGCTAAAAATGGTGCGGATTTTGTGCCATATGTGACTGTTTTCAATCGGTAGTAGTTAATTTCTTCCGACGAGTTGTTTCGCCATACAATCAATTGATGAAAATTATTTTCCGGATTGATCCATACCTGACGATACATTTTTTCAATGTCAGCCATAAACACATATCTATGTATGTGTTCTGAATCGTAGTAGAATAGACATAAGATCGCTTTGAGCCGTGGGGCCTGCATGCAGTATGTAATTCAGCGATTTTCCAGTGCATGATGCCTGTTTTGCACGATGCGTCGAAGGCAACTCGTAGTTTTGTTGTTGTGCTGTCAGGCTTCAACACGCAATGATGCGAAATCACGTAGTGATTTTTAGGAATCTGTTGCGGTGACACTTGTTTCATGTGTCCCAGCTTCTCATACTCCGCCATGAACGCTGCGTACTGGAAACGTGTCAGCGGAGGTTCTGCGCTTTAACGATAGAAACCGTTTGGTCGCAATCTCCATGGACTCTCCCAGGGCTGAATAGTGTTCAGCAAATGGCAGTTGAACGATGAATCTGCCGTCCACCGCCACTTGTAAATGTTCTAAGAAGTGCCTTTCACAATGGGCTTCAATTGGTGTTCGGTGTTTTTCTGTTGTATCCAAGCTATCTAATGTCCAGAATCGTCCCATTAATGCATTTGTTTCCTCATTTGTTGCAGCTGCGCAGATGGCTGACGACTTACTTGCAGCATTTACTTTTCCAGCAATGATCCAACCGAATTCCGTTTTTTGCATCATTGGACCAGACAGGAACATTCTGTGTTGTTGTGGGAGCAATATTGAAAAACAGTGCTCTGGTCTGTTGAAGTTTAGACTGACAGTGGGAACTTGCTCGGCATGCCCTAATCGGCCGTGTTGATCGACTGGGCAGGTTGATCCGAAATTATATGCGGTAATACGAATGCTTCCAATCGCATTGTAAAATTGCTGTGTAGTGATTCAACTAGGACATTCACTCGAGCCTTGCTGACTCTTGGCTGTCCTCCGATGCCCTCATTCCGGAGTGTTGTGTCATGACGTTTAAGTTCCAACATTGTCACAAGTCATTCGGAAACAACGTTGATTTGCGATCCAGAGTCCAGTAGTGCCTTGAATGATGCTTGTTGTCCGTTAGTTGCTTGCACAGCTACCTTTGCTGTTGCAAGCAAGTTATAGTTCTGGTTGTTTGCGGATGCCACAACTTGTGATAATGGCTCTGCTACTGCTGATGTGATAACATTTTCCAAATGCACTAGAGTGTGGTGCTTTTTGTAGCACTTAAAACAGCTGAAGTGACTTGTGCATGCCTTTGTTTTATGGTCATTTTTAAAGCAGTTGACGCATAACCTTTGCCTTTGCACCCAATTTAAGCGCTCGCTGAAAGATTTTGTTTGATTTTGATTTCGTCACATTTAGATAAATAATGACTTGTCTTTTTACAGAAAAGACATCCCTTTTGTGCACCTGAAGATGTTGCACATGTCGCGTTCTTTGACTCCTTTTTAAAGACTCCAGGTGCCTTTTTTCCAGTAGCCATGACCCAAACTCGCTGTTCGAGGAACTGGAGCATGGTGTCCAGTGGCTGGATTTCCTTTGTACTACCTAATGTTTGTTCATAGAGTGTTTTGTTAGTGCCATCCAACTTGTTTCTGAGGATGGCAATAACGATTGGAATCCATGTTGAGATGTCAATCCCGAGTCCCTTCAGTGAGGCTAATGACTCTCTGGTGGTGATATGGAGCTCCTTTAAGGACTTCACATCGTCGCTGGAGGTTTGTTGCAGTAAGAAGCGATTTAAAACCCATGATGCGATGTCTCTAGGATTGTTGTAGGCATCTACTAAAATTTCCCATGCGTAGAGATAGTTCTCTTCCCTTAGATAGATGTGACGGATTAAACTTTCCGCCTCTCCGACAACGCTGGTTTTTAAATACCACATCTTGCGTATGGTTGGCATCTCTGTTTCATGTATCATACACGAAAACATATCGAAAAATCGCGTCCATTTAAGCGTATCACCATCAAATTTTGGAATGGAAATACGTGGTAGCTTGATGTTATCAGTGCACTCACTGCTTGCATTGCTGGTAAGCGCATTCCGAACATCAGCCTCTGCCTTTAAATACTCGGTTGCGTTGTAGCCACTCGCTTCAGGGTCCTCAAATTCCTCATATATTTGGAAATAGACCTCTTGAGTTTTTGCCCATAATGGCTTAATAATGTCCGCATTAACAGGCTTGTGTTGCAGGGCGCGATGGATTGACGCAATCATCACCCTTTGCCGAAGCACAGTGGCGCCATTTGAGTTTTTTTGTTCCAAAAATCATAACTTTTGAACCAAATGAGAAACTAATATTATAATAATTAAAAATAAATTTTTTTTTAATTTTTTGTAAAATATGCGTCACAATCCGTAAAAGATGGTATATCTAAAAGAGTAATCATCTCTGAACTATAAGTATTTTCTAATTCTTTTCGTGACTTAACATGCCTCAGTGATGAAATAAGTGGATCTGAAGATGCTGCTAACATGTTGAAGAGGCCCTAATTTTGTGTCACCCTTGATGCTTTGAAAGTGTTTAGCAATTTGTATTTTTTATAAAATTTATTTAATGATTCCTGTGCTTCTTCAGAAAGCTCTCCAATTGGCAAAAACTGATACTCAATTATATCCTTGCCATGCGCCAATATTTTATGGACTGTCGGGGTCAACTTTTTCTGCGGATATAATTCTGCTAAAAGTGATGCTGATTTTGAAGCATATTCAAGCATACTTGGCAGAATCAGTTTTTTTCTTGCAGTTCAAAACATTTAAGATCGTTCCCAATCTCTTAAAGATTTGATTGTTGATTCCAGTGATTCGAGTTACAGCCTCATAATTTTCAAAAAATCTCCATGAAGTGTTTCCATCGTTTGAGTTTCCGTTTCCGTACATAGGGCAGTCTACTTTAAGTCCAACTTGTTTGAAAAAACGCATCCAGCATTTTCATCTTTCTGAAGTTTTTGTTGGTGTTGGTGATTGTTGATTGTTCAATGGCATGTTTGAAGAG
>JARNME010000404.1:29501886-29539889 GCA_030179655.1 Scaptomyza flava | reverse complement strand
GCGGGTCCAGTCTGCTGTTGCGTGGATTATTTATCCCTGCGCCACATCAGAGGATCAGTTTAGTTATAAGCAGTTTAGGCTTCAAGCTGATGCTTCATAAGCCATAACCGCGCGCGCCAGGTCTCAATCGACGTTTACCAACCTTTTGTGCATGGGCTATAGCCAGGGATTCGCGCAAAACCTTTGAACAGACTCTGCTTTTCATAATTTATATTTTATTTAAGCCAGACTAAACTGGGTTTCTACTGGCACTTTGTAAACACAAAGGTAATGCAGTTTCTTACTTAACTCGTACCAGGTTTTTTTTGTGTTTCTTGCTCTCGTTTTAGTGCAGCTGGACACCGTTGCCATTACCATTTTGTTGCTGTTGTTATTGTTGCGCAACGGGTCTCAACATTTCCGACACTGAGAAAAAAATGAAGAACAAATGTTCTTAATTTTCAGACTTTTCGTTCTTACTTTTTGGTATTACAATAAAACTGAGTTCTTAAAACATGTTCTTCATTTTGATTTGCGTTCTTAACTTATGACATACGTCTTGATTAAGAACCGTATGTTTATATTGTCTCAGATAAACACTTGGTTCTTAATATGTACAAATAGAACCAATTTCGTTCTATACTGGTCCAAATTAAGACACTGTTCATGAACATCGGAACGCATTTACCACCCGAGGCTGAGCCGAAGTTTTATTGGCTAAATTAAACTAACTGCGAACGAAATTAGTTCGGCAACGCGCAATAGCTAAGGCACCGCGTGGTATCGAGAGGTCTCAGTTTCGATTCTCGCAAAGGCATTGGAGTTTCTTATCGTAAGAGTATACCATGAATTTAATTTATAGTAAATAGTGTCTCTAGCATATTTAAGCTATTAATTATTATTGACCGTAACAAAACAGCTTTATGTACAATAGTAAAATATCTCCCCCCCCCCCCCCCCCCCCCCATAGACACAATACGTTATATAACCGATAGTTAGACTTATATCTGTACTGGAATTACCACCAATTGTCTCCTGATACTGAATTCAAAGTGTTAAAAAAATTAATTTTTTTTTTAAAAGACAACAACTATGGTATTTTAAATTCAAGCACCAATTGTTCTTAAATTAATAACCAATGTTATCATATTTGGAACGGTTCAAGAACTTTCGTTATTTTCGGTCTTAAAAATTCCGTTCTTAATTTAAGAAAACCGTTCTCATATCAAGAAACTCCGTGCTTAGGCCGTTATTGTCAACGGATGTCTTGATTTGCCACTAGCCGAGAACGGATTTTTTTCTCTGTGTATGAATACTGTGCTTTGATTTTAGAAAATTACTACAGCTCAAACAATTAACCAGTCAAGTACACATTGCGGCCCAACGACTCAGCGTCATCATCAAAAGCAGCAGTAGCCACGCAGCGATAACTACTAAATGCTTATTACAGAGGACGAATTTCTAATACGTTTAAGAGCCGAGATTCAATAATTTAACAATTTAAATTACAGTTTTGCTAACCATTTAAGACGAGCAACTATAACTGAGAAATATTTTAAAAAGTAATCAATTTATTTTAATTTTTGTTATTCCAATAGTATTAAGCTTATGAGATCAGCAAAATTTGTATGCTTACATTAAATATCTGTTAACATAATAATAATATGTGTGTAAATTCAAATTGCAGCCACAAAGTAACTTATCAAGTAACAGCTAAGGTTATATCATCGCTCAGTCTATAACAGCAAAAATTAAATACTAAGGAATCATTTTATTGGGACTTATTAAAAGACAGTCGCATTTAAATTCTATACTCTCGTGACAAGAGCTTGTTTTTTGTGACCAGCTCACGATCTTTCTTTCTGATTGTACGTCAGTCTAGTATCCTTTACCAAAGAGCCAGAGGCTAGTCAAGTCGTTGTTAACCTTGAAAAGTAAGTGTATTGCAAGAGCGTACAGTCATTCGTACTGCAGCATGGTAGGTTGTTTGGCTTCGCCAGTTTATTTGCCCTTCAGCTCTAACTTTAGTAACGGATGGTGCTTTTAGCTTAAGCTGTTTGGCTTGACAACGAGCCTCAATGATGCCACTGTCATGGTACGCTGACTTGGTTCTGGACACGCTTTGTTTGGCTTAGCTTGGTCGCTGCGGCTAAACAGGTTAACATATCGTTCAAAATGTCAAGTCAACACTTTGATTTTGTCCGTGTCCCTGTGCTACAATCGAGCAAGCAGCTTAAAGCCGCTGCTAACGTTGTCTACAACTTGAGTTTCAGTTAGCTACAGCCTTAGCTTTGTTTGCGTGTTATCTGCAGTTTTTTATGCAACAGTGAGCACACGTCGAAACATGCAACATTGCCGAAATTGTTAAGTGCAAAGGTTCGTGCTGCCTTTGGCAATGTCGATTGGCGATGTTGCCATAGCCAACGCACAAAGCCATCGTCCAATTTGCACAAACATTGTAGGTTTATTGCTCGAAAAAGTTTTTCGTTAAATGCACAAATGAAAACGGTCAAATACATAAATTGTAATTTGTTGTTTCGAAAGCGAGTTAACAATCTTGCTATCCAGTTTGGTAACCTAGCTTGTAACTGTGCAAAATTTTGGGGGTGATATTTGGGGAGGTGTCACCAACTGATGACTTTAGCTCGAAAACTGGGTAAGATAACCGCTTCATTGGCAAAGGTGTGCTTAACTTTAGATGCATCAACCAATTATTTTTTATCTTATCTAAAAGTATGCGATATAATGTGTGATTAATGATTTGCTCCTTAAGGTGTAGCGAAATGCTATCGATTTCCCAGCCTCCAGTTTGCATAGAGCCTCCATATGGACTATTTGTCTGACTCAGATATGGACCAAGATTTTTGCAAGCTTCAAGTCTCTAGCTTTAAGATGTCCAAGAAACAAGCATTTATACAGATGACGGACGGAACCATGACGGACATAGCACGAAATCATTATACTGTGTGCTTTCCGTACCGAGAATAACAATACAGTAGATGCCGGATGTAACGCTACTCAAGGGACCGGCAATCTAGTCATCGTTATCAAGCGATATTCGTTATAGCTGGTATTAAAGAAAAAACTATTTTTCCTCTTAAGTAGTTTTTTTACATGCTTTTATTTAACTGACTGTCTGTCTGTCTGCTGTCTGTATGTTTGTACCGGAATCTTGTAAGCAAATTTTCACCAAGTTCCCGACTAGGCTAGAGCTCTGAATTTTTTCACCCAAGATTGTTTCAGATGACAATGCATGTTTTTAAGTTTTTAGCACGATAAACTACGTAATATCATGTAAAACCACGAAATCATTTTTCCCCTTTTGCTTAAATTACTAAATTGACTTACATATGACGAGCTTTGGTGGCATAGAGAAAACTGCCGCTTCACAGGCCGAAGGTCATGGGTTCGATCTCCGACCCGACGTACATACTTTTTTATACCCTTAACCCATAAAATGGGTAAATAGGGATAATGGTTTTGTGCAAAAGTATGTACCAGACAGAAGGAGCATCTCCGACCCTATAAAGTATATATTCTTGATCAGCATCAACAGCCGAGACGATATAGCCATGTCCGTCTGTCTGTCCGTCTGTCCGTCTGACCGTCTGTCCGTCTGTCCGTCTGTATAGAACGCGTGGATCTCAGAGACTACAAGAGCTAGAGACTTCTGATTTTGTATTTAAGTTCTCCTATCCCATGAGCAGAACAAGTTTGCTTCCAAGTTATCGATAACTATTCTGGTTTCCCGATATAACATAATATCGATAACAATAACATATCGAATGTGGAAAATCTAATCTAAATGAGGGTTGAATAATGGATAATGATAGAACTTTTTTGTAAAATTTCGTTCCAATCGGTTCGAGAACACCGGAGGTATTGAACTTAATCGATGGAAGCTAAGCCTTATACCAAAGTCTTATATAAATTAAATATATTTATTGCACTGGGTTCAGGTATCTTCTAGTCGGGCTCCCGACTAGAGCCTTCTACTTGTTTTATGTTATTTTTTATTATATAAACCTTGTTAAACTTTCGTGTACCTATGTATGCAGAAAGCGTATAAAAGCTGTCTTCAAAATTTGTTTGTGATTACTTGTTCTTCTTGTTTGTGCTTATTTTCTATGATTGTTTAAATATGAATATATTTTAGGCATCTGATACAAAATCAGGTCTTTGGATGGCCTTAAATGAAAGCTATTTTTCCTTTAGACAACAAAAATCACGCACAGCCATAAGCAATATGACGGCAATTCCCCCTACATGCCATAAGCTTCAGCACGAAGTGTAATTTAGGATGTCGAAACGTAAATTTCTCTTGCACAAATGTATTGACACGTTTTTTAATATACAAAGTGTTCTGAAAATGTGTGGCCCTGGCGATTACATTAACTCGAGTATACCCCTCCGAACTCCTGTCCTCGATAGGTACGTACGAACAGCTTGTAATTTAGTTTCCTATTGTATGTGCATTTTAACGCTTTACGTGATAATGCAAACTTCATCTAGTGGTAATTGTCTCTATTGAATTTCCTAAGACGGAACTACAATCTATGGTCGAAAACAAATTTTTTTGATTGTTTATTATTCGTCACAGTGTATTTGGGTTTGATTCTTCAAAATGGGTTCGTCTAGATAGCGTTTTCTATCAATTCAATAAGCTGAGCCATTTAAGATTTGAAAAACGGCTTGCAGTTTGCCCTACGAGGATGCAGCAGAGCGCAGGTCGGCTTGTTACGCAAAGTCCAAGCCCCTCCTGGACAAATCCAAACTCACACCGCAATGTTAGTGCTTTTGCGTCTGTGGACCTCGATGGGCGTCCAGGACTTATTTCGGGCTGAGCGGTGTACGCAATTCGGTAGGCAGAGTTACCCCACGACAATGCGGGCCAAGGCACATCATAAATCCTAACATCCCCTATGTTGGCATGGCTGTCGCCCTAGGTTCTTCAGCTCTGAGCCGTGGGCCGGTCGCCGATGAGTACATACTTGGGGTATGGAAAAGACGACTTTGCAGACGCGGGTGCACAACTGTGCTGTGTGTGATGAGTAGGGTGTCCGCCCTATAGGCTCACCGGGCGCTCGATCGCTTCGGAACCGTCCAACATGACGATGGCCATCTTCGCTGTGGGGCTGGAGGGGTCAGGTGCACGCCGCTTCAGACTCTGTGACACTCCCGACCCGCGATCAGCGGAGTTAGTCAGTCGTGGCCCAAGAGAGACGACCGCAAGGCGGTAAAAACGGCTGGCTGGTGTGGGGGATCGTGCAACCTCGCCGTGCATACGCAGGAGCCAAAAAAATTCTGCACGCCACGCTGGATTGAGCCGTGGAGGAGGACGGAAGCTCCATTGAAAAAACTTGACAGAAGGGCACCAAGTTTGTTGCACGGCGCGGGTTGAGGTGCAGATAGACCGGAAATTACCAAAGGAGCTATGCAATCTAAGGCGGGAACAGATGCGAACAGAGGATTTAGCAGAAATAATTATTGGGGAAGGGGCAGCGACGCGGCTTGAAAGGGCAACAAACTGAGGGGGGCCACACACTGCGGATGGTGTGGTATCAGAGTGATGGGTCATCCGGGGGGTCCAAGACGTGGGTTTGGGGGTTCAGAATGCTATGCCATAAGCCTGGATGCTCTTCGCGGGGGCGCGCTCGTGGCGAGCGGTGGGTGTCGGCGGTGCGGCCGCAGTGTGGATCAAACCAGTCGGGGCGGCCGGTAATCTGAATGGGGTGCAAGGAATGGGCTCGCGGAGCGGGTTCCTGGTGTGGGGGCTGGCAAGGGGAGTAGGCGAAAAATTTTGCGGGGCGGCTAGATTCCGGAGGACGGGAAACACAGAGTTGGCACAGTGGGGGTTGATGGGAAAAGTAACGGAGGGAGACGAATATAGACGACAAGTAAATAGTGAGCGCAAATAGGAAATGAGGGGGGGGGCTGGCAGAAGGCGACTAGAGAAATATAAGGGGCGAAAGACTGATGGTACCGTGGTTAGGCGGGGTATGTTGAGCGACCATAGACGGGAAACCAGAGATGCATTTTTTTTGGTGCAAAGGACAAAAGGCACGGAAAAACTGCCGCTTGGTAAAGGCGACCCGAAGGCCGAAGAAGTGGGAAAACAGAGGATAAAAAAAAACTTCAGGCAAAAAACTGCAGCGGGTAAATGGGGGCTAAGACGGGAAAATGTTACTGGCCCGTAGAGAAACTTACATACAACTTACTCAATGAAAAGAAGTGTGCACACGCTGGCCAAGTCAGAGTATCAAGATAGCCTCGATGCCTACACCGGGGCGCTGGCACGGGCCCGGGGCAAATCGGGTGGGCAACTAAGGTTGTTGGCAGCTGTAACTTTTTGGCGCGCTTTCTCCACGGACATTGAAAGGGGGGCCGTTGATTTTGGGAGGCATGCTCAGGTCGCCGAGGTGGTCAATCAGCAGCTCGTCTATAACGTGGGGGGGGGGGCGGGGGTCCCGCCCCGCAAGGGTGTATCGGGGGCCAGAAAAATGGGGCCTGAAGCACGGAAAGAATGTGCGGAACGGCGGTCAAAGACAAGATCGGGAGTTCCTGCCAGTAATGAGGAACCTGAAATGGCCAGTCTGCTGAGCGGCAGGGTTTGAGGGTTATGAAATAAGGCCACAGACAAGGGAGTTGCGCGAGGGGTTAGTGTGAAGACGCCGGCTAAATGGCGAACGACAGGAAAACCATACTTGCTACATGCAGCGACGAGTGGGCCAAGAGAGATGACCGGCATCTGGCAGGCGAGAATAATACAAGATCGGCGGCTTCCAGGGTGGAGACCAACCCGCGAATGGACACGAGTTGGGTGTGCCGGAGGGCAAACAACTGTTAGAACGGACGGGGAATAACCGTAAGGGACCGCGGAGCAGAGCGACCTGCACAGAAGCGACGGGACACAATGTGGTGGGCCGGTGAGGTTTGTCCATAACAATAGGGGTGCTGGGACCTTGCAGGGCGGAGGCCAAAAGCGAAGCACACAAACTGGGGACGAGCGGGGGGGAAGGGCACTTGACCCAAAATGGGGAGACAAGCTGCCATGACACCACATGCAAAGCGATTGGGGGGAAGCCCACAAGATGGAAAGGGTGCGGAAAGAGCGGGTAGAGGCAAAATGGTGGTGTGAGACGAGAGGGGTAAGAGCGTGCGCTGACGGAGCGGAGAAGTGAGCGAGGGCGAGAGAGCCGAAGCGGGCCAACTCGGGCCTCCTGGCAACAGGGGGCGCAGGCACTGGGCAATGTGGGCCGTCTGTACAAAGAGGGACTAGGTGAAGAGGCACAGGGGGGGTGAAACTTGGCAGGCCAAGGCAGGAGCGGGCCGGAGGGCCAAAGGAGGGCGGCAGGAAGCTGTGCTCTAGCCTTGCGGACGGGGGGGGGGGGGGGGGGGGAGACTGTGCAGCACGGCAAAGTTGGTCCTGCAAATTTATGGTGACATATATACAAAGTGAAGTGATGCTTACGAAGATTTGGTAATTTACACGGACAGGGCAGTGGGTAAACTTCTAATCTCTGCTTGGCATCAGCAGCCTGTGCATCTTCCTTCGGTAGAAGCATAAAGCGCCTCCACATAAACGGGGAGGCGGCGTTGCGTGGGACACGGAACCGCTAGCGGCGCCAACGACGGGTGGACTTCACCCGAGAAATGCGGGGGCACGAGCACCCGGGGCAGATACCGCGGGGGGCAAAACCTAGATGGGAAGGACCGCAGGAAATAAGTATAAGTGCACGACAAGGGAGGGGAAAAGAGATATGGCCAACCGAGAGGAAGTATGTAAACGGGTGGGTGGAACTGATAAAGCGAAGCAAAGGAACAAACACAAGAACCACGGGCCGCGGGTCTGGGGAAACCAGGGAAAGTAAATAAAGAGGATAAACATCGGAATAGGAACAATTATGAGGGGGCAGAGTGCGATGTGGAGCCGCAATGGGGGGCCGAGTGCAACGAGGAAAACGGATGGCCCCTTAGTTAGTAAGTCAATGGAACTGCCTTGGGCACGACTAACTTCTGGTGAAGCGACTGTGCATTGGAGGGTCCGGCCACTGGTGCAAGGGTGGATGATGCCAATGGGGGTCCACGCAGCGACCACAGCCACCCTGGAGCGGCACGGTGACTCCAAATGGACGTCCATGTGTGAAAAACCTTGGCCGATAAAAGGCCCCACAGGGCCTCGCTGGGATTCAAGTCCGGGACGTATTAGCTTGGCCCCGCTAAACACAGCAATGATGACGTGACCGAACAAAACTGTTGGGTGTCCAGGTTGCCGTGGGTATGGAGACATGTGGCCCCTGGCAGAAGCATCCAATTGTAGAGGCACCAAGGGGCCGGAAAGATGCAAGGAGCGCTGGCGAGGCAAGACGCTGAAAAGCAGATTGCCGCCGGCCGCATTTGGGGGGGGGGCGGGAAGAAAGCAGATGCGGGACCGGGCCGGGAGAGCCCAACGCAGCCCCGACCAGGAACGAGCCGCCACCAAGAGGGCGGTTGGTGTCTGGGTTTGTCGTGGCAGACTTTATCTCTGCTCGCCATACGGTGGGGCACCCAGCGGGACCGTCGAAAGGAAACTTGGGGCTCGGCAGAAAAAACGCCATTGGCGGAACGCGGAGTCCCAAACTGAGAGGTTGCGGCAAGGGCCAAACCGGGCCCGGGGGGGGGGGCGTGGTAGGAGCTGGGGGGACAGCCGCTCGCCAAAGCAAGGACAGAGTTTTAGGGGCCGCCGAGGATTGGGGGGGAACGCCCGCGCCGTAGACACGTGTCAGATTCAGATGGCTTGCAAATCCTCCGGCTGCGGAACATCTCCTTCTTTTGGGCAGCAGGACGCCAAATTTCCCGTTTACAGCGTTCTTTGATCTCCGTTGGTCGGCCGCGCTGCGCTTGATTTTACCATAACTGGATACTTTTTTGCAAAAGTTTGCTATGGTGTTCCTATGACGATGCACGCAGGAGAAATTTCGGCAATTGTTCTGCCACTTTCTTTCATTCCTATAATCAAGCCACGTTCTTCAGCGGTCAAATGCGTCCCAAGTGGCATTTTTAAATTCTATTCAACAACAACAATATGTAAATTCTAGTTTCTTACGCTTTAACTTATTTACTTACGTTATAATAATAAAAATAATTAGGAAATCACTGAAGCACTTGTATGTGATCGCGACATTTGCCAAATACCTACTAATGTCACATTGCACATATACTTCTTTCCTATGAAAACTGCCCAATGCCACACAAAACTATGATAACGGTACCGCGAATGGTGACGCAAAGAGGAACTTTGCAAAATAATTCTTGCAGTAGGCTCAAACAGAAAAATTGTGTATACCAAAATAAATGTACCGTTACTTTTAAAAGAGATATAGACAAAAAATGTTGTGCACATATGTTACTTATTTCTTTTGGACTCACGAGTTCCGAAATGTAGTTTTTTCTGACGAGAAAAAGTTTAATTTAGACGTCCAGATGGTGGCCACAAGTATTGGCGAGATAAACGTCTGCCACGACAAACCCGACACAAACGCAACTTTGGTGGAGGATCGTTAATGGTCTGGGCTGCCTTTGGATATACCGGAAAGTCCCGAATATGCTTTATTCCGACAAAAACAAATGCGGAAATTATATTCAGCTTCTTGATCAAGAGCTCATTGACTTTACGGAAAATTGGTGTCCTCCAAATTGGATTTTTCAGCAGGACAATGCTCCCATACACACGGCAAACTTGACAAACAGTTTTTTTTTCGTCACGTAATATGATGTTTTAGAGTGGCCAGCTATAAGTCCGGACTTGAATCCAATCGAGGACCTTTGGGGCATTTTATCGGCCAAGGTTTATAAAAATGGACGTCAATTTGAGTCAATAGTGCAGCTCAAGGATGCTGTGGTCGCTGAGTGGACCAAAATTGGCAAATCCACCCTTGAAAAATTGGCAGACTCAATGCACAGTCGCTTAAACAAAGTTATTCTTGCCAAGGCAGTCATATTAATTACTAAATAAGGTTAAATAAGTTTTAATCGTTGAAATAGGCAAAAATTGCGATAAAAATGAAATATGCACATATAATTTTTTCCTATTAAGATTTTTCATTTATTTTATAGTTCAATGAGTTTAAAAAGAACTGAAGCTTTGGTTTTGTGTTTTGTTCCTTTTGATTAGATTATAAGTAAAAAAAAAGTTTACATACTTTCTATCATTTGAAATATATATTTCCCATAAATTGTCGTGCACTTATACTTATTTCCATGAGGTATATTTATTATTATTAAGGACGATAATTGTTATACACAATCAAAAACATTACCCGCTTCATATTGCATATTATTTTCAAAATCTTCTGCATACCACAAATTCGCGCAGATTTTATATTAAATTTGTCTTGTCCAAACCTTTTTGTGTGCATCGTTATGAGCGGAATATCGTTATAGCCGGCATCGTTATAACCGGCATCTACTGTATATGCACTCGTGTAAAAAAAAATTTTGGAATCAAGCTAAAACATTCTTCGCGCATTAAATTCTTATATTAAAAACGGCTTGTACTTACATTTAATAAGAATTATTCAGGAATGTTATCGACTTGTTACAAGCTTTGAAAGCATATGTATAATTAATTCAAGTGTATTTGCGAATGGGCCAAAATTTTTATTTATAAATCACAAATCAAAACCTTTTTACACTTATTACAAGACTTCTTAAGTATGTAATAGTGGCAAAGCGTGCCGTGGCGAAGGTCTGCGTCCTCGGCTTCGCCTCGTCCTTGAGCTTTTGGCCTGTGTTAGATTACACGGTCGCATAGGTTAACTGTAGAATACGTCTGTCCTTGTGCAACAAAATTATCAAAGTAAAAATAGTATGATATGAAATTTAAATATATTAAACATATAAATAGAGAAAATTTGCTTATGCTCATGTCAAAACTTACGACACTTGGAACCAGTGCTGTCGCTTAAGACTCTGTTCATAAGTTCCAAATCAAGGCTGCCACAGCATAAACGAATTTACTTATGGTCAGAAACATCGATAGTTTATTTAATGTATTTAATTTTCTGTATTTAATTTTCTGTACCTGTAAAGGGTGTGTATGTATTGTTAGCATTCAGTACCCTACGGTTTTTGTATGGGCTAGTTGCATATATAAACTAGTCCATTGACTAGCTATAATGGACAAGTCAAGGACTAGTCCAAGTGGGTACAGAAATTACATTGGTTGGGCTAGTGTTTATACCCTTAACCCATAAAATGGGTAAATAAGGGTATAATGGTTTTGTGCAAAAGTATGTAATAGGCAGAAGGAAGCATCTCCGACCCCATAAAGTATATATATTCTTGATCAGCATCAAAAGCCGAGACGATATAGCCATGTACGTCTGTCCGTCTGTCCGTCTGTCCGTCTGTATGAACGCGTGGATCTCAGAGACTACAAGAGCTAGAGACTTCTGATTTTGTATTTAAGTTCTCCTATACCATGAGCAGAACAAGTTTGCATCAAATTATCGATAACTGTTCTGGTTTCCGATATACACATAATATCGATAACAATAAAATATCGAATTTGGAAAATCTAAAAATGAGGGTTGAAGTAATGGATAATGATAGAACTTTTCTGAAAATTTCGTCCAAATCGGTTGAGAAACACCGGAGATATTGAACTTAATCGATGGAAGCTAAGCCAGTATACCAAAGTCTTATATAAATTAAATATATTTATTGCAACTGGGTTCAGGGTATCTTCTAGTCGGGCTCTCCCGACTAGAGCCTTCTTACTTGTTGTTATTGTTGTTGTTCAAGCCTAGCCCACGACTTTCCCACGTAGGCTAACACTGAACTAGTCTGTGTAGATGCAACGAGGGAAAACACTTTTTAAAATTATCATTGAGCATTTGTATGTAAAAAACCAAACACTATGTTCGGCCTAGTCAACGTGACTGCAGGGTACAAACGCGATATTCAGCGATATTCTGTGTGTTCAGCATTATTTGGTGTTGCTTAAAGTTTTATTGGGTTAGTAAATGTAACGTCATGTGTTAGAATTTGTTTGTCATTCTTACATAGCTATTTGCAGTTATTTTATATCTTTATAATATAAATGTGTGCTGACTTGTATGTGACTTAACATTCTCCCGGCCGTTGAAACGGTTTTCAACCATCCTCTTAATCCAGTGTAAATCGTCTTGGGGATGCTGAAGGTTCGGATGGGTTGACTGCTTCGCTCCTAGTGGCTGTAGGTGGACAAGTCCATCGTCGTTGCGTCCGCGTTGCATATGCACATAGTATTATGACAGATATCACTAGTGCAGCGTAAGCGGCTATGTGATGATGTTGGACCGAGCTTATTTGGCTGGGCCTCTCTTCTTTGTTGAGTGTTGCCAATTTTACCAGTCGGTCATCTAGATCCGTGTCGTCTTGTGCGTTGTGCTCCGAGATGTTGAGAGTTGTTTCTGTTACCTTTGTTATATTTGGTTGGATAATGTCACCAAAGCGGGCGTAGCCTTGTCTTATTTGACTCGTGACAGTGCCAAAGGTATTGATGCTAATGTCTACGTTGCGTGCAGTACAGCCAGATGATAGCGACAGTAGTCCACTGTTTTGTAGTTGGATAGTTGACGGTGTTCCGTTGCACACTGCTTGAAGTTCCACTTCAGAATGTGTTGCGAAGATCCAGTTGTTCTGCTGTTGTGTTTTTTTTCCCATACCATTTTGGTTGTTCTGTAAGTCACGTGACACGTCGTTGGTGTCTTGTTAGTAACAGTTGAAACTCACACCGTCTGTTTACATCAAACACAGCTTGATAATCAAAGCATATATATTTTTCGCTATGTATTGTACGGCAGCGTTGTAGATCATCTTGTGTAAGTCCCAAGAATTGATCTCTGTGGTTGTTTACACCTTTAATAGGTGTTTTTTAGCTCGAACAATCTCCAACTAGTTGTGTTCCACACTGGAATTGGCACCATATTAAATAGCTCGAGTATCGATGTTGACACTAAGGGTAATATTACTCAGAATATCACATGAGTGTCGGTGGCTGTGCCTTCGGCTCGCATAATTCTGTATAGTTGAATTACATGGATGATGTCACGGGTACCATTTGATCTGGTGGCAAATGATCCCGTATTTGATCCAACTGATCCCTTAATTGTTTAGGGGAGATCAACATTGGGCTTATTGTATGGTGGTGAACTCCAGTTATAACGTCCACTATTTCGGATTTCACGCGCTGAGTTGTCAAAGCCACGTAGTTTTCCCTAAGACGTGCGCCAGTGTACTTTCCTCTGCTTTGGCTAATGGCGGCTACTTGTTGTTCAAGTAGCTTTAGACGTTTGTCTGATGTTGTCCTTGTTTTCTTGACAACGTTAATGGTTGAGTCAAGTACTGAGGTTTGGTTGCTCAGCAGTGTCAGTAGAAATTCCTCGTTAGTTTGCACCTTCTCTATGGCCTTAGTCATTTTATTAGCATAGTCTGAGTCTTAAACTCCAAACAGACTGTTCGCAATATTACCCACTGCATCAAATGAGGAGCGACGTTTCCGAGTATGTTGCATGAGACCGTTTGCCATTTGTAATTCATCATACAAGTGTCGATAGTGCTGTGATATTGCGTCACATGTGTGGTTGTTGTTTAATTTTGGGCATATGTACTGGAACTCCTTGATGCTTGAATTAAACGTGTTCATGTCTCTCCATTATGAATCCAATTCATAGTAAATAACTATAGTCCAGTCGGATATTGCTCTCATCGTTGTGCCAATTTTTTCATAATATACTCCTGGTTTCGTGTCGAACCTTGTCACCGATACTGACTGTGTTAGTACTAGAGGTAGCATTAGAAGCAGGATTAGCACGGAGGAAGTTATGGTTGGTGACATTAACCGTCTCCGTTGAGCAGCTGGCGTATCCTTTTTATCCGTTTCCTCTTCTTCCATAATAGGTCGTTTTTTGGCTGTTTCTTCGGGAAAGATCGGCGCCAGCCTGTTGATGGCGCGCTTGTAAATGCCTGAGACGGTCTTTACGTCAGCCATGTACATGGTTATCCATACCTGAATATGTCTTTATAATGCGTCCCATAGGCCAGCTCATCACCGGAATGTTGTCTTCCTTGATAAGGACCAGCATGCCTTCCTTGATATTGGGATTAAAGGTTTTCCACTTGTGTCTGGCTTGTTACTTTTGCAAGTATTCCTCTGACCATTGCTTCCAGAATCCTTGATAGGTTTAAAAATGCAATATCCGCCAGTCGAACGTGGAAAGAATTAATAACATGGGAATCGGCAAAGAACGTGGTGAATATAGTGAAGATGTTGATGTTAATGATCTCAACAATAATTTGTTAACCTTAATGTTCCATTGTCTGTGTGCAATTCGTATTTGTGGTCGCAACCACTTAATAATAGTTGTAATAGTTTTGATTTTATTTGTTCAAATCAATGTGATGTGTACCTGTCTATAAGTAAAATTAAGTCTAACGCAACTGGCATGGATGGTTTGAATCCAAAGTTCTTTAAAATTCTTCTACCGCTAATCATTGGCTATGTAACTTATATATTCAATACCACCATCACTACAACCACTTTTCCCGACCAGTGGAAAATTGCAAAGGTATTGCCAATCCCAAAATCGAATCATGAGTTTAGGCCAGTCTCGATTTTTCATATTTATCTAAATTATTTGAACACCTATTGGCCTCTCAAATTAACATGTTCCTCACAATAAATCAACTATTAAATGATAAACAATCAGGATTTAGGACTGGCCGTAGTTGTACTACGGCGATAATCAAAGTTTTCGAGGATATAAGATCAAAGATGAATAGCAGTGAGGTTTCACTACTGACGCTTCTTGATTTAGTAAAGCATTTGACACGGTTACCACGATACTCTACTGGCAAAGCTCAATAATATGTACAATTTTAGCCAAACTGCTGCAAAACTCCTCGTACTTAAGTAATCGTAGACAAGCCGTTGTTATCCCCTCTAAAACTTCCGACTTCCTTGTTGTCCTCTCGCGGGGTCCCGCAAGGATCAATTCTAGGTCCACTGCTTTTTAGTATATGTATCAATGGTTTACCCATTGTCTGTTCTAAATGTAATATCCATTTGTATGCTGATGATGTCCAAATGTATGTAAGTCGTCCGCTCAGTAAAATTAACGAAAGTGTCCAGTTATGTAATGAAGACTTGTTGCGTGTTAGTCAATGGGTCAATGTTAATAGTTGTGTATTAGCCAGTCTTAATCCAAATGTATCTTAATTTACAAAAAGTACCTGAACCCTGACAACTTTCCCAAGCTGCAAATATATTCCACTGCTATTCATTATGTAGATAAAGCTGAAGCTTAGGGATCACCCTGAACAGGACCTTATCATGGGATAGTCAGGTGAATAAAGCTGTGGGAAAACGTGTTGCGTTTTAAGGCAACTTTCACAACACGGGCCAAAACACATGGCCTATGTGAGTGGGGGGGTAATTTTAAGCCTTCCACTACCGCTCTAATCTAAGGCAACTTTGGCTCACCCAGGAATTCCTACCTCTTAGCATAAGAATATTGATCGCGAAATCTTTAATATTGCCAAAGCTTTTGTATGGCATTGAAATTTTTGGCAAATGCGACGCTGCAAGCCAAAGAAGCTTAGGGTAGCGTATAATAATGTTGCCCGCTACGTGTTTGGCCTCAAAAGGGCAGACCACGTATCGGGTCACGCTAACAGACTGTTTGATCTAGATCTAAAGTCTTTAATTAATTTCAAAATTCTTCTCTTCCTACACAAAATTATATATACACAAGAACCTGAGTATTTGTATGGCAACATAAAATTTACATCGTCCCAACGTGTGAATAACCTCGTTTGCTTGAGAACCACACTAGCTTCTTCTGATGGGCAGTTTTTTATCTCTGCTGTTCGACTGTGGAACAATCTTCTTCCCTACATTAAATCTATACGCAGCGCACACCATTTTAAAATTAATTTAGAATCCTATCTTAAAACTTAATTTTAACGCCTGAACCTAAATTACAGTCAACTTACGCATAACTTTCAATATGTTTTTATATAATTGTTAAAAAAAAATAAATAGTTTAAATTAATTTTTTTACATTTAAATATCTGTGATTAATGCTTTAATTGATAGTAGCAATACTGTAGCATTAAGAATCGTTCCATAATTAAATAAATAAAAAAATAAAAATTCTGGACACTAATTCCCAACGAGTCAGTAGAGATTTCTCTTCGCGATCGGCGTTGACATCGGGTGGAGCTGTTAGTGTTTCACCAATCAGGAAATGCGCTGGGGTGAGAGCTGTGGTGTCCGTAGGATCATTTGACTTTGGGGTTATTGGGCGCGAATTCAAGATAGCTTCGATTTCGACGATCGCCGTGTTAAGTTCCTCAAATGTAAGGGTCGCCGCGTTGGTTGTCGTTACCACCAGTCGCTTTGCCGACTTGACTGCAGCTTCCCATAGGCCTCCATAGGTGGCGCTCGTTGCGGGATGAATTTGAAGGCAACGTCGCAAAGCTCACAAAACGGCGTTTGTGGTCAGATCGCTAACCAGTTCAAGGTTAACCGCCTTTGTAGAGAAACAGCAGAATACGGCTATGTATGCCTTGTCTGGTCTTTTTCCTCGAAGTTTCTGGTGAATCCAGATTGGCCTGCAGTTATCTACGCCTGTTGTACGAAATGGGCGTGTTGGCGTTACTCGATCGGCTGGCAAATTACCATAATTTGGTTCATTAACTTGGGCCTTGCCTTGTTGCATGTCACGCAGTTGTGAATAATATTCCTTGACATTGTTTTTTTCGTTGAGGATCCAATATTGTTGTCTAGCGGCTGCTCGTAAGGCTTGGGCCCTGCAATGCATATTGTCCTCATGCAGATATTTCAACAGCAATTTTACTATTGGATCGCCTTGCATTGTAAGGGAGTGGGGCATGATCCAATCTGCCACCAACTCGTATAAGTCCATCGGATCCTTGTAGGGGGGACAGCGATGAAATGGAACTCATTTTTTCCACCATGTTGTGACGCTGCAGCGTTTTTAGCTTAGCAGCATATTCCACTTGTTGTGTTGTCCGCAAAATTACGTTGCGAGCGTGATTCAATTCCTCGACGCTTAGAGTGACAGTTGCTGATCTCTGTTTGTTGTAGCAGAAGCGTAACTTGTAAGCCACAAACGTGTGAAATGAATGGCTGTGTCTACAAGTGTACAATTCTTCACCTATTGTAGATGGAGATATTGCGAGACTTATACGTATCGTTTTCCTTTCCAGGTTGCTGGGGGTGATACTGGGTAAGGTTGACCATTTGTCTGGAGAGCCATGCAGAAATAGTCGTCCATACAACCATAAGTTGTGCTCATGTAGTTTTCGTGCCGATATTCCTCTTGAGAGTACATCTGCCGCATTGTTGGCCGATGATACATGCCGCCATTGAGTCTGGCTTGTCAAGGCCTGAATTTTCGCTATTCGGTTGCCCCATATGTGCCGGCAGCTGCGTTGCTCCGTGAAAGGACAACCGTAGAATCTGACCAAAAGTATCCTGGCACTGTGTTGTTGTCGAGGCTTAGATCGCGTCGAAACCTTTCAGCAAGCTCTGCACCCCATAGTGCAGCACATAGCTCTAGTTGAGGTAGTGACTGTTTTGCTGTTGGAGCCGCTCGAGACTTTGAACATAGCAGTCGAACAGATATTTGTTTGTTTCTGTACGTTGCGCGTACGTAAACTGCAGCGCCATATGCACGTTCCGACGCATCCGCAAAGACGTGTAATTACCATCATAAACGTGCCTTGGGATTCGCATTGAGTTGAGCTTTGCAACTCGTCTCGATACTCCTTTCAATCATTCTGAAGACTTGTAAGTAACTCGTCGTCCCAATCGAGCTTTATTCCCAGAGACATTGCATGGGAATTCCCTCCAATACTTGTTCATTGTTTGAACCAGAGCTGCAAACCGGTCCGGAACCGAACCCTGTGGAACCGGTTCTCTGCGGATTCTTTGGTATGTGGAACCGAACCCTGACCGAACCCAAGCAATGTATTGGAACCGTGAACCGAACCGGCTCCATTTGTATGGCTCAAATTTATATAAGAAAACGTCATACGGTGGCAACTCTTCGAAAGGCACCCGTGACGTTGTAACGGAACGGCATGCGCAAGTCGCGATCTGCTTTGTATTATTTTTGGCATTAGGGAATCTAACGTTGTTTGACAATGACATCAATACAAGAGTTTTTTGAGTTTAACGCTCAGACCAAAGTAAGCCAGTGTAAAAACTGTAGCGTTAAATTAATTGGCCGACATGCCACAATTTAAAAACACGTTGAACGCAAGCACCCTGAAGTTCACAAGCAGCTTGCCAAAGCGAACAAATTAACAAAAAACAGCAACAGCCGCCGATCAGCAATTGTTTGGAGGAGCCCAATTTAAAAGTGAAGCTGGATAAAGATCAAGTAATAAATGCATGTGTTGAGCTGGTCACCAAAATGGGCGCCCACTAAAAATGCTGGAAGATTCGGGGTTCAAAAAAACTTTAGACCCAATACGCAAGGCCTTTCCAAGCCTTTAACTATAAATCGGCAAATATTCAAGGCGTAGTTCAAGCGAAAGCAAAGCCATTCGGATAGTATCAAGTAATTTTATCAAATCGGTAAGTGAGTTTTAAATTTACAAAATTTGTTCATGTGTATGTGTACATATGTATGTACATAAACAGATGTACATACATGCATACATGTTGTAGAGCACATGAAACTAAAGTGTTGTTGTTTAATTTTCAAAATTTGCTTACATATTTTTTAGTTTGGTGTCGATTAAAGTCGACTACGTAAGCCGTTTGGAACGCTCTATTATCGGCATCAATTGTCAACTTTTTTATGAAGGAGAACTTCAAATTTATACGCTTGCGATGAAGGAGGTTCACGTGCAGCAGACCAGCTTGAACCTGACGATCATATTAGGAGGTCCTTGACAGCTATATTTATCGCTCCAGCAAATTTACACGATCACTATCGATAATGGAGCCAATATGGTTAAGGCCAGCGAGCTTTTAGGTGAACAATGTAAAGCGGATTTGTACAACGACGATTCTGACGGCGACGCAGTTTGTGAGTGTATGCCGGAAGGTACAAATACTTGGGTAACGTTGATGAGATAGATGAGGAATAATAACAGTTCGGTGTGCTGCGCATACTTTGAACCTTGTCGTCAACGATTTTTTTAAAGAAGTCAAGGTTAACATATCGCTTATAAGATATGTTTGAAAGAAATTGCGCACGTCTACAATAATTAATCTTTTACGCCTGAAAATTTGAAAAAAACCATTTTAGACTGCGCCACTAGATGGAATTCCACGTTTCAAATGTGCGAGCGATTATTAACTCTAAAAGAGTTTTGCGTCAAGAGTAATTTAAAAGAATTGCAATTAAATCATCTGAGTGGAAGGTCGTGGAAAATATTTGCAGTTTACTTCTACCAATTTATAAAACTTCTTTAAATTTGCAAAATGCTAAGTTGCTGTCAAGTGACTTTTTTTATGCATGGTTCTCCTGCAAATTAAATCTAAAAAAGACAATTGCACAACATTCATTGATTCTGGATAAATGTCTTGAGAAGAGGTCAGCAATTTTAAACGTAATTCCAGTTATAACTGCAGTATATTTGGACCCGCGCTATCAAGCGCTGCTTAGTTGTGAGCAAAAAAATGCTGCAAGACAACATATAAGTCAATTTAGCAGCCGATTGCAATCTTTGAAAGATAGTGTTAACGTTTCAGTAAATGATTCTAGTTCAGATTGTGAGGAGGAGACTTTTATGAAAAGCATTGTAGGAAACCAGCAACAACGAAAAAATTCCTTTCTTCCTTTAACAAATCTTTTGAAGAAATTCCTCGAATGCACCCCGTACAGACATTTTAAAGTTTTGGGAAAAATACAGCAACACCGATTTAAAACAAGTTGCAATGGTTGTTTTGGCGGTTCCGGCAACTCAAACTTCTGTAGAGAGAGCATTTTCCACTCTCAAATTTGTGTTGTCGGACAAAAGGGCATCGATTGACGAAAACCTCCTTAAGGATATTATGTTAATAAACTTAAATTGAATTTTGGTATATATTTATACTTATGTAATGCAACGAATGCAGTAAATTAAAATTTTTTATGTATATGTATACAACATGGAATAAGTTCGTGCTCATTATTGATCTTTATTTGCGTATAATTTAATAATAAATAAATTTAATAAAAATAATAATAATTTAATAAAAATGTTTTCATTAATAGTCAACGAATGTCTTTTAATTTTTTTAATCGACGAACCCGGGTTTGGAACCGAAACCGAGGTTCCAAAATATTCAGAACCCGGTTTTGGAACCTCTGCGAATTTTCAACCTAGGGTTCGGAACCCGAACCGAACCCTTGCCGTTTTTTCAGGGGTTTGCAGCTCTGGTTTGAACACCATTTTCGTAGCTTGAATCCCGATGGCTGAAGAATTTTGTTTAGCTCTTTTTGAACTTGTTTCGCATCTGCGATTGTTTCGGTGCCGGTCAGGCAGTCGTCTACAAAAAAGTCACGTTGTAGTGCCTTTACACCCATCTGTAGCCTTTCCACATGCTTATTGGCCAGATGATCCAAACATTTTATTGCTAAAAATGGTGCGGATTTTGTGCCATATGTGACTGTTTTCAATCGGTAGTAGTTAATTTCTTCCGACGAGTTGTTTCGCCATACAATCAATTGATGAAAATTATTTTCCGGATTGATCCATACCTGACGATACATTTTTTCAATGTCAGCCATAAACACATATCTATGTATGTGTTCTGAATCGTAGTAGAATAGACATAAGATCGCTTTGAGCCGTGGGGCCTGCATGCAGTATGTAATTCAGCGATTTTCCAGTGCATGATGCCTGTTTTGCACGATGCGTCGAAGGCAACTCGTAGTTTTGTTGTTGTGCTGTCAGGCTTCAACACGCAATGATGCGAAATCACGTAGTGATTTTTAGGAATCTGTTGCGGTGACACTTGTTTCATGTGTCCCAGCTTCTCATACTCCGCCATGAACGCTGCGTACTGGAAACGTGTCAGCGGAGGTTCTGCGCTTTAACGATAGAAACCGTTTGGTCGCAATCTCCATGGACTCTCCCAGGGCTGAATAGTGTTCAGCAAATGGCAGTTGAACGATGAATCTGCCGTCCACCGCCACTTGTAAATGTTCTAAGAAGTGCCTTTCACAATGGGCTTCAATTGGTGTTCGGTGTTTTTCTGTTGTATCCAAGCTATCTAATGTCCAGAATCGTCCCATTAATGCATTTGTTTCCTCATTTGTTGCAGCTGCGCAGATGGCTGACGACTTACTTGCAGCATTTACTTTTCCAGCAATGATCCAACCGAATTCCGTTTTTTGCATCATTGGACCAGACAGGAACATTCTGTGTTGTTGTGGGAGCAATATTGAAAAACAGTGCTCTGGTCTGTTGAAGTTTAGACTGACAGTGGGAACTTGCTCGGCATGCCCTAATCGGCCGTGTTGATCGACTGGGCAGGTTGATCCGAAATTATATGCGGTAATACGAATGCTTCCAATCGCATTGTAAAATTGCTGTGTAGTGATTCAACTAGGACATTCACTCGAGCCTTGCTGACTCTTGGCTGTCCTCCGATGCCCTCATTCCGGAGTGTTGTGTCATGACGTTTAAGTTCCAACATTGTCACAAGTCATTCGGAAACAACGTTGATTTGCGATCCAGAGTCCAGTAGTGCCTTGAATGATGCTTGTTGTCCGTTAGTTGCTTGCACAGCTACCTTTGCTGTTGCAAGCAAGTTATAGTTCTGGTTGTTTGCGGATGCCACAACTTGTGATAATGGCTCTGCTACTGCTGATGTGATAACATTTTCCAAATGCACTAGAGTGTGGTGCTTTTTGTAGCACTTAAACAGCTGAAGTGACTTGTGCATGCCTTTGTTTTATGGTCATTTTTAAAGCAGTTGACGCATAACCTTTGCCTTTGCACCCAATTTAAGCGCTCGCTGAAAGATTTTGTTTGATTTTGATTTCGTCACATTTAGATAAATAATGACTTGTCTTTTTACAGAAAAGACATCCCTTTTGTGCACCTGAAGATGTTGCACATGTCGCGTTCTTTGACTCCTTTTTAAAGACTCCAGGTGCCTTTTTTCCAGTAGCCATGACCCAAACTCGCTGTTCGAGGAACTGGAGCATGGTGTCCAGTGGCTGGATTTCCTTTGTACTACCTAATGTTTGTTCATAGAGTGTTTTGTTAGTGCCATCCAACTTGTTTCTGAGGATGGCAATAACGATTGGAATCCATGTTGAGATGTCAATCCCGAGTCCCTTCAGTGAGGCTAATGACTCTCTGGTGGTGATATGGAGCTCCTTTAAGGACTTCACATCGTCGCTGGAGGTTTGTTGCAGTAAGAAGCGATTTAAAACCCATGATGCGATGTCTCTAGGATTGTTGTAGGCATCTACTAAAATTTCCCATGCGTAGAGATAGTTCTCTTCCCTTAGATAGATGTGACGGATTAAACTTTCCGCCTCTCCGACAACGCTGGTTTTTAAATACCACATCTTGCGTATGGTTGGCATCTCTGTTTCATGTATCATACACGAAAACATATCGAAAAATCGCGTCCATTTAAGCGTATCACCATCAAATTTTGGAATGGAAATACGTGGTAGCTTGATGTTATCAGTGCACTCACTGCTTGCATTGCTGGTAAGCGCATTCCGAACATCAGCCTCTGCCTTTAAATACTCGGTTGCGTTGTAGCCACTCGCTTCAGGGTCCTCAAATTCCTCATATATTTGGAAATAGACCTCTTGAGTTTTTGCCCATAATGGCTTATAATGTCCGCATTAACAGGCTTGTGTTGCAGGGCGCGATGGATTGACGCAATCATCACCCTTTGCCGAAGCACAGTGGCGCCATTTGAGTTTTTTTGTTCCAAAAATCATAACTTTTGAACCAAATGAGAAACTAATATTATAATAATTAAAAATAAATTTTTTTTTAATTTTTTGTAAAATATGCGTCACAATCCGTAAAAGATGGTATATCTAAAGAGATAATCATCTCTGAACTATAAGTATTTTCTAATTCTTTTCGTGACTTAACATGCCTCAGTGATGAAATAAGTGGATCTGAAGATGCTGCTAACATGTTGAAGAGGCCCTAATTTTGTGTCACCCTTGATGCTTGAAAGTGTTTAGCAATTTGTATTTTTATAAAATTTATTTAATGATTCCTGTGCTTCTTCAGAAAGCTCTCCAATTGGCAAAAACTGATACTCAATTATATCCTTGCCATGCGCCAATATTTTATGGACTGTCGGGGTCAACTTTTTCTGCGGATATAATTCTGCTAAAAGTGATGCTGATTTTGAAGCATATTCAAGCATACTTGGCAGAATCAGTTTTTTTCTTGCAGTTCAAAACATTTAAGATCGTTCCCAATCTCTTAAAGATTTGATTGTTGATTCCAGTGATTCGAGTTACAGCCTCATAATTTTCAAAAAATCTCCATGAAGTGTTTCCATCGTTTGAGTTTCCGTTTCCGTACATAGGGCAGTCTACTTTAAGTCCAACTTGTTTGAAAAACGCATCCAGCATTTTCATCTTTCTGAAGTTTTTGTTGGTGTTGGTGATTGTTGATTGTTCAATGGCATGTTTGAAGAGTAATTTAGTACTTGTCTCAACAAATTTCAGACTAATCCAGAGATTATGATTGTTTTTCAATATATAGTCTAATCTACTACCTGATAGATACCGTTTGGATCAAGGATTCATGAAAAGAGTTAGCCTTCATTTTGCTAATATATGTTATATATAGGTAGATTTGTGCAATTAGGGTACTAAGCACTAGTCCGAATAAGATGTCTACCTGTATGGGATGTTACTACTTGTACACCAGGGCAATTTCTATATATGGTGCGTAACAGGTAGTTTATTTAAATATCCTGTAACTGCACCTGAATTTAGGGACTTGGATTTAACAAAGGGTTTCAGGCAAGCATAACTGAATGAAAAACAAAAGTCCTGCATCTTAACAATAAGGAACGAACCAATAACGATAAAAATGGGTTTTCATTTTTGTGTCATAAATGGCCCAGAAATGTATGCAACACATTTTTTACCTATTACTTTTATCACTATTTTACCTCTAAAAACCACAGGGGCAAATTCGGGTAGCTGAAACTTTTTGCATTCGATAAAGGAATAATCAAAAAAATTATTTTGAAAATATGGCAGAGGTAAAAAGGGTATTTTTTTTAAATTTACATCAAAGTTAAAAAATAGTGAAAAAATGGATTGTAGGTTGATTTACCTGACCAAACGCAAAGCAAACATTCTTAAAAAAAAAAAAATCTATTAATAAAACCAAAAATAATGACGATCCGTGCCTTAGTTTTTGAGATATTGTATCTGAAAGACGAGCAAATTACCTTAAAATTGTGATTTTTATGTAACACAAAAAATCAGACAACTTTGAAGGGCTATATCTTCTGAACAAATCTGGTTACATTAAGGGTAGCAGATTTGAAATCGCTGGAAAATTTCCTATAAAGTAAGTTCATTCAATATTTTTTAGACGCACATGCAATTTTTGATTTTTGACACCTTACTTGTTCTACGGGCGCCACTGTGCGACGGCACAATGCAAGTAGCTTGGCATTTGTGTTTTCTTTGGCATCAAAAACTCCTGCAGCAATGGCGGGTTTTAGTTCCGTCCTATTGCTGGTAAACGGATCTGCAATATCAGCTTGTTCTTTGAAGTAAGTTCTGGTTTCTTGAACCAAAGCGTGAACTTCTTCGAAGAACTTGTAGTATGGGTGAGACGCCTCTAACTTAGAGTTTTTGATCAAGACATTGTTGTTCTTGAAAATAGTCCACTTTTCCTCAAGGATTGTGGCCTTGGCTTGGTTGTAGCCAGGTATTGTCTTCCGATCTGCTGGGTCCTTTTTTGTATTCTTTATAAGCCTTGATATCTTTTGGCGTATTTCTTTCTGCGCATCTAAGACATCTTCTGTGCTCATTTTGTCGCCTTGTTGACAATGACTATCAGAATCACCTTTTTTATGTTGTTGTATATAGCTCTTTGATTACTCCCGACCCGGTGGAAGTGTTTTATTCGCTCGGCCTGAGCTGGATTACGCTTCTATTCGCAACCGTGTGGTGTGGTCGAAGGAGTAGCAAGCTATATGTTGTAGACAGGATCCTTCCTAGAAGTCCATTGTCGGGGTCACCAAAATGTATCTGTAAAGGGTGTGTATGTATTGTTAGCATTCAATACAAACTGACTGTTTAATTGTTGTCGCAACTGGCACTTGTAACCAAGTGTAAAAACACTGATTTTATTAACGAAAAGTAACAATATTTATAGGAAACAAGTATAAACGTTGCAGTCGGACGCAACCGACTGCGGCATACTCGATACCAGTATTAAAACAGGTAAAAAGAGGCCTGATTGCAAAGGGGTACGGATGGGACAAGGGTGTACGCTGCCTTAAAGATTCTCCGATGCAGATAGGGATGCCACCAACTATCTTCCTTCCAAATTTGGTGACTCTAGCTGAAAGTTTGTAAGAGCTGTTGAAAGGGGGGCTGGGGGCGGTATGATTGGGTGTGGCATCCAAATTTTTACTGCAGATCTTTGCGAAATGTCAATTGCTATCTTCATACCATATTTGGTGACTCTAGCTCGAAAATTGTTAAATGTGGGGAAAGGGGGGCTGGGGGCGGTATGGGTGGGCGTGGCATCCAAATTTTTGATGCAGATCTTTGTGGAATGTCAATTGCTACCTTCATACTAAATTTGGTGACTCTAGCTCGAAGTTTGTAAAAGGTGGGGAAAGAGGAGCTAGGGGCGGTATGGGTGGGCGTGGCATCCAAATTTTTACTGCAGATCTCTGTGAAATGTCAATTGCTATCTTCATACCAAATTTGGTGACTCTAGCTCGAAAATTGTTAAATGTGGGGAAAGGGGGGCTGGGGGCGGTATGGGTGGGCGTGGCATCCAAATTTTTGATGCAGATCTTTGTGGAATGTCAATTGCTATCTTCATACCAAATTTGGTGACTCTAGCTCAAAGTTTGTATAAAGTGAGGAAAGGGGGGCAGGGGGCGGTATGGGTGGAATTGCATCCAAATTTTTGATGCAGATCTTTGTGGAATTTCAATTGCTACCTTCCTTCCAAATTTGGTGACTCTAGCTCGAAGTTTGTTAAATGTGGGGAAAGGGGCTGGGAGCGGTATGGGTGGGCGTGGCATCCAAATTTTGATGCAGATCTTTGTGAAATGTCAATTGCTATTTTCATACCAAATTTGGTGACTCTAGCTCGAAAATTTTAAAAAGTGGGGAAGGGGGGGCGAAATGGGTGGGCGTGGCTCCAAAACTTTGATGCAGATTTTTGGGGGTCGTTACCAGCTATCTTCCCACCAAATTTGGAGGCTCTAGCTCCACAACTCTGGAAGATACACGCATTCCCGTTTTTGACGAAATGTTGGGGTGGATGGGGGCGGCTAGGGCAGTATTGGTGGGCGTGGCATCCAAACTTTTGATGCAGTTTTTAGGGGGTCATTATCACTTATCTTGGCACCAAATTTGGTGGCTCTAGCTCAAAAACTGTGGGAGATATAGCCATTTCTGATTTCTAAATGCGGGGAAGCTGGGGGCGGGATGGGTGGGCGTGGCTCCAAAACTTTGATGCAGTTCTTTTGGGGTCGTTACCAGCTATCTTCCTACCAAATTTGGTGGCTCTAGCTCCACAACTCTGGAAGATACACGCATTCCCGTTTTTGACGAAGCGTTGGAGCGGATGGGGGCGGCTAGGGCAGTATTGGTGGGCGTGGCATCCAAAATTTTGATGCAGTTTTGGGGGGTCCTCATCACCTATCTTGGCACCAAATTTGGTGGCTATAGCTCAAAAACTGTGGGAGATATAGGCGTTTTTGACTTTAAAATGCCGTGGGGCTGGGGGCGGAATGGGGGGGCGTGGCTCCAAAATTTTTGATGCAGTTTTTTGGGGGTTGCTAGTAGCTATCTTCTTACCAAATTTGGTAGTTCTAGCTGTAAGGATGTGCGAAATATGTGGATTTATCGGTTTTGAGTTATCGAATTTATCGATTTGCCAGCCCCCCAGTTATCGTAGAACCCCATCTTGACACTTTAATTTCCTATCCCACAGATAAAGAGAATTGGAAAGTTTCAAGTCTCTAGCTTGAAGGGTGTGGAAAAAACTTGCACACATACGGACGGACAGACGGACAGACGGACAGACACCATGACGGACATTGCACAAAACCAATATACTCTTTACCTTCGGTATCGAGTATAAAAACAAAAAAAAACAAGTATAAACGTTGCAGTCGGACGCAACCGACTGCGGCATACTCGATACCAGTATTAAAACAGGTAAAAAGAGGCCTGATTGCAAAGGGGTACGGATGGGACAAGGGTGTACGCTGCCTCAAAGATTCTCCGATGCAGATAGGGATGCCACCAACTATCTTCCTTCCAAATTTGGTGACTCTAGCTGAAAGTTTGTAAGAGCTGTAGAAAGGGGGGCTGGGGGCGGTATGATTGGGTGTGGCATCCAAATTTTTCGTTTCTTAGCGACATATCTCCGCTCGGAGATATGACGTTTTTTTCTTGGCGGAGATATGTCGTTTCAAAACGTCATATCTTCGAGCGGAGATATGACGTTTTGTAATGACATATCTCCGCGCAGCAATTTTGAGCAAATTATGTCGATACACCAATGAAAAATACAAATAACTACTAAGTTAAGGACGCAGGCAAAAATTTTTTTCGAAAAAATCGCGCTCGAAGATATGACGTTTTTTCTTGGCGGAGATATGTCGTTTTGTAGTGACATATCTCCGCTCGGAGATATGACGTTTTGAAACGACATATCTCCGCCGTTTCACAAACGACATATCTCCGCTCGGAGATATGACATTTTGGGACGACATATCTCCGAGCGGAGATATGACGCTAAGAAACGTCATATCTCCGAGCGGAGATATGACGTTTTTTTCTTGGCGGAGATATGTCGTTTCTTAGCGTCATATTTCCGGGCGGAGATATGTCGTCTCAAAACGTCAAATCTCCGCCGCAAAAAACACGACATATCTCCGCCAGCAAAATGTACTGGGCGGAGATATGTCGTCGGAGATATGACGCTATGCCGTAAATACATACAAAGTACACTTGCGATCACTTTACTAAATGTTTAGAAATGTTACCAATGAAAACACCGTTCACAATCACAAGAAAACAGATAATTTACTGGGAGCACGCAAAAACACAATCATCACCAACGAAAGTTAGGTATGTTTTTTTTTTTTTTTAATTACAAAAACATTTTTGATCTTTAGGTATTGCATGGATGATGGTAAAAAATTAATTACAATGAATGCAAGAAAGAGTATAAAAGCATGTCTTCAAAATTATTTTTGATTCACTTGTTTTTTATGATTTTGTGGTCGAGCTCAGCATATGCATATGTACAAATGTACGTATATGTATACTTTTTTATCATGGTGACTTTAGCTCAAAGTTTGTATAAAGTGGGGAAAGGGGGGCTGGGGGCGGTATGGGTGGAATTGCATCCAAATTTTTGATGCAGATCTTTGTGGAATGTCAATTGCTACCTTCATACCAAAGTTGGTGACTCTAGCTCAAAGTTTGTATAAAGTGGGGAAATGGGGGCTGGGGGCGGTATGTTTGGGCGTGGCATCCAAATTTTGGTGCAGATCTATGTGGGATGTCAATTGCTATCTTCATACCAAATTTGGTGACTCTAGCTCGAAAATTGTTATATGTGGGGAAAGGGGGGCTGGTGGCGGTATGGTTGGGCGTGGCATCCAAATTTTTGCTGCAGATCCTTATGGAATGTCATATGCTACCTTCATACCAAATTTGGTGACTCTAGCTCAAAGTTTGTATAAAGTGGGGAAATGAGGGCTGGGGGCGGTATGTTTGGGCGTGGCATCCAAATTTTTGTGCAGATCTATGTGGGATGTCAATTGCTATCTTCATACCAAATTTGGTGACTCTAGCTCGAAAATTGTTATGTGTGGGGAAAGGGGGGCTGGTGGCGGTATGGTTGGGCGTGGCATCCAAATTTTTGCAGCAGATCCTTGTGGAATGTCAAATGCTACCTTCATACCAAATTTGGTGACTCTAGCTCAAAGTTTGTATAAGGTGGGGAAAGGGGGGCGGAATGGGTGGGGCGTGGCTCCAAAACTTTGATGCAGTTTTTTGGGGGTCGTTACCAGCTAGCTTCCTACCAAATTTGGAGGCTCAAGCTCTACAACTCTGGAAGATACACGCATTCCCGTTTTTTACGAAGCGTTGGGGCATCTGGGGGCGGCTACGGCGGTATTGGTGGGCGTGGCATCCAAACTTTTGGTGCAGTTTTGGGGGGTCATCATCAGCAAAATTGGCACCAAATTTGGTGGCTCTAGCTCAAAAACTGTGGAGATATAGGCTTATTTGACTTTAAAATTCGGGGGGTCTGGGGGCGGAATGGGGGGCGTGGCTCCAAAATTTATGAGGCAGTTTTTGGGGGTTGCTAGTAGCTATCTTCTTACCAAATTTGGTAGTTTTAGCTGTAAGGATGTGCGAAATATGTGGATTTATCGGTTTTGAGTTATCGAATTTATCGATTTGCCAGCCCCCCAGTTATCGTAGAACCCCCATCTTGACACTTTAATTTTCTATCCCACAGATAAAGAGAATTGGAAAGTTTCAAGTCTCTAGCTTGAAGGGTGTGGAAAAAACTTGCACACATACGGACGGACAGACACCATGACGGACATTGCACAAAACCAATATACTCTTTACCTTCGGTATCGAGTAGAAAAAACAAAAAAAAACAAGTATAAACGTTGCAGTCGGACGCAACCGACTGCGGCATACTCGATACCAGTATTAAAACAGGTAAAAAGAGGCCTGATTGCAAAGGGGTACGGATGGGACAAGGGTGTACGCTGCCTCAAAGATTCTCCGATGCAGATAGGGATGCCACCAACTATCTTCCTTCCAAATTTGGTGACTCTAGCTGAAAGTTTGTAAGAGCTGTTGAAAGGGGGGCTGGGGGCGGTATGATTGGGTGTGGCATCCAAATTTTTACTGCAGATCTTTGCGAAATGTCAATTGCTATCTTCATACCATATTGGTGACTCTAGCTCGAAAACTGTTAAATGTGGGGAAAGTGGGGCTGGGGGCGGTATGGGTGGGCGTGGCATCCAAATTTTTGGAGCAGATCTTTGTGGAATTCACATTGCTAACTTCATACCAAATTTGGTGACTCTAGCTCGAAGTTTGTTAAATGTGGGGAAAGGGGGGCTGGGAGCGGTATGAGTGGCGTGGCATCCAATTTTTTATGCAGATCTTTGTGAAATGTCAATTGCTATTTTCATACCAAATTTGGTGACTCTAGCTCGAAAATTTTAAAAGTGGGGAAGGGGGGCGAAATGGGTGGGCGTGGCTCCAAAACTTTGATGCAGATTTTTGGGGGTCGTTACCAGCTATCTTCCCACCAAATTTGGAGGCTCTAGCTCCACAACTCTGGAATGTACACGCATTCCCATTTTTGACGAAGCGTTGGGTGGATGGGGGCGGCTAGGGCAGTATTGGTGGGCGTGGCATCCCAACTTTTGATGCAGTTTTTAGGGGGTCATTATCACTTATCTTGGAACCAAATTTGGAGGCTCTAGCTCAAAAACTGTGGGAGATATAGCCATTTCTGATTTCTAAATGCGGGGGGGTTGGGGGCGGGATGGGTGGACGTGGCTCCAAAACTTTGATGCAGTTCTTTTGGGGTCGTAACCAGCTATCTTCCTACCAAATTTGGTGGCTCTAGCTCCACAACTCTGTAAGATACACGCATTCCGTTTTTGACGAAGCGTTGGGGTGGATGGGGGCGGCTAGGGCAGTATTGGTGGGTGTGGCATCCAAATTTTTACTGCAGATCTTTGCGAAATGTCAATTGCTATCTTCATACCATATTTGGTGACTCTAGCTCGAAAACTGTTAAAGTGGGGAAAGTGGGGCTGGGGGCGGTATGGGTGGGCGTGGCATCCAAATTTTGGAGCAGATCTTTGTGGAATGTCAATTGCTACCTTCATACCAAATTTGGTGACTCTAGCTCGAAGTTTGTAAAAGGTGGGGAAGAGGAGCTAGGGGCGGTATGGGTGGGCGTGGCATCCAAAGTTTTGCTGCGAATCTATGTGGAATTTCAATTGCTACCTTCCTTCCAAATTTGGTGACTCTAGCTCGAAGTTTGTTAAATGTGGGGAAAGGGGGGCTGGGAGTGGTATGAGTGGGCGTGGCATCCAAATTTTTATGCAGATCTTTGTGAAATGTCAATTGCTATTTTCATACCAAATTTGGTGACTCTAGCTCGAAAATTTTAAAAAGTGGGGAAGGGGGGGCGAAATGGGTGGGCGTGGCTCCAAACTTTGATGCAGATTTTTGGGGGTCGTTACCAGCTATCTTCCCACCAAATTTGGAGGCTCTAGCTCCACAATCTGGAATGTACACGCATTCCCGTTTTTGACGAAGCGTTGGGGTGGATGGGGGCGGCTAGGGCAGTATTGGTGGGCGTGGCATCCAAACTTTTGATGCAGTTTTTAGGGGGTCATTATCACTTATCTTGGCACCAAATTTGGTGGCTCTAGCTCAAAAACTGTGGAGATATAGCATTTTGATTTCTAAATGCGGGGGGGTTGGGGCGGATGGGTGGGCGTGGCTCCAAAACTTTGATGCAGTTCTTTTGGGGTCGTAACCAGCTATCTTCCTACCAAATTTGGTGGCTCTAGCTCCACAACTCTGTAAGATACACGCATTCCCGTTTTTTACGAAGCGTTTGGGCATCTGGGGGCGGCTACGGCGGTATTGGTGGGCGTGGCATCCAAACTTTTGGTGCAGTTTTTGGGGGGTCATCATCAGCAAAATTGGCACCAAATTTGGTGGCTCTAGCTCAAAAACTGTGGGAGATATAGGCTTATTTGACTTTAAAATTCGGGGGGTCTGGGGGCGGAATGGGGGGCGTGGCTCCAAATTTATGAGGCAGTTTTTTGGGGGCTGCTAGTAGCTATCTTCTTACCAAATTTGGTAGTTCTAGCTGTAAGGATGTGCGAAATATGTGGATTTATCGGTTTTGAGTTATCGAATTTATCGATTTGCCAGCCCCCAGTTATCGTAGAACCCCATCTTGACACTTTAATTTCCTATCCACAGATAAAGAGAATTGGAAAGTTTCAAGTCTCTAGCTTGAAGGGTGTGGAAAAAACTTGCACACATACGGACGGACAGACGGACAGACGGACAGACACCATGACGGACATTGCACAAAACCAATATACTCTTTACATTCGGTATCGAGTATAAAAAACAAAAAAAAAACAAGTATAAACGTTGCAGTCGGACGCAACCGACTGCGGCATACTCGATACCAGTATTAAAACAGGTAAAAAGAGGCCTGATTGCAAAGGGGTACGGATGGGACAAGGGTGTACGCTGCCTCAAGATTCTCCGATGCAGATAGGGATGCCACCAACTATCTTCCTTCCAAATTGGTGACTCTAGCTGAAAGTTTGTAAGAGCTGTAGAAAGGGGGGCTGGGGGCGGTATGATTGGGTGTGGCATCCAAATTTTTCGTTCTTAGCGACATATCTCCGCTCGGAGATATGACGTTTTTTTCTTGGCGGAGATATGTCGTTTCAAAACGTCATATCTTCGAGCGGAGATATGACGTTTTGTAATGACATATCTCCGCGCAGCAATTTTGAGCAAATTATGTCGATACACCAATGAAAAATACAAATAACTACTAAGTTAAGGACGCAGGCAAAAATTTTTTTCGAAAAAATCGCGCTCGAAGATATGACGTTTTTTCTTGCGGAGATATGTCGTTTTGTAGTGACATATCTCCGCTCGGAGATATGACGTTTTGAAACGACATATCTCCGCCGTTTCACAAACGACATATCTCCGCTCGGAGATATGACATTTTGGACGACATATCTCCGAGCGGAGATATGACGCTAAGAAACGTCATATCTCCGAGCGGAGATATGACGTTTTTTTCTTGGCGGAGATATGTCGTTTCTTAGCGTCATATTTCCGGGCGGAGATATGTCGTCTCAAACGTCAAATCTCCGCCGCAAAAAAACACGACATATCTCCGCCAGCAAAATGTACTGGGCGGAGATATGTCGTCGGAGATATGACGCTATGCCGTAAATACATACAAAGTACACTTGCGATCACTTTACTAAATGTTTAGAATGTTACCAATGAAAACACCGTTCACAATCACAAGAAAACAGATAATTTACTGGGAGCACGCAAAAACACAATCATCACCAACGAAAGTTAGGTATGTTTTTTTTTTTTTTAATTACAAAACATTTTGATCTTTAGGTATTGCATGGATGATGGTAAAAAATTAATTACAAATGAATGCAAGAAAGAGTATAAAAGCATGTCTTCAAAATTATTTTTGATTCACTTGTTTTTTATGATTTTGTGGTCGAGCTCAGCATATGCATATGTACAAATGTACGTATATGTATACTTTTTTTATCATGGTGACTTTAGCTCAAAGTTTGTATAAAGTGGGGAAAGGGGGGCTGGGGCGGTATGGGTGGAATTGCATCCAAATTTTTGATGCAGATCTTTGTGGAATGTCAATTGCTACCTTCATACCAAAGTTGGTGACTCTAGCTCAAAGTTTGTATAAAGTGGGGAAATGGGGGCTGGGGGCGGTATGTTTGGGCGTGGCATCCAAATTTTGGTGCAGATCTATGTGGGATGTCAATTGCTATCTTCATACCAATTTGGTGACTCTAGCTCGAAAATTGTTATATGTGGGGAAAGGGGGGCTGGTGGCGGTATGGTTGGGCGTGGCATCCAAATTTTTGCTGCAGATCCTTATGGAATGTCATATGCTACCTTCATACCAAATTTGGTGACTCTAGCTCAAAGTATAAAGTGGGGAAATGAGGGCTGGGGGCGGTATGTTTGGGCGTGGCATCCAAATTTTTGGTGCAGATCTATGTGGGATGTCAATTGCTATCTTCATACCAAATTTGGTGACTCTAGCTCGAAATTGTTATGTGTGGGGAAAGGGGGGCTGGTGGCGGTATGGTTGGGCGTGGCATCCAAATTTTTGCAGCAGATCCTTGTGGAATGTCAAATGCTACCTTCATACCAAATTTGGTGACTCTAGCTCAAAGTTTGTATAAGGTGGGGAAAGGGGGGCGGAATGGGTGGGCGTGGCTCCAAAACTTTGATGCAGTTTTTTGGGGGTCGTTACCAGCTAGCTTCCTACCAAATTTGGAGGCTCTAGCTCTACAACTCTGGAAGATACACGCATTCCCGTTTTTTACGAAGCGTTGGGGCATCTGGGGGCGGCTACGGCGGTATTGGTGGGCGTGGCATCCAAACTTTTGGTGCAGTTTTTGGGGGGTCATCATCAGCAAAATTGGCACCAAATTTGGTGGCTCTAGCTCAAAAACTGTGGGAGATATAGGCTTATTTGACTTTAAAATTCGGGGGGTCTGGGGGCGGAATGGGGGGGCGTGGCTCCAAAATTTATGATGCAGTTTTTTGGGGGTTGCTAGTAGCTATCTTCTTACCAAATTTGGTAGTTCTAGCTGTAAGGATGTGCGAAATATGTGGATTTAGCGGTTTTGAGTTATCGAATTTATCGATTTGCCAGCCCCCCAGTTATCGTAGAACCCCCATCTTGACACTTTAATTTTCTATCCCACAGATAAAGAGAATTGGAAAGTTTCAAGTCTCTAGCTTGAAGGGTGTGGAAAAAACTTGCACACATACGGACGGACAGACACCACTGACGGACATTGCACAAAACCAATATACTCTTTACCTTCGGTATCGAGTAGAAAAAACAAAAAAAACAAGTATAAACGTTGCAGTCGGACGCAACCGACTGCGGCATACTCGATACCAGTATTAAAACAGGTAAAAGAGGCCTGATTGCAAAGGGGTACGGATGGGACAAGGGTGTACGCTGCCTCAAAGATTCTCCGATGCAGATAGGGATGCCACCAACTATCTTCCTTCCAAATTTGGTGACTCTAGCTGAAAGTTTGTAAGAGCTGTTGAAAGGGGGGCTGGGGGCGGTATGATTGGGTGTGGCATCCAAATTTTTACTGCAGATCTTTGCGAAATGTCAATTGCTATCTTCATACCATATTTGGTGACTCTAGCTCGAAAACTGTTAAATGTGGGGAAAGTGGGGCTGGGGGCGGTATGGGTGGGCGTGGCATCCAAATTTTTGGAGCAGATCTTTGTGGAATGTCAATTGCTACCTTCATACCAAATTTGGTGACTCTAGCTCGAAGTTTGTTAAATGTGGGGAAAGGGGGGCTGGGAGCGGTATGAGTGGGCGTGGCATCCAAATTTTTTATGCAGATCTTTGTGAAATGTCAATTGCTATTTTCATACCAAATTTGGTGACTCTAGCTCGAAAATTTTAAAAAGTGGGGAAGGGGGGGCGAAATGGGTGGGCGTGGCTCCAAACTTTGATGCAGATTTTGGGGGTCGTTACCAGCTATCTTCCCACCAAATTTGGAGGCTCTAGCTCCACAACTCTGGAATGTACACGCATTCCCGTTTTTGACGAAGCGTTGGGGTGGATGGGGGCTGCTAGGGCAGTATTGGTGGGCGTGGCATCCCAACTTTTGATGCAGTTTTTTAGGGGGTCATTATCACTTATCTTGGAACCAAATTTGGAGGCTCTAGCTCAAAACTGTGGGAGATATAGCCATTTCTGATTTCTAAATGCGGGGGGGTTGGGGGCGGGATGGGTGGACGTGGCTCCAAAACTTTGATGCAGTTCTTTTGGGGTCGTAACCAGCTATCTTCCTACCAAATTTGGTGGCTCTAGCTCCACAACTCTGTAAGATACACGCATTCCCGTTTTTGACGAAGCGTTGGGGTGGATGGGGGCGGCTAGGGCAGTATTGGTGGGTGTGGCATCCAAATTTTTACTGCAGATCTTTGCGAAATGTCAATTGCTATCTTCATACCATATTTGGTGACTCTAGCTCGAAAACTGTTAAATGTGGGGAAAGTGGGGCTGGGGGCGGTATGGGTGGGCGTGGCATCCAAATTTTTGGAGCAGATCTTTGTGGAATGTCAATTGCTACCTTCATACCAAATTTGGTGACTCTAGCTCGAAGTTTGTAAAAGGTGGGGAAAGAGGAGCTAGGGGCGGTATGGGTGGGCGTGGCATCCAAAGTTTTGCTGCGAATCTATGTGGAATTTCAATTGCTACCTTCCTTCCAAATTTGGTGACTCTAGCTCGAAGTTTGTTAAATGTGGGGAAAGGGGGGCTGGGAGTGGTATGAGTGGGCGTGGCATCCAAATTTTTTATGCAGATCTTTGTGAAATGTCAATTGCTATTTTCATACCAAATTTGGTGACTCTAGCTCGAAAATTTTAAAAAGTGGGGAAGGGGGGGCGAAATGGGTGGGCGTGGCTCCAAAACTTTGATGCAGATTTTTGGGGGTCGTTACCAGCTATCTTCCCACCAAATTTGGAGGCTCTAGCTCCACAACTCTGGAATGTACACGCATTCCCGTTTTTGACGAAGCGTTGGGGTGGATGGGGGCGGCTAGGGCAGTATTGGTGGGCGTGGCATCCAAACTTTTGATGCAGTTTTTAGGGGGTCATTATCACTTATCTTGGCACCAAATTTGGTGGCTCTAGCTCAAAAACTGTGGGAGATATAGCCATTTCTGATTTCTAAATGCGGGGGGGTGGGGGCGGGATGGGTGGGCGTGGCTCCAAAACTTTGATGCAGTTCTTTTGGGGTCGTAACCAGCTATCTTCCTACCAAATTTGGTGGCTCTAGCTCCACAACTCTGGAAGATACACGCATTCCCGTTTGTGACGAAGCGTTGGGGTGGATGGGGGCGGCTAGGGCAGTATTGGTGGGCGTGGCATCCAAACTTTTGATGCAGTTTTTAGGGGGTCATTATCACTTATCTTGGCACCAAATTTGGTGGCTATAGCTCAAAAACTGTGGGAGATATAGGCGTTTTTGACTTTAAATGCCGTGGGGCTGGGGGCGGAATGGGGGGCGTGGCTCCAAAATTTTTGATGCAGTTTTTTGGGGTTGCTAGTAGCTATCTTCTTACCAAATTTGGTAGTTCTAGCTGTAAGGATGTGCGAAATATGTGGATTTATCGGTTTTGAGTTATCGAATTTATCGATTTGCCAGCCCCCCAGTTATCGTAGAACCCCCATCTTGACACTTTAATTTTCTATCCCACAGATAAAGAGAATTGGAAAGTTTCAAGTCTCTAGCTTGAAGGGTGTGGAAAAAACTTGCACACATACGGACGGACAGACGGACAGACACCATGACGGACATTGCACAAAACCAATATACTCTTTACATTCGGTATCGAGTATAAAAAACAAAAAAAAAACAAGTATAAACGTTGCAGTCGGACGCAACCGACTGCGGCATACTCGATACCAGTATTAAAACAGGTAAAAAGAGGCCTGATTGCAAAGGGGTACGGATGGGACAAGGGTGTACGCTGCCTCAAAGATTCTCCGATGCAGATAGGGATGCCACCAACTATCTTCCTTCCAAATTTGGTGACTCTAGCTGAAAGTTTGTAAGAGCTGTTGAAAGGGGGTCTGGGGGCGGTATGATTGGGTGTGGCATCCAAATTTTTACTGCAGATCTTTGCGAAATGTCAATTGCTATCTTCATACCATATTTGGTGACTCTAGCTCGAAAACTGTTAAATGTGGGGAAAGTGAGGCTGGGGGCGGTATGGGTGGGCGTGGCATCCAAATTTTTGATGCAGATCTTTGTGGAATGTCAATTGCTACCTTCATACCAAATTTGGTGACTCTAGCTCGAAGTTTGTAAAAGGTGGGGAAAGAGGAGCTAGGGGCGGTATGGGTGGGCGTGGCATCCAAAGTTTTGCTGCGAATCTATGTGGAATTTCAATTGCTACCTTC
>JARNME010000404.1:29431713-29491932 GCA_030179655.1 Scaptomyza flava | reverse complement strand
GCGAATCTATGTGGAATTTCAATTGCTACCTTCCTTCCAAATTTGGTGACTCTAGCTCGAAGTTTGTTATATGTGGGGAAAGGGGGGCTGGGAGCGGTATGGGTGGGCGTGGCATCCAAATTTTTGATGCAGATCTTTGTGGAATGTCAATTGCTACCTTCATACCAAATTTGGTGACTCTAGCTCGAAGTTTGTAAAAGGTGGGGAAAGAGGAGCTAGGGGCGGTATGGGTGGGCGTGGCATCCAAATTTTTACTGCAGATCTCTGTGAAATATCAATTGCTATCTTCATACCAAATTTGGTGACTCTAGCTCGAAAATTGTTAAATGTGGGGAAAGGGGGGCTGGGGGCGGTATGGGTGGGCGTGGCATCCAAATTTTTGATGCAGATCTTTGTGGAATGTCAATTGCTATCTTCATACCAAATTTGGTGACTCTAGCTCGAAGTTTGTAAAGAGTGGGGAAAGGGGGGCTGGGGGCGGTATGGGTGGGCGTGGCATCCAAAGTTTTGCTGCGAATCTATGTGGAATTTCAATTGCTACTTTCCTTCCAAATTTGGTGACTCTAGCTCGAAGTTTGTTAAATGTGGGGAAAGGGGGGCTGGGAGCGGTATGGGTGGGCGTGGCATCCAAATTTTTGATGCAGATCTTTGTGAAATGTCAATTGCTATTTTCATACCAAATTTGGTGACTCTAGCTCGAAAATTTTAAAAAGTGGGGAAGGGGGGGCGAAATGGGTGGGCGTGGCTCCAAAACTTTGATGCAGATTTTTGGGGGTCGTTACCAGCTATCTTCCCACCAAATTTGGAGGCTCTAGCTCCACAACTCTGGAATATACACGCATTCCCGTTTTTGACGAAGCGTTGGGGTGGATGGGGGCGGCTAGGGCAGTATTGGTGGGCGTGGCATCCAAACTTTTGATGCAGTTTTTAGGGGGTCATTATCACTTATCTTGGCACCAAATTTGGTGGCTCTAGCTCAAAAACTGTGGGAGATATAGCCATTTCTGATTTCTAAATGCGGGGGGGCTGGGGGCGGGATGGGTGGGCGTGGCTCCAAAACTTTGATGCAGTTGTTTTGGGGTCATTACCAGCTATCTTCCTACCAAATTTGGTGGCTCTAGCTCCACAACTCTGGAAGATACACGCATTCCCGTTTTTGACGAAGCGTTGGAGCGGATGGGGGCGGCTAGGGCAGTATTGGTGGGCGTGGCATCCAAACTTTTGATGCAGTTTTTGGGGGGTCCTCATCACCTATCTTGGCACCAAATTTGGTGGCTATAGCTCAAAAACTGTGGGAGATATAGGCGTTTTTGACTTTAAAATGCCGTGGGGCTGGGGGCGGAATGGGGGGGCGTGGCTCCAAAATTTTTGATGCAGTTTTTTGGGGATTGCTAGTAGCTATATTCTTACCAAATTTGGTAGTTCTAGCTGTAAGGATGTGCGAAATATGTGGATTTATCGGTTTTGAGTTATCGAATTTATCGATTTGCCAGCCCCCCAGTTATCGTAGAACCCCCATCTTGACACTTTAATTTTCTATCCCACAGATAAAGAGAATTGGAAAGTTTCAAGTCTCTAGCTCTTTACCTTCGGTATCGAGTATAAAAATAGCTTAGTTTTACAGTTTAATGGTGTCAATTAGAATTAGGTTATTGTGTACTCAGCAGTGGCTTGCAATGCCGAATAGCATATTTAGCAACTACCCGGTTGGCTGACCGCTACTGTTGCGACATATTTTATGCATGCATTGTGCAGTCAGCGATATTCTGTTTGTTCAGCATAATTTGGTGTTGCTTAAAGTTTTATTGGGTTAATAAATGTAACGTTTTGTGTATGGTCTTGACCTAGTTTTACATGTGTTAATAGTGTGTGTCATTCCTTCATAGATATTTGCAGTTATTTGATATATTGTTTATCGTATGGTGATTGGTGATTCATAGTCAGCAAAATTATTTTATGTTTAAGCAAACACTTTTCAATCACTTTTTGTCACCTTTTTTAATAATGGTGTCATCATCTCAATTAATCATTATTGCTACTTAACCATAAGAATTTCTTGACTGGTTTACTTATGTTATTGGCTCAGAACATACTGAAAATAATATTTAAGCCAACAATTTTTCAACTTTTCCGAACGCACTGGTCTAAAATACTTAGTAGACGTATACAATAAAACACAATAAAATATGTTTCGAAACAAATAAATTAAAATTATTGTTTTTAATCATTTGATATGCATATGGGCATTTCCAGGATCGCGAACATGACATTTGTAAGACTTTAAATGAAAAAAAAAAAAATGGCAATAATTGACATATTCAAAAATATTTTCTCACGTGTTTAATACGTTTCATCAAAACTATTTTTATGGTGAAAGACAAGATTTGAAGACTTGCCGTTTTCAAATTATTTATAGAAAATGCAATTGCAAAAGTTTGCGAAACGTGGCGAGTATTTTGGAAGAACATACTTTGAAACCAAAATAAATTATTGTAGTTTTCCATTTTTTGAAATCAGTTTGGTATGTTACTATCATTTTATTTATTTAAAAAGAAAAAGAAAAAAAGAATCCAAATATGTAAAAAACCTATGTATGCGACTTTCTGAGCAAATATTTCAGAACAAAAACATAACTATGCTGAAAACTGATTATATTTTTTCAATTCACCTATTTATTTAACAATATAAAAGAAAAAAACATTTGTTTATCAACTTTAATTTTTTTGTCGCGGGGAACTTTTTTCTGGAAATGCCCATATGCCTCTTGGGCTAGGTTATATTAACAGCACTGCTTGACGTGCAGTGCTGGAAAAGTCGGTACAATTGTACCTTTTTCTGACTTTTTCATAATAAAGGTACATTGTCGCGGTGACGTCAGAAACTACAATAGCATGTTGATGACGTCAACCGAAATAACAGCTGCTGGCGACAGAGCTTTCTGGCGTCACCGCGCCAACATTTGCACGGACATATTGAATGTTTTGGAGCAAAACCATAATTTAATTTGCAACAAAAACAACAATACAAGGCTTAAAATTAAAAACCTTGCACGCAAATTTTCTAAATTTATAATACTGGGGATGAAAATATTTTATTGTTAAATAATTTTTGTTTGGAACTGACGCTCAAGCTGAACTTGTTCATGTACACCCCTGTCACGGAAGAATTTATGTATGAAAATTTAATTATGACCGAAGATTTTAATGAAATTTCAACATTTAGAAGATATCAGTCATGACCGCATTTATATCAAGCGAAAGTAAATTAAGTCTATTTTATATTGAGGAAAACTAAAAAAAAATCATTAGGGAGTTTTTTTTTGCAATTTGCAATTAGAGAGAAAGTAATGATTGTTGCACTGACTTTTTGTCTTTAAAAGATATATAATTCGCAAAAGTTACTAAATTTGAATGTTGTAATGTTTGTTTAACTCATCTCAACTTAAATTCTAAAATTCAGAGTAATTGATTAATTCTTAGATTGCTAGAGTAATCTTCGAAATGAAGCAAAAAAAACTCATATTTTTCGTTTCATTTTTAAATAGAATATATATTCAAAACATATATAATTTTGTTGTTAGTTTGAAGGCTTGGCTTTAAAATGAAATCAATTTGAGGGAAATTGATTTATTAGTTCATAAGCAATAAGCATTTTTGCGAAACTGTCATATCACAACAACAACTTTTTCAGAATGCTACCTCTTTATCGAAAGGTGAGACGCATTCTATAAAAAAAGGTTTGATTTAAATTAACAGATATATTTATTCATTATAATTATCTATTTCCAAAATTTTTACAAACAATTCAAATTAAATTTACTCTCTAAATTCGATCTTTTTTGCTTTGTCTAATCGTAACCACTAATTACTGATCTAACGCTGGTCTGATTGGGTTTTTCTGGGCTTTTCCCAATCCACGCAACAACCACAAATTTTTTTTTTTTTTTTGATATTTTCCGGGAGCCTTAAAGTAAACTGTTAAATTACATATTTATACTCGTTACCAAAGGTAAAGAGTATATTAGTTTTGTGCAATGTCCGTCATGGTGTCTGTCTGTCCGTCCGTATGTGTGCAAGTTTTTTCCACACCCTTCAAAATAGAGACTTGAAAATTTCCAATTCTCTTCATCTATGGGATAGTAAAGTGTCAAGATGGGGGCTCTACAATAACTGGGGGCTGGCAAATCGATAAATTCAGTAACTCAAAACCGATAAATCCACATATTTCGCACATTCTTACAGCTAGAACTACCAAATTTGGCAAGAAGATAGCTACGAGCAACCCCCAAAAAACTGAGTCAAACATTTTGGAGTCACGCCTACCCATTCCGCCCCCCCACCCGCATATAAGGTAAAAAAGCCTTTATCTCTCACAGTTATTGAGCTATAGCCACCAAACATGGTGCCAAGATAGGTGATGATGACCCCCCCAATAACTGCATCAAAAGTTTGGACGCCACGCCCACCAATGCTGCTCTAGCCGCCCCCATCCACCCCAGCGCTTCGTCAAAAACGGGAATGTGTGTATCTTTTACAGTTGTTGAGCTATAGCCACCAAATTTGGTGTCAAGATAAGTGATAGTGAACTCAAAAAAAATGCATGCCACTACCACCCATACTGCCTTAGCCACCTTCAACCGCCCCAAAGCTTCGTTCAAAATTGGAATGCGTGTATCATTCAGAGTTGTTGAGCTAGAATTACAAAATTTGGTCTGGAGAGCCCGACTAGAAGATACCCTGACCCCAGTTGCAATAAATAAATTAAATTAATATTAGATTTTGGTATACATTCTGACTTAACATCAATCGATTAAATTCAATATCTCCGGTGTTTCTTAACCGATTTGGATGAAAATTTCTGCAAAGTTTTATCGTTACCCATCATTTTAACCCACATTTTTACATATTCCAAATTCGATATTTATTGTAATCGATTCCATGTGTATATCCGAAACCAGAATAGTTATCGATAATTTGAAGCAAAATTGTTCTGCTTATGGTATAGAAGATCTTATAACCAAAAGCTGAAGTCTCTAGCTTTTGTAGTCTCTGAGATCCACGCGTTCATACAGACGGACAGACAGACAGACGGACAGACGGAAGGAAAGACTATTTTAACAAGTATGAAGGCTCTAGTCGGGAGAGCCCGACTAGAAGATACCCTGAACCCAGTTGCAATAAATATGTAAATTAAATTTATAATTGACTTTGGTATACTGACTTTACTTCAATCGATAAAATTAGATATCTCCGGTGTTTCTTAACCGATTTGGACAAATTTTTCAGAAAAGTTCTATCGTTACCCATTATTTCAACCCTCATTTTTAGATTTTCCAAATTCGATATTTTTTTGTTATTGATTCCATGTGTATATCGGAAACCAGAATAGTTATCGATAATTTGTCTCGGCTGTTTATGCTGATCAAGAATATATATACTTTATGGGGTCGGAGATGCTTCCTTCTGCCTGTTACATACTTTTGCACAAAACCATTATACCCTTAACTACCCATTTTATGGGTTAAGGGTATAAAAATACAGTGCCCTAATTTGGTCGCCTTATAAAGAAACACGGCATTGTTTTCCGAAATGCGGACTATATGACTGACCCGCAACTCATATGGTTGCAATTCCAATAATATGTAACGCTTTTTGAAGCTGTCAACAGAGTGGAAACAACCGCCAACGACGCGTCGCGACGGCATAAAAGCGTCGTCGATGTCGGTAATACATTCTTGGCTCTGGGACTGGACGCGCTTCTTAGTATGAAGGAGAAGCGGAGCACAAAAAAGCAAAAGAGAGTAGAGCGCAGGTCTAGACTCTAGATTCAGTACTAGGGTTCCGTGTTTTGTTTTCTTTGCACTTATGTTGTATCACATCAATGGCCATTGTGTTAGACAAAAGTTGTGAAGGGAGGGGTTTTTGTGTCGGAATCTGAAAGTATTTGACTACCGCATTGACTGGTGAAGGATGCCGAAAACGTTTCGAGTGCCTCTGTTGCCCAGTTCGGCTTGACTTGTTACGTTCACTTGGCCTGTTGCCTTGCTATCGTGTTGTCCAATCCAAATCAACTTGTCTTTAATACGGAAAGCGCAACATAAAGTAAAAACGTCTCCGAAGGCTGGAACAATCGACAAAGCAGGAGTTAAGGCCGGGTTAAGCTATATATAGGTATAGACCATAGTCTGCTGCTGGCTTTTGTACCATGTTTGTTTACACATTTCCTTTAATTTTTTTATTCTAATTGAGTGAGAAGTGCGATGATCTTGCAGTTTTTGTATCACACAAACAGAGGTCTCAGCTCAGCTACGCTCAACTCCATCATCATCTTTACTACGTATAGGTCATTATAATTGGATTTTCATACCTGTCCCGAATCAAGGCGCGATGTTTGATTGGTGTTTGTAAAATGAACTTGCAATATTTTCTCATCCCAGACAAAAGCTGTGCAGCTGCTCTTATTATAATTATCTTGTACCCTGCGTGAAAGGCGCTCCAAATGTTTCCCAAGAAATTTAACACACAACATCGCGTTCGTTATTTAAATTCTCTGACATAGAATGTGAAGGAGCTTATAGGATTTGTACAACGTCCATCATGCTGTTTGCCTGTCTTTGCGTTTGTATGCACGTAATCATCATAATGAAGCTCGAGAACTAATGGCAGCATTTTAAATAGCTCTACCTGAGCTTTGACACTGGGAAGAGAATTAAATAAAGGCACTGAGGCTTAGGGTGTATACGTAAGAAATTTTGGGAATTAAAAAATCAAGTACAGCAAACGCTCGATAACGTGATACGTCTAAAACGTGAACTCATCAAAACATGAACAGCATTTTTTGTGCATTGACTATTCTAAAACGTGAACAAGGCGAGAAAGCTCTATAACATGAACAATAAACTTTTCAATGTTTACATTGAGCTCAAATAAATTTTTCATTTTTTCTCTCCACAAAACTCACTCACTCACTCAAAGGTCAACTGCAGACTAAAGGATCACGCAAATTTTCACTTTTCTACAATCTGTACAACTATTCTAAAACGAGGATATTGATGTTGACATTGCGGATAATGATGTTGAACAGAAGGACGAATAGAGTAGAATAGCCAAGAAGGCATCGATCGATATGATTTGAGCATTAGAGTATTAGAAAAGCAGAAAACTCGAAAGAAAATTACAGATTTTTTTAAACTAAAAGTTTTCTTAAATTTCTTTAAAGATTTAATAAAATGTGAATTTATATGAGTGAATATGTCTGCATTTTTCACTATTTTGGCATTCGAAAACGTGAACACTTTCGTCAACGTGAACTGCCTTGGTTTTAACTAGGTCACGTTATCGAGCGTTTGCTGTATTATCATAGTTGTATCAAGTGCACAAATTCTTAAATCGAGAATCGTCATAGTTTCATTTTTAAACGCAGACAACCACCCAATTCGACCTATCTAATAAATTGCCTCCAGAAAAGTTCGCTTGCAGGTTTGCAAACTTTAAATACTAAAGCTCTTTGCTATGATATTAAAGACCGCATAATTGCTAAGGCTCTGCCAGCGAAGAGCGTGATGTTTCCGGCCCTTCTTTTCAAGTCCATGTTTCGAAACCAGCGCTTTTCAACTACTTGGAAAAATTATAATTACAATTATCTAAACCTAGAAATCTTGTTAAATCATATACACAGATAGGTTTGCTCCCCACTTTCTTAAAAATGTTCGAACGAATATAAATATTGTCACAAAATAGCACAAGTATTATTTGTTCAAATATAATACGACTGGCACGTCCGTTCCGCATTATGTTAGATTTGTGAACATTCTTTTATTATATTTCAAGAGTGTTCTTACTCTATAATTTAAAGTCTAAAATTTTTGTTGCGCTTATTTTGAAACTTGTGTCAACTACAGTAACCTGTAACTAAGTGTTACAGTGTAATCATTATACGCACATACTACAATATGGAAGATTATCGAAGGTTGATGCTGTCCAAAATACAATTCCTTATCCCCAAGTTGGTTTCCGGCATCATCACCGCACACCAGAGCAAGTTCATCGGGTGATTCAACATATCCCTCAAACATTAGAGAAAAAACCTGTAGAGCTCTACGGTATTCTTGGATGTTCAGCAAGCGTTTAATCGCTTTTGCGCAACGGTTTATTAATTAAACTTAAATTCCGTTTACCATATGAAATGCAAAGTATTAACATTAAATCTTACTTAAATAACCGCTCATTTGTGGTTAAAGTTAGATTTAGCTATTTATTATTGTTACATTAAATTAAACATTAAATTTGTAAAATTAAAAAAAAAATATGCAGTAACCTTAAACAATTGATGTAAAAATTTAATCAATTAATTTGTTATCTTAAAAAATCGTAAGTCCGTCTCCGGTATGGGAGGGTGTGGCATCAAAACTTTTGATGCCGATCCATGCTGTCTAATACCAAATTTGGTGACTGTAGCACAATGTTTGTAAAAGTGGGGAATAGGGGGCTGGGGGCGGTATGGGTAGGCGTGGCATCCAAATTTTTGATGCAGATCTTTGTGGAATGTCAATTGCTATTTGCATACCAAATTTGGTGACTCTAGCTCAAAGTTTGCAAAAGTTGGGGAAAGGAAGGCTGGGGCTGAAGGGGTGGGCGTGGCCTTAAACTTTTGGTGCAGATCTATGTGGGATGTCAATTACTATCTTCATATCAAATTTTGTGACTCTAGCTCAAAGTTTGTAAAAGGTGGGGAAAGGGGGCGGCATGGGTGGGCGTGGCATCCAAACTTTTGATGCAGTTTTTGGGGGGTCATCATCGCCTATCTTGGCACCAAATTTGGTGGCTCTAGCTCAAAAACTGTGGGAGTTATAGGCTTTTTTTACTTTAAACTGCGGGGGGGCTGGGGGCGGAATGGGTGGGCGTGGCTCCAAAACTTTGATGCAGATTTTTGGGGGTCGTTACCAGCTATCTTCCCACCAAATTTGGAGGCTCTAGCTCCACAACTCTGGAAGATACACGCATTCCCGTTTTTGACGAAGCGTTGGGGGGGATGGGGGCGGCTAGGGCATTATCGGTAGGCGTGGCTTCCAAACTTTTAATGCAGTTTATTGAAGGTTGTCATCATTTATCTTGGCACCAAATTTGGTGGGTATAGCTAAAAAACTGTGGTAGATACAGCAAACGCTCGATAGCTTGATACGTCTAAAACGTGAACTCATCTAAACGTGAACAACATTTTTTGTGCATTGACTATTCTAAAACGTGAACAACGCGAGAAAGCTCTATAACATGAACAATAAACTTTTCAATGTTTACATTGAGCTCAAATATTTTGTTTTCATTTTTTCTCTCCATAAATTTCACAAAAGTCAACTGCAGACTAAAGAATCGCGCAAATTTTCACTTTTGTACAATAAGAACAACTATTCTAAAACGATGATATTGACGTTGACATTGCGGATTATGATGTTGAACAGGAGGACGAATCCGACGACGACGACTTCATCTCAGAGGCATCAGAGAAAAGTAAATAGATAAGGGAGATAGCTGGGCTTACAGAATTAGTACAGCAGCAAACTCAAAAGAAAAACATAGTGGCGTATAGTTAATTTTGGCTATGCCAAGACTATGATACCCTTCACACAGCCAAATCAATGCTCCCCCCCTCTTATTAATGTTTCTGTGCAGTTGTTGGTAATTTTTCGATAATATTTTTACTCTTGAGCGTCATTTACTTGATCGTGTGCGACAAGAACAACAATTTGACATGTAGGCACTTGAAAGTGCACGACAGAGGCAACAATTGATAGTACGATATGGTAAATTTGTATGGTGGCTATGTCGTAGAATGCTCCGATCGAAATGAAATTTCATAGTGAACAAACCCGACATGATCTTAGCAATCTGTGAAAGTTTCATCAAGATCGGTTCAGCAGTTTGCCCAGAAATCGAGTTGATATGGTAAATTTATATGGTGGCTATATCGTAGAATGCTCCGATCGGGATGAAATTTCATAGTGAACAAACCCGACATGATCTAAGCAATCTGTGAAAGTTGCTCCAACATTTTTGATGCACTTTTTTGGAAGTTGCTAGTACCTATCACTAAATTTGGTAGTTCTAGCTGTAAGGATGTGCGAAATATGTGGATTTATCGGTTTTGAGTTATCGAATTTATCGATTTGCCAGCCCCCTGTTATCGTAGAGCCCCCAACTTGACACTTTAATTTACTATCCTATAGATAAAGAGAATTGTAATGACGAACATTGCACAAACCCAATATACTCTTTACCTTCGGTAACGATTATAATTACATTGCATTACTCAGTGCAAAACATAAATCCAATCTTAGATTCGATAATTTATTTTCCAAAAGCAGCCAAAACTCAGCATATCTGCAGAATTAGTTTTCTCAAATGGGTTCAAAAAAATAGTTTGATATTTTTACAAGGCCTATCTTTGCATCAGAATGAATATTTTTGTTGTATCTTAAGCAAAGATAAAAGCATTAAATAAGGCGGGAAAATTTAAATATACAGTCAAAAAATCCCTAAAATGCCAAACGTTGTTCTCATTCCGCATAAGAAGTGACCAAAATGACAGGAAGATTGACTTGCCCTTCTACTACAACATTATGATTTCATTGATTTAAAGATTTTTTATCTTTTTACTTTTGGACTGTATATTTTCAGTAACAACACAACAAAATCGAATACGTTGTCCTTTCTTCCTATGTTACCTTTTTAAGAAGATAAGCTATTTGCTTGGACATTGACATATGAGTAATTTGACACATGAGTATACACTTTAAAATTGTATGTACATTTTATCACGAAATGTGTATTATTATTATTATTGTTATGGTGCCGGAGCTTTGTGAACAGATGTCCATAGCTTCTTCGGGTTCCCGGATGGATTCGATGTTGCTCGATGTGGGGCTGCTTGAGCACCCTGCTTCTTTGGGGGGGGGGGGGGGGGGGGGGGGGTATTTTCTATTGCCATGTTCCATATATGGTCCCACGAGTAGTGAGGAAAGAAGTATCCCCCTGGGCAGAGCCTCATACCCCAGATCGTGCACTCATACGACCGGAGGTGCCAGGTGCCGGAAGCCACTGTTAAAAGACACACTAACGTTGTGAAATTCATCACAGGGGCACGGTATGGTAACACCGGTGATTACGGGTTTTTTCGAGTTGTCCTCTCTAGATCCGCCATATTTCGTCTAGAGCAGGGGCACCTCGAGCAGGATGTGGCTCTTCACCACGTATGGTAGGTGTTCAGTAGTCCGCATGTGACTGCCAACTCCCACTGGCTGAGTCAGCTTGGCGCGGCGGCAGGCACACACGCTTCACTAATAAAGCCTTAACACCCCACGAAATGTGTAACAAACATGCGCTGTTTGTGTAGTCCTTGTTTCTAATTGCAATAAGAGCTAGTTGAGCGAAATACACACAGGCCGTAAGTTGTTTGTGTTTTGCTCAGACCGAAACGGAGTTCTTCATATCTGGAGCATATAAAGCCATCTAACGAGCAGGTCTTCTAAGAAACAACAACAGTTTTAATGGTGACATAAAAATAAGCCAAGAGATCAGGCAAAGGCAGCGTTTGGGTTGAAAAAAATTAATTGGCTTCAATAATTAAAACACCTGTTATAATTAAAAAGAAATGGATGCACACGGCTCGGTTTTTTTGTTTTGTGCTACCGTGTGAATAAAAAATTAGTTTGGACATCTCAGTGTTATTTGATGAAAGTTCTTTAATTAATGACCTGTTGTCACAGTTGGGTACAACATTATCATAAACAGCAGCTGGAAGTTTCGTTTTAGTTGTTAAGCCGGAAGGAGCTTACAACACTTACCGATTTACTACTAATGGGTTTCCCAAGTATTGCCCGATGTTGTCGACTTTTTTTATCTCTTCCGTGTGCCGTTTGACTGCGGTCACATACATACTATCTGTCAAAACATAATGATTAGCATTTGTCATTTACATGTCTTGAATCCTGCGCACACCCCTAAAACTAATTCTTTGACTTGAGCTGTGGTCTTACCTTCTTTACATCCATACCTGTCAATGTCTAACAATGAGGATTGCATTACACTCGGTTTTCTTTAAGTTGCTGTTGCCGACTTGCCTTCAATTTGTTCCAATACTTCTACTTCAAGTGCAGTGCATTCATCCGATGGCATCCTTTTTTTTCATTTCACTGGAATCCTTCAGACGAGTGCCTTGACTATTGTTGTTCGTTCCACGCTGCAGTGCTGTGCATCCTTTTGTAGTCTATATACATAAATATTTATAAATATGTGTAACGAGCGACTCTGACATTTCCTTTAAACATGATTAAGAACGTAAAGTAAATGAAAATTGCTTTGTGCTTACGCCTCTTTGTACACCTTGAAAACAGTTCAGAATCCCAACACAAAACAAGTATAAACGTTGCAGTCGGACGCAACCGACTGCGGCATACTCGATACCAGTATTAAAACAGGTAAAAAGAGGCCTGATTGCAAAGGGGTACGGATGGGACAAGGGTGTACGCTGCCTTAAAGATTCTCCGATGCAGATAGGGATGCCACCAACTATCTTCCTTCCAAATTTGGTGACTCTAGCTGAAAGTTTGTAAGAGCTGTTGAAAGGGGGGCAGGGGGCGGTATGATTGGGTGTGGCATCCAAATTTTTACTGCAGATCTTTGCGAAATGTAAATTGCTATCTTCATACCAAATTTGGTGACTCTAGCTCGAAAATTGTTAAATGTGGGGAAAGGGGGGCTGGGGGCGGTATGGGTGGGCGTGGCATCCAAATTTTTGATGCAGATCTTTGTGGAATGTCAATTGCTACCTTCATACCAAATTTGGTGACTCTAGCTCGAAGTTTGTAAAAGGTGGGGAAAGAGGAGCTAGGGGCGGTATGGGTGGGCGTGGCATCCAAATTTTTACTGCAGATCTCTGTGAAATGTCAATTGCTATCTTCATACCAAATTTGGTGACTCTAGCTCGAAAATTGTTAAATGTGGGGAGAGGGGGGCTGGGGGCGGTATGGGTGGGCGTGGCATCCAAATTTTTGATGCAGATCTTTGTGGAATGTCAATTGCTATCTTCATACCAAATTTGGTGACTCTAGCTCGAAATTTGTAAAGAGTGGGGAAAGGGGGGCTGGGGGCGGTATGGGTGGGCGTGGCATCCAAAGTTTTGCTGCGAATCTATGTGGAATTTCAATTGCTACCTTCCTTCCAAATTTGGTGACTCTAGCTCGAAGTTTGTTAAATGTGGGGAAAGGGGGGCTGGGAGCGGTATGGGTGGGCGTGGCATCCAAATTTTTGATGCAGATCTTTGTGAAATGTCAATTGCTATTTTCATACCAAATTTGGTGACTCTAGCTCGAAAATTTTAAAAAGTGGGGAAGGGGGGGCAAAATGGGTGGGCGTGGCTCCAAAACTTTGATGCAGATTTTTGGGGGTCGTTACCAGCTATCTTCCCACCAAATTTGGAGGCTCTAGCTCCACAACTCTGGAATAAACACGCATTCCCGTTTTTGACGAAGCGTTGGGGTGGATGGGGGCGGCTAGGGCAGTATTGGTGGGCGTGGCATCCAAACTTTTGATGCAGTTTTTAGGGGGTCAGTATCACTTATCTTGGCACCAAATGTGGTGGCTCTAGCTCAAAAACTGTGGGAGATATAGCCATTTCTGATTTCTAAATGCGGGGGGGCTGGGGGCGGGATGGGTGGGCGTGGCTCCAAAACTTTGATGCAGTTCTTTTGGGGTCGTTACCAGCTATCTTCCTACCAAATTTGGTGGCTCTAGCTCCACAACTCTGGAAGATACACGCATTCCCGTTTTTGACGAAGCGTTGGAGCGGATGGGGGCGGCTAGGGCAGTATTGGTGGGCGTGGCATCCAAACTTTTGATGCAGTTTTTGGGGGGTCATCGTCACTTATGGGTGGGAATGGGTGGGCGTGGCTCCAAAATTTGATGTTGTTTTTTGGGGTTTGCTAGTAGCTATCTGTCTACCAAATTTGGTAGTTCTAGCTGTAACGAGTATAAAAACTAGGGATACCTCGCGCTTAAAACACGCGGCAGGCATAAGGCAGAACAACAGCGCATGCAAATTTGGCTGCAGCGTGTGTTGTTCATTGATAATATTGTTAAATGTTGTATTATAAGTACAACCTGTCTATAAATTAAGATAATCCTCAATCAGTGAATTCAAATGCCAAATGCTTGAATTTTCAATGCTCTGCAGAATAGTTTGCAAGTAAATTAATAGAATGTTAGATTTATATGGAGATTATAAAAATATCTCAAAAATCTAAATAAAACATAGAAAATAATTGCATTCAATGTTTAAAAAAAAACAAGTGGAAACGTTGCAGTCGGACGCAACCGACTGCGGTATACTCGATACCAGTATTAAAAATTTTGATGCCCATCCATGTGGGATGTTAATTGCTTTCTTCATACCAAATTTGGTGACTCTAGCTCGAAGTTCGTATAAAGTGGGGAAAGGGGGGCTGGGGGCGGTATGGGTGGAATTGCATCCAAATTTTTGATGCAGATCTTTGTGGAATGTCAATTGCTATCTTCATAACAAATTTGGTGACTCTAGCTCAAAGTTTGTAAAAGTGGGCAAAGAGGGGCTGGGGGCGGTATGGTTGGGCGTGGCATTCAAATGTTTGCTGCAGATCCTTGTGGAATGTCAAATGCTACCTTCATACCAAATTTGGTGACTCTAGCTCAAAGTTTGTATAAAGTGGGGAAAGGGGGGCTGGGGGCGGTATGGGTGGAATTGCATCCAAATTTTGATGCAGATCTTTGTGGAATGTCAATTGCTATCTTCATACCAAATTTGGTGACCCTCGCTCAAAGTTTGTAAAAGTGGGGAAAGGGGGGCTGGGGGCGGTATGGTTGGGCGTGGCATTCAAATTTTTGCTGCAGATCCTTGTGGAATGTCAAATGCTACCTTCATACCAAATTTGGTGACTCTAGCTCAAAGTTTGTATAAGGTGGGGAGAGGGGGGCTATGGGGCTGGGGGCGGTATGGTTGGGCGTGGCATCCAAATTTTTGCTGCAGATCCTTGTGGAATGTCAAATGCTACCTTCATACCAAATTTGGTGACTCTAGCTCGAAGCATGTAAAAGGTAGTGAAAGGGGGGCTATGGGGCTTGGGGCGGTATGGGTGGGCGTGGCATTCAAATTTTTGCTGCCGATCCATGTGGGATGTCAATTGCTATCTTCATACCAAATTTGGTGACTCTAGCTCGAAGTTTGTATAAAGAGGGGAAAGGGGGGCTGGGGGCGGCATGGGTGGGCGTGGCATCCAAATTTTTGATGCAGATCTATGTGGAATGTCAATTGCTATCTTCATACAAAATTTGGTGACTCTAGCTCAAAGTTTGTAAAAGGTGGGGAAAGGGGGGTGGAAGGGGTGCGCGTGGCTCCAAAACTTTGATGCAGTTTTTCGGGGGTCGTTGCAAGCTATCTTCCTGCCAAATTTGGTGGCTCTAGCTCCACAACTCTGGAAGATACTCGCATTCCCGTTTTTGACGAAGCGTTGGGGTGGATGGGGGCGGCTAGGGTGGTATTGGTGGGCGTGGCATCCAAACTTTTGATGCAGTTTTTGGGGGGTCATCATCACCTATCTTGGCACCAAATTTGGTGGCTCTAGCTCAAAAACTGTGGGAGATATAGCCATTTCTGATTTCAAAATGCGGGGGGGCTGGGGGCGGAATGGGTGGGCGTGGCTCCAAAATTTTGATGCAGTTTTTTGGGTGTCGTTACCAGCTAGCTTTCTACCAAATTTGGAGGCTCTAGCTCCACAACTCTGATAGATACACGCATTCCCGTTTTTGACGAAGCGTTGGGGTGGATGGGGGCGGCTAGGGTGGTATTGGTGGGCGTGGCATCCAAACTTTTGATGCAGTTTTTGGGGGGTCATCATCACCTATCTTGGCACAAAATTTGGTGGCTCTAGCTCAAAAACTGTGGGAGATATACGCTTTTTTGACTTTAAATTGCGGGGGGGCTGGGGGCGGAATGGATGGGCGTGGCTCCAAAATTTTGATGCAGTTTTTTGGGGGTTGCTAGTAGCTATCTGCCCACCAAATTTGGTAGTTCTAGCTGTAAGGATGTGCGAAATATGAGGATTTATCGGTTTTGAGTTATCGAATTTATCGATTTGCCAGCCCCCCAGTTATCGTAGAACCCCCATCTTGACACTTTAATTTACTATCCCATAGATAAAGAGAATTGGAAAGTTTCAAGTCTCTAGCTTGAAGGGTGTGGAAAAAAGTTGCGAACATACAGACGGACAGACGGACAGACGGACGGACACCATGACGGACATTGCACAAACCCAATATACTCTTTACCTTCGGTATCGAGTATAACAAGTGGAAACGTTCTAGTCGGACGCAACTGACTGCGGCATATCCGTTACCAGCATTAAAACCGGTAAAATGAGCCTGATTGCAAAGGGGTACAGATGCGGAAGGGATGTATAAAGATTCTCCGATGCAGACGTGGATGCCACCAGCTATCTTCATACCAAGTTTGGTGACTCAAGCTCAAAGTTTGTAAAAGTTGGGAAAGCGGGGCTGGGGTGGTATGGGTGGGCGTAGTATCCAAATTTTTATAGCAGATCTTTGTTTTTCGGGGGTTGCTAGTAGATATCTTCATACCAAATTTTGTAGTTCTAGCTGTAAGGATGTGCGAATTATGTGGGTTTATCGGTTTTGAGTTATCGAACTTATCGATATGCCAGCTCCATCGTAGAACCACCATATTGACACTTTAATTTACTGTCCCATATACAAAGAGAATTGGAAGGTTTCAAGTCTCTAGCTTGAAGGCTGTGGAAAAAAGTTGCAAACATACAGACGGACAGACGGACGGACACCATGATGGACATTGCACAAAACCAATATATGTACTCTTTACCTTCGGTAACGGGTATAAAAATGTATTCTAAGATTTATTACATATTTTTTTAAATTACTTATATATTAAAACAAAGCTTAAAAATTAAATTCAATAAAACCATAAAGTTTCTGGACAATTGAGCAAAATTTAACAAATCAAAGCCTGTAAGCTTTTTATACCCTTAACCCATAAAATGGGTAAATAAGGGTATAATGGTTTTGTGCAAAAGTATGTAACAGGCAGAAGGAAGCATCTCCGACCCTATAAAGTATATATATTCTTGATCAGCATCAACAGCCGAGACGATATAGCCATGTCCTTCTGTCTGTCCGTCTGTCCGTCTGACCGTCTGTCCGTCTGTATGAACGCGTGGATCTCAGAGACTACAAGAGCTAGAGACTTCTGATTTTGTATTTAAGTTCTCCTATACCATGAGCAGAACAAGTTTGCTTAAAATTATCGATAACTATTCTGGTTTCCGATATACACATAATATCGATAACAATAAAATATCGAATTTGGAAAATCTAAAAATGAGGGTTAAAGTAATGGATAATGATAGAACTTTTCTGAAAATTTCGTCCAAATCGGTTGAGAAACACCGGAGATATTGAACTTAATCGATGGAAGCTAAGCCAGTATACCAAAGTCTTATATAAATTAAATATATTTATTGCAACTGGGTTCAGGGTATCTTCTAGTCGGGCTCTCCCGACTAGAGCCTTCTTACTTGTTAATATATTACATTTTAAGGGTATTTAATTGAGAAATGTTTATCCAATGAATTTTATGTTGCTTGTTTTTGTTGGAGCGACAAGCGAACATAAATTGAATTGTCTGTTTTATTTGAAGAGCGGAAATAAAAAATGTTGAATTTCTAATAACCTGCATGGAAAAAATCTAAGGAGGCAGGTAAATATAATTGTAGTTGATAGAAAGTTGTGAACTACAGGTCATTTATTTTTTTTTTTTTTTTTTTTTTGGTCAAATCAACGACTTATGTTTATTATGTTTTTTAACCTAACTATTTGGAATAGGGTTAAAGGAAGAAGTTTACCTATCGACTTGCCGAGGAAGAGAAAAACTATGGAAGAGTGTGCAGGTCTACACGGAAACGTAGGCTTGAGAATGCTATGGCTAGCTTAACAACAGAACATTTTTCGCACTATCATCCAAGTATGTGAAGGAACAAGAGAGGATAAAAGCGACAATTACGAGAGTTGTGCAGATCGCCAGTCCTTTACGGCTGAAAAGTATTAAGGAAAGTATTCCAACGCCACTAAACTGAGTCGAATTACGTACACTTGTGAAGAAGCGTTTTCCCTATTTATGGACTTGGGGTTGAATAAGGAGAAATATGATACTTAAATCAGCTCCTTAAAAAAACTCAACGTCAACGTTCTTCCCGGATATAAAAAAATTTTATTTGCTTAAAAGGAAACAGTGCCACCTAATACAATAATAACAGTGACATCTGTAAAAGTAAAACTCCAGGATTTAATGGATCACACTGCTATGCGTCTAGCGTCAAGCTTCTACCTGAAAATCGGACTCTACTCAATAAATGGGGATGTGATGGATCGTCTGGACAAAGAGTGTACAAACAAATTATAAACACAGACGACGAAACTATTTCTGATGAATATATTTTTATGGCTTCTGTAGTTTCCTTATGCCTAAGGAGTGAAACTTCTGAAGATTAGAGAAATCTTCGACCATCGTCGATTCATGATTGTAGCCTTATTTTTTCCAAATATGCGAAGGAGTCCTCTGTATTGTTTAAATCAACTGTTAGCGACATACGAAATCAACTAAGGCAACTAAAACCTACTGTTTTTCAAAACAAGAGCGGGAAACATTCTCGGTTAAGTTTGAATTCTTCCTGACAATGATTAATGGAAAAGTCTTAAATGAAATTAAAAACACCTCCTCAACTGTGGGGTGTCCCATTTGTACAAAAAAACTCAAAAAGGCTTTTACAGCTTAGACGACTCAACAGGTGGGGATAACTGCGACGAATATGGAATTTCTCCGTTGCATTGCAGAATAAAGTGTATGGAATTTACTCTGAAGCTCGCGCACACACTTCCTCGGCCACGAGCAACAGAAACGGTAATACACCTCGTGAGGATATACAGAGTAACGCGGAAGTTGTACAAGCTTAATCGGAAACTTGGATTAAATTTGACTGCCCAAAACAGGGATACGAGAATGCAAATGATGGAAATACTTGAAGGAAATTGTTTGAGAATGATGAAATTACATTTTTGATAGCAAGTGTTAATCACGAGATCATTAAAAGGTTGGCTGTTATCCTAAATGTTATAAACTGCAAATAAATGTTAAATGGTGCAAAATTTGGCGAATACGCATCAAAAACAGCCCAACTTTTGACTGAATTGTATCCTCAGAAAAAACTTACCCACACGGTACACAGGATTTTGGCTCATGGAAAGGACTTAATAGCATATCAGTGCTTAACTATTGGAGAGCTGTCCGAAGAAGAACAGGAATGTTAAAACAAGGACTACAAGAGGTTCAGACACACTAATAAGTGCAAAATTTTTCGGGTTCGACAAGACGGAGACCTTTTTAACATGCTGGCAGCCTCATCGCATCCACTTCTTGCATCGCTGAGACATGTGCGATCACGAAAGGATTAGGAAAATAGCAACTATAGTTCCGAAATGTTAAGTTTATTAGATATTAACCTTACTAGCCTATTGTTGATGATTATTTTGTTGAAAATCAGCTATCAATAGCAAATATTAAAAATTAACCTCAAAAAATCACCCAAAAATTAAAACTTAAATTTTATGTATTTAAGTTGGAAAATTAAATTGAATGAACTAAATATGCGACATAGTCATTCAAATTATCCAAAATTTTTAGTTATGATTAAAAATAAACGTTTTCAATTGGAATTTAACAGGTAAAATATGCTCGAAACTTTTTATTGACTTTGACCTTGAATATTTTAGCTCCACGGATACCTAGCACTCTTGACCAACATTTATTTTAAAGTTTGACAAATTTTCTATGATTTGCTTTTTTTCAAATCGTTTCATTATTTAGAAATTATGATTTTTGGAATGTTAAATGAGCAAAGGCCATCCTAAATTTAAGTTTGACGCTCTTATTTCGTCTATGGTCAATAAGGCCATTAATGTCCTTGGCTTCATTAAGCTGTAGTCGAAAGAGTTTAAGGATCCCTACACCACTAAAACGCTTTTTACATCTCTAGTACGTCCTATCCTGGAGTATGGATCTTGTGTGTGGTCCCCACAATACTCTATTCACCAGGACAGAATTGAATCTGTGCAGAAGAAATTTCTTCTATTTGCCCTTAGAAATTTCAACTGGGTTCCTGGAGTATACTTAACCCCGTATTCTAGTAGACTCCTTTTAATAAATCTTCCCTCCCTGTTAAACCGTAGAACTATGCATGGAGTTTTATTTATTACTAACCTACTTAATGGTGAAATCGACTCATCAGTTCTTTTGAGTCGAATTAAATTTAATGTCCCAATTAGATCTTCACGTAACTTTTTACCCCTTAGCCTTGATCGTTGCTTCAGCAACTATTTAATTCATGAACCATTTCGTGTTATATGTTCTGACTATAACAAACTTTATTCTCTTGTCTCCTTGGAGGCCTCAACTCCAGTACTAAAAAGATCGATCCTTTTTGCTTTATCTAATTCGTAACCACTAACTACTAATCTAACGCTGGTCTGATTGGGTTTTTCTGGGTTTTTCCCAATCCTCGCAACAAATGTTGGACTACTCAATTTTTTATTGAATTTCCCAGAGCTTTGACGTTAACTTTTAAGTTTTTTACTTTTATTTTATTTTCAGATTTATATATTATTCTATATTTTACTTAATTTAATTATTTTAACTATTTTTTAATTTAATTAATTTTGATATCATTTTAATGTCAGCTGCGCTTAGCTGACAATAAATAAATAAAGAAATACTCGATACCGAAGATGTTGTCAAATTTGGTGCTAAGAAAGGCAATGAACATCCCCAAAAAATGTCACGCCCACCAATAGCGCCCTAGCCGCCCCAACCGACCAACGCTTCGTTAAAAACGGGAATGTGTGTACCAAATTTGCTGTGAAGATAACTGGTAACGACCTCCCCTAATAAAATCGAAAGCTTTTGCATTTTATATTTTTGCAGTTATCATGCAGTTGTTCTACTGTGCATTTGACGTTCTGCTCGTACTCATCTTCATTATTATCAGCAATATGTACAAGAATGTACTTTTTAGAACAAAACCACCTGCACATTATATCCGCTATTGCGCTCGCTTACACAAATTGCACAGTATGTTTCTATGAGCGTCTGCATGAGACGAAAAAGGGCGTAATGGGTGGCAAACATAGTTTTGATGCAGTTTTTTTTTGGGGATTTTATCACCTATCTTGGCACCAAATTCGGTGGCTATAGCTGAAAAACTCTGAACGATATAGGCGTTTCTGATTTTAAACTGCGGGGGAGCTGAGGCGGAGTCGGTGGGATACCAGTAGCTATCTTCTTAGCAAATTTGGTAACTCTAACTGTAAGAGTGTGGGCGATAAAAGGATTAAGTGATTTTGAGTTAGCGAATTTATCGATTTTCCAGCCTTCCCAGTAGGCGTCGAAGCCCAACCTTGGCGCTTTATCTTTCTCGGACATTGATAAAGATATTTGCAAATTTTCAAGTCTCTAGCTTGAAGACTTAATTTTTGCGACTCCTGTTCGCTGCTTCCAATAAAAACCGCAAAGCGAAATGTATGTATACATACATACCATCATAAGTGAATATGTTTATGTGTGTGAGGGTAAGTGTAAAAGAAATTCAAAACAATAGCGTCCAACTACATTTTTGGGAACTGTGTGGGCGTGATAAAGAGAAAGAAATAAAAAAATTCAGTAAAATCAGCAACGACGATGAGCACCAACCGAACAACTTTCAACTATCATTCGCATGGAAAACGATGACTTACAGATACACTGTCCAGCAGCAAAAACAACAAAAGCAAGAATGGGTCAACAAAAGAGTGGATTTTGTATACTCTTAGATATAAAATAAGTAATGTTCTATGCTATAACTTGCTTACTGACCCCTGCTGAAGTCAATTGAAGTCAGCGGTAACATAAAACCAGCTTTGTTTCTGAAGATAATTCTATAGGTAGATATCCTAATTCCCCAAAACCGTAAAGTTGTTTATGCACTTCATTAGGGTAGCAACGTTTAGTACAAGTTTCACAAACGTAAATGAAATATGTATTTATAGCATTTTCGAAAGTTTGCAAATGATTTAGAGTTTAGCGTTGCTGGGTACAATCACGTTGGTTATCTAACCTGACTTTGCGTTGCTCAGGTGGTTCGGCCGTTGCACAAAAGCTATATACTCGCTGTCACAATTGCAAAATGAACAAGCCTCTTTTTGTAAGCAATTTTTAAAATGTTGCTGCAACATTTGGCAGCTAGTGACGAGAAAATAATAATTTATGCATGTGGGTGAAAAATGGTTGCGGGATTAACCGCAAAATGTTAACTCAACATCTTTGCTGTTATTGTAGTTGCAACTGCTTACAGGATCCCGAGTCAGCAATATGCAAACACAAAGTGCGAGTAAAAACTGCATCTGAGCTAATGCCGGAAAACGAAAATTGTGGCAAAAAAGTCTTCGGCTTCTCCCCGTCCTTCTGTTACTCCATAGACCAGGCTATTACCATTCCTGGGACCATTTTTCGCATTGTCCCGATCTGAAAAACCACATGACGTGCGACCGCTGCTCACAAGGATTTATGTTTGGCCACCGTTAAAGTCGGGCCAATCTGTTGGATTCTGCTTCCTCAGCTCCGTTTGCGTGGCTTTTGTTGTGTTCTGCATTTTATAAAGCAATTTTTGGCTTTCAATTTGCAATTGCAATTGGCTACAAAATGTGTGTAAATTACAGTAAAGGGCGACACTTGCTCTGAGGGGTTTTGAGCCGAGTTCCCATTGTATGGCAAAATTATTCACTTTAATTTACGAGCGCTTGTGGGTTACCAAAATTGATTTTTTTGCGCTTCAGCGCTAGTTTTTCTTAAACACGCCACTGGAAATAACGACCACACCATGGTCAAGTTTTCTGAACGTAACTGGGTCAAATTTTAAGCTTTGTAGTGTTGGGCTAGGATAACATCACTTCCCACCAGATTCGAAAAAGGATCGGGGATTTGGGACATCATCAGCTTTTCTCACCAAATTTGGATACTTTAGTTGTAAGCAAGTGGCAAACATATGGCTCCATCTATTCTCGGATATCGATTTATTCGATAGCCCTCAGTGGGCGTAACACCGCAATTGTGTCACTATGTCTTTCAAATGTCGAAAGAAGTTGGGTCTATCTAGACGGACATTTAGTAAGACGGAAATTGCATATAATCAATACAATCTTTTACATTTGGTGTCAGAGAAAAAAAGAAAAAAAGAATATTAATCTTTTTATACCCTTAACCCATAAAATGGGTAAATAAGGGTATAATGGTTTTGTGCAAAAGTATGTAACAGGCAGAAGGAAGCATCTCCGACCCCATAAAGTGTATATATTCTTGATCAGCATCAACAGCCGAGACGATATAGCCATGTCCGTCTGTCCGTCTGTCTGTCTGTCCGTCCGTCTGTCTGTCTGTCTGTCTGTATGAACGCGTGGATCTCAGAGACTAAAGTTTTATCATTACCCATTACTTCAACCCTCATTTTGAGATTTTCCAAATTCGATATTTTTTTTGTTATCATGTTCCATGTGTATATCGGAAACCAGAATAGTTATCGATAATTTGAAGCAAACTTGTTCTGCTCATGGTATAGGAGAACTTATACACAAAATCTGTGGTCTGTAGCTCTTGTAGTCTCTGAGATCCACGCGTTCATACAGACAGACAGACAGACAGACAGACGGACAGAAAGACAGACAGACGGACATGGCTATATCGTCTCGGCTGTTGATGCTGATCAAGAATATATATACTTTATGGGGTCGGAGATGCTTCCTTCTGCCTGTTAAATACTTTTGCACAAAACCATTATACCCTTATTTACCCATTTTATGGTTTAAGGGTATAACAACCTTAATCGGTGCGCGTTGCTGCACCCAAAAACAAATATGTATTTAGAGTTTTGAGCCTTGCATATTACAATATTCGTTGCACCAAAGACCAAAGCTAGAGTTATATTTTCGTAATCCAAATGAACTTTTCACACTCGGATTTAAATTTTAAAATTTAAGGTTAAAATAATCAGTTTTCGACAATTTTTGAAATTTATTTTAGTTTCACTCACAATTAACTGGCTAGACTGAATGTAACATCTTCGAACTACAATTTACTTTCTCGCTATATATTGTGAATTGCGTACTACCATTAATTTATTTAAATTAATTTATGCTGGTTAAGCAGTAGCAACGGGAGACATCTGGCAAGAATAACTTATTAGTTGATATAACTATTCCTGAAACTTATAGTATACTACAATTAATACAAATTGAGCACCACTTTTTCCTATAAAACAAAAACACGTGGAAGTGTTGCAGTCGGACGCAACCGACTACGGCATACCCGATACCAGTATTAAAACCGGTAAAAAAGAGGCTATTACAAAGGGGTATGGATGCGGCAGAGGTGTACGCTGCCTTAAAGATTCTCCGATACAGATGGGGATGCCACCAGCTCTCTTCCTTCCAAATTTGGTAACACTAGCTCAAAGTTTGTAAAAGGTGTGGAGAGGGGGGCTAGGGGCGGTATGGGTGGGCGTGGCATCCAAAGTTTTGATGCAGATCTGTGTAGAATTTCAATTGCTAGGTTAGGTTAGGTGAGGTTAGAGCGGTTACCAAGGAGGGATACCCCCTCGGCGCACTTAGGCCGCACTCGGCCCATTGTGATGCCGCCAAAGGCTCTGAGACCCCTCTAACACTCTTGGTATGACTCCGCATCATGAGTCCATCCTGTGACTTGGATGTACCTTGCTACATCTTTGGGTCTTTTACTCGCAAGTTCAGATAGATCTTCGAAGAAAAAGTCACCAAGGATTCTTTGCCTAGTTTTGCATAAGGCCGGACAGGTACAAAGAAGGTAAAGAACTGTTTCTTCTTCCTCCTCGTCTCTACAACTTCTGCAGAAGTCGTTGTGTGGGACCAGTAATCTGGCCGCATGTGCCCCCACAAGCCAATGCCCAGTCATCACTCTGGTAACAATAGTGCACTTGTTCCGGCTTAGGAGGCAGAGCTCATTTGATCTCTTCCGGCATCTGGTTGGCCAGGTTTGATGAGCAATACGTGAGTTGTGAGTGGAGAGCTGCCATACTCTGTTGGCTGCCATCTCGAAGAAACCTCTTAGGTTGAGTCTACAGGATGCCATAGGTATACCAATGCACTCTTTGTCTGGAAGGAGTTCCATGGTAGTTCCTAATCTGGCAAGTTCATCAGCGATGCAGTTGCCTTCTATGTCCCTATGTCCTGGGACCCATACTAGGCATATGCTAAACTGCTCTGCCATCCCGCTTAGAGATTTGCGACAGTTATGAGCAGCCTTAGAGTTCGACGTGTACGACTCCAGCGATCTAATAGCTGCTTGGCTGTCTGTGAGGATATAGATTTTACTGACATTACACCTATGTGGAATGCAACTTAGTGACTCCTGAATTGCTAGCACTTTTGCCTGGAAGACGCTACAGTGGTCAGGGAGTCGAAAAGCTTTGCGAAAGTTAAAATTGGCGCAGAAAATGCCGCCTCCTACTCTACCGTCCAGCTTTGAGCCGTCTGTAAAAATTTCTATAGCTTCCGCAGGTCTTGCGGGCAAGCCTTCTTCCCAGTTCTCTCTAGTTGGGATTAGGGTGGTAAAGGGAGTGTCTAAATACACCTGTGGGATCTGATAATCCGTATTGTCTGGTATGAGTGGATTGTCTTTCAAGATACTTGAATGTCCAAAGTCCTGGCCTATCCACTGTTTGGCTTCCCTCATTTGGAGCGCTGACATAGTTGCTATTTCCCGCCCTATCATTTCGACAGGTAGGAAGTGCAGTATGGCATCAAGAGCGTTACCCGGGGTCGTAAGTAAAGCTCTTGTTATGCAGAGCGCAGCAGTTCGCTGCACCCTTCCTAATTTCCTGGTGACTGTTTTCTTGTCAAGTGCAGGCCACCAGACAGAAACACCATAGAATAAAATTGGTCTGACTACCGCAGTGTAGAGCCAATGAACAACTTGCGGAGTCATGCCCCATTTCCCCTCATTTCAATTGCTAACTTCATACCAAATTTGGTGGCTCTAGCTAAATGTTTGTAAAAGGTGGGTAAAGGGGGGCAAATGGGTGGGCGTGGCTCCAAAACTTTGATGCAGATTTTTGGGGGTCGTTGCCAGCTATCTTCCTACCAAATTTAGTGGCTCTAGTTTCACAACTCTGGAAAATACACGCATTCCCGTTTTTGACGAAGCTTTGGGGGAGCTTGGGGCGGCTAGGGCAGTATTGGTGGGCGTAGCATCCAAACTTTATATGCAGTTTTTTGGGGGTCATCATCACCTATCTTGGCACCAAATTTGGTGGCTCTAGCAAAAAAACTGTGGGAGATATAGGCTTTTCTGAATTAAAAATGCGGGTGGGCTGGGGGCGGAATGGGTGGGCGTGGCTTGATAGAAGCTATCTTCTTACCAAATTTGGTAGTTCTAGCTGTTAGGATGTGCGAAATATGTGGGTTTATCGGTTTTGATTTATCGAATTTATCGATTTGCCGCCCCCCAGCTATAGTAGAGCCCCAATCTTGACACTTTAATTTTTTATCCCATAGATAAAGTGAATTGTAAGGTTTCAAGTCTCTAGCTTGAAGAGTGTGGAAAAAAGTTGCAAACATACAGACGGACAGACGGACGGACACCATGACGGACATTGCACAAACTCAATATTCTCTTTACCTTCGGTATCGAGTATAACATTTAGGGGGGTTAAAAATAGATGTTACCCGATTGTCAGACCTACTGAATACGCATATAAAATTTCATAAAAACCGGTCGAGCCGTTTCGGAGGAGTTACGCACCCCGTGACACGAGAATTTTAAATATATGATTACATATATCTGAATAAAATAAAAAAAATTATAATTTACTTTGCATTTTTTTTCTCTATATATGAAAGTTATAAAATTTATTATAGAAAAAATTATAGTTAACACACAGTAACATTGTAGACACACAATGAAAGCGAAGTAATAATATACGACTAAAAACAATTAGTAGCTATCTTCGTCACGTCAAAAATTAAAAACACACACAACATGCAATTGTATAAGTATAATTTATATAAATGCACGATCTAGCCACTTTTGACACCACTATTAAGACCTTGCTAAAAGTTTCAGCTCGAAACCTCAAACTTTGGAGAGACTTGTTTGCATAGAAAAAAACTCAGCTTGCGAAGCTGATCTAGAATTTATATACTGAATGTGGTCTAGGATGACACCTTCTATGCGTTACACTTGTAAAAAAATACATTTTCAGATTTAGAATGAGTATAAGAAATTATGTTTGCGCAAACAAAGCGTTAAAAAACCAGTCGGAAATCCGTAAGTTACAGATTTTATGACAAACTCATGTAGTAATAGTACAAACTTGACATGAAACTTCTTTATAGGCTGATCGATCCTTAATTGAAGCTGCAGAAATAAACGAATCAAAACGCAATAAACACACATTCTGTATATCTCAATGTTATTGAAAAAAATTACAACAAACTTTTTTTTTTTTGTGGTGTGCCATTTAATTTTTCTGTTATTATAATTTTAAACAACTTAAATTAAACTTAAAATTACGTGTGCTAAGCAACTTATAATACAGTATAAGTATGGTGTTTGTAGTGTACACATTTAAGCTATAACTCTGTTGGGCAAGTCGATGGGGTGCACCCTTCTAAGACGTCTTCTTGAGCGTTGCCTGAGGAGCCTTCTAGCTAGTGCGTTTGGGTGACCACCCAAACGTTGGTGGTAGGCTGCCGATTGCCGGGCGATTATGTCGCCCACTTTATCTACATTTAGATCTTTCTCTATCTGAGTTGTAAAGACGTACCATGGGGCATCAGTGAGCATTCTTAAGGTTTTTGCCTGCAGGACTCTCACCTTGTTTAGGTGTGATTTTGCGGCGATACCGTAAACTTGAATTCCATAACGCCAGACTGGTGCAATGACGGTTTTGTAAAGCAGTACTTTATTTCTGAGAGACAGTTTGTTCTTCAGGTTAGTAGCCAGTACAGTTTTTGGATTCTTTGTTTTAGAGAGCTTGTGACATATGAGGTGTGCGCATTGAACGTGAGCCGCCTATCTAAAATTACACCAAGATATTTGTATTTTGAAAGGTGGGGTACAAGTTCTCCATTTAAGTAAACTCCTGGACAAATAAGTGGTCGAACAAACTACATTCACGTAAGCGATATATACATATATACACACTCTGATATTGAGATAAAGATACAGCCTCAGAAAAATGGGGACGATTCTTAAGGCGTGCGTTCCCGAAGTCAGCGTAACTTTACAAATTTTGCAGACCCTTGGACACTCAAACAAACAAATTCAATTTAAGCTACAATGCACAAATCATGTCTTTGTTTTCTTAGAGCCTGGTTCTGCGTTTCTCTAGTGACTAGATGCCCAGCTCATAGCTCTTTGGGCTCACTTTGTTTTTATACTCGATACCGAAGGTAAAGAGTATATTGGTTTTGTGCAATGTCCGTCATGGTGTCTGTCCGTCTGTCCGTCCGTATGTATGCAAGTTTTTTCCACACCCTTCAAGCTAGAGACTTGAAACTTTCCAATTCTCTTTATCTATGGGATAGTAAATTAAAGTGTCAAGATGGGGGTTCTACGATAACTGGGGGGCTGGCAAATCGATAAATTCGATAACTCAAAACCGATAAATCCACATATTTCGCACATCCTTTCAGCTAGAACTACCAAATTTGGTAAGAAGATAGCTACTAGCAACCCCCAAAAAACTGCATCAAAAATTTTGGAGCCACGCCCCCCATTCCGCCCCCAGACCCCCCGAATTTTAAAGTCAAATAAGCCTATATCTCCCACAGTTTTTGAGCTAGAGCCACCAAATTTGGTGCCAATTTAGCTGATGATGACCCCCCAAAAACTGCACCAAAAGTTTGGATGCCACGCCCACCAATACCGCCGTAGCCGCCCCCAGATGCCCCAACGCTTCGTAAAAAACGGGAATGCGTGTATCTTCCAGAGTTGTAGAGCTAGAGCCTCCAAATTTGGTAGGAAGCTAACTGGTAACGACCCCCAAAAAACTGCATCAAAGTTTTGGAGCCACGCCCACCCATTCCGCCCCCCTTTCCCCACCTTATACAAACTTCGAGCTAGAGTCACCAAATTTGGTATGAAGGTAGCATTTGACATTCCACAAGGATCTGCAGCCAAAATTTGGATGCCACGCCCAAACATACCACCCCCAGCCCCCATTTCCCCACTTTATACAAACTTTGAGCTAGAGTCACCAAATTTGGTATGAAGGTAGCATTTGACATTCCACAAGGATCTGCAGCAAAAATTTGGATGCCACGCCCAACCATACCGCCCCCAGCCCCCCTTTCCCCACTTTATACAAACTTCGAGCTAGAGTCACCAAATTTGGTATGAAGATAGCAATTGACATCCCACATAGATCTGCACCAAAAATTTGGATGCCACGCCCAAACATACCGCCCCCAGCCCCCCTTTCCCCACATATAACAATTTTCGAGCTAGAGTCACCAAATTTGGTATGAAGATAGCAATTGACATCCCACATAGATCTGCACCAAAAATTTGGATGCCACGCCCAAACATACCGCCCCCAGCCCCCATTTCCCCACTTTATACAAACTTTGAGCTAGAGTCACCAAATTTGGTATGAAGGTAGCAATTGACATTCCACAAAGATCTGCATCAAAAATTTGGATGCAATTCCACCCATACCGCCCCCAGCCCCCCTTTCCCCACTTTATACAAACTTTGAGCTAGAGTCACCAAATTTGGTATGAAGATAGCAATTGACATCCCACATGGATGGGCATCAAAATTTTTAATACTGGTATCGAGTATACCGCAGTCGGTTGCGTCCGACTGCAACGTTTCCACTTGTTGTAATTGCTCATGAGATAGGAAAGCAATGAGCGTATACATGCACGGCACCAAATATAGGCAAACAAAACACATGCAAACAGTTACTTGTGTATGCACTGCGTAGAACCAAAACCGTTATACTTCCCTTCGTTGTATTGGTCTGTCGACGTGCAAGCAAGCAGAACAACAACACTTTCAATGATTTTGTTTTTGCCTTACCCAAATTGTTGTGATTTTGTTGGTGTCTTGTCTTTGAGTTTGCAATTGCAAAAATCGGTATTGAGTGTAACCTGCCGGCAAAATGTTTAACATAGCAGCAAGTAAATTTTTTTTCTCTCAAAATTATTATTGTGAACAGCAGTGCATTATATGCTATACGAAATTAATAATAAATAAAAATTTTAATGCAAAAAGGCATTTTAAAAGTATGCATAATTCAATTGCATGTGCACCAATGGAGGTGATAGAAGCGGAGTATAAAAAACGGATCTATGAGTTCAACGTTAACAACGTTAAAATTATCTCTAACCAAAATAAACATAAATATAAAAAATTTGTTGAGTAGTTGTTAAACATGAAAACATTTGTTAAAATCTATTATCTATCACTCAAACTCATTAAAAAAGATGAAGCTAAACGAAATGAAGAGAGAAAGAAGAATCATTTGTGAAACTTTTTTTTTAAATTAATTTAGTGAAATGGTACCTATGTACACTTTTTTTCCAGTGCACAAATTGAAATACAAATAACTGTTCTCTTCTTGGTATTAATGTTTTTTATGTGTGAGTTTTGGAGTTGCTCAGCCTTTGCTCAGCTTTGGGCGTCTATGCTCTAGTCCAGACTAGACTAGAGTCTAGTCCCATTAATAAGTTATTTAGCCGAGCACCACGCTAAAAATGTACTGTGTATGTTCGAACATACATAAGTAGATGAGAGAACGTCCGTTAGTCCGTTATTTTTTGTAATTAGGCACCAGACTGATGTTCAATCTTAGGGTCTGATCGAGAGTGAGCTCACAAAATACGAATACATGCCTTTTGTCGCCAGCTGACCCACAAGCAGCTTATTGCTGTAACGAAATACAATATGGGTGCCATGATAAAAAAAGTATGCATATACGTACATTTGTACATATGCATATGCTGAGCTCGACCACAAAATCATAAAAAACAAGTGAATCAAAAATAATTTTGAAGACATGCTTTTATACTCCTTCTTGCATTCATTTGTAATTAATTTTTTACCATCATCCATGCAATACCTAAAGATCAAAAATGTTTTTGTAATTAAAAAAAAAAAAAACATACCTAACTTTCGTTGGTGATGATTGTGTTTTTGCTCCCAGTAAATTATCTGTTTTCTTGTGATTGTGAACGGTGTTTTCATTGGTAACATTTCTAAACATTTAGTAAAGTGATCGCAAGTGTACTTTGTATGTATTTACGGCATAGCGTCATATCTCCGACGACATATCTCCGCCCAGTACATTTTGCTGGCGGAGATATGTCGTGTTTTTTGCGGCGGAGATTGACGTTTTTATCTCCGCCAAGAAAAAAACGACATATCTCCGCTCGGAGGTATGTCGTTTCTCAGCGACATATCTCCGAGCGGAGATATGTCGCTGAGAAACGGCGGAGATATGTCGTCGGAGATATGTCGCGACCCCTGTATTTACGTGTATAGTTATAAAACTGCCGGCTTAAGGCTCAGTTACCCGAACTTGAATTGACTTGAATTTAACTTGAATTGAATTAACCAAACAGCTGATCTATTCAACTTTACGGAAAACACTGCTTGCAGGTTACCCTCAATTTGACCTGAATTGAGTTGACTTGACTTGACTTGACAACCTGCAGAAAACAGAATTTCTAGTTCAAGTTCAAGTTCTAGTTCATGTTCCAGTTCAGCAGCTGATTGCAAAATGGATGAGCACAAGCTAATTTGTTTGGTGCAAGAAAATGAATTATTGTACAATAAAGCTAGCAAAAATTTTAAAGATCCATCTAAAAAAAGGAAGCGTGGATATTAATTGCCGCAGAATTGGAATCACTTCGTGAGTATAATATTATTTACATAATTGTTTTTTTATTATTGTTTTGTTTTTTCTTAAGCGGATATATGTGAGCGGCGCTGGACATCGCTAAGAGAGCGGTACAACAAATCCTTCGCCAATGGAATGTCCATCAGGAAGTGGAGCGAAAAGTGGAGACGATTGGGTACATTTTGATTCCATGTCGTTTTTAAGAAGCCATTTGCTGTAGCGCAAGTAGGTTAAAAAAGTTTTGTGTTTTATATTAAAGTATAATATTGTTATATTCTATTTGAAGGCAGCGCACGAGTTTTTATACTCGATACCGAAGGTAACTAGTATATTGGTTTGTGCAATGTCCGTCATGGTGTCTGTCCGTCTGTCCGTCTGTCCGTCCGTATGTATGCAAGTTTTTTCCACACCCTTCAAGCTAGAGACTTGAAACTTTCCAATTCTCTTTATCTATGGGATAGTAAATTAAAGTGTCAAGATGGGGGTTCTACGATAACTGGGGGGCTGGCAAATCGATAAATTCGATAACTCAAAACCGATAAATCCACATATTTCGCACATCCTTACAGCTAGAACTACCAAATTTGGTAAGAAGATAGCTACTAGCAACCCCCAAAAAACTGCATCAATAATTTTGGAGCCACGCCCCCCCATTCCGCCCCCAGCCCCCCGAATTTTAAAGTCAAAAAAGCATATATCTCCCTCAGTTTTTGAGCTATAGCCACCAAATTTGGTGCCAAGATAGGTGATGATGACCCCCTAAAAACTGCATCAAAAGTTTGGATGCCACGCCCACCGACACTGCCCTAGCTACCCCCATCCACCCCAACGCTTCGTCAAAAACGGGAATGCGTGTATCTTCCAGAGTTGTGGAGCTAGAGCTTCCAAATTTGGTGGGAAGATAGCTAGTAGCGATCCCCAAAAAACTGCATCAAAGTTTTGGAGCCGCGCCCACCCATTCCGCCCCCAGCCCCCCCGCATTTTGAAATCAGAAATGGCTATATCTCCCAAAGTTTTTGAGCTAGAGCCACCAAATTTGGTGCCAAGATAGGTGATGATGACCCCCTAAAAACTGCATCAAAAGTTTGGATGCCACGCCCACCGATCCTACCCTAGCCGCCCCCATCCACCCCAACGCTTCGTCAAAGACGGGAATGCGTGTATCTTCCAGAGTTGTGGAGCTAGAGCCACCAAATTTGGTAGGAAGATAGCTGGCAGTGACCCTCAAAAATCTGCATCAAAGTTTTGGAGCCAAGCCCACCCATTCCGCCCCCCTTTCCCCACTATTTACAAACTTTCAGCTAGAGTCACCAAATTTGGTATGAAGGTAGCATTTGACATTCCACAAGGATCTGCACCAAAAATTTGGATGCCACGCCCAAACATACCGCCCCCAGCCCCCATTTCCCCACTTTATACAAACTTTGAGCTAGAGTCACCAAATTTGGTATGAAGGTAGCATTTGACATTCCACAAGGATCTGCAGCAAAAATTTGGATGCCACGCCCAACCATACCGCCCGCCAGCCCCCCTTTCCCCACTTTATACAAACTTTGAGCTAGAGTCACCAAATTTGGTATGAAGGTTGCATTTGACATTCCACAAGGATCTGCAGCAAAAATTTGAATGCCACGCCCAACCATACCGCCCCCAGCCCCCCTTTCCCACTTTATACAAACTTTGAGCTAGAGTCACCAAATTTGGTATGAAGGTAGCATTTGACATTCCACAAGGATCTGCAGCAAAAATTTGGATGCCACGCCCAACCATACCGCCCCCAGCCCCCCTTTCCCCACTTTATACAAACTTCGAGCTAGAGTCACCAAATTTGGTATGAAGATAGCAATTGACATCCCACATGGATGGGCATCAAAATTTTAATACTGGTATCGAGTATACCGCAGTCGGTTGCGTCCGACTGCAACGTTTCCACTTGTTTTCCTTGTTTTTTGAATGAATCTTTGTCTGCTGCTCCTTGGATGATGTCGCAACCATTGGTTCCTGGATCTCCAGCGACGGACTCCAATTCGCCATCATTTACATTTGAAATCAATGACGGCTACGATTCGTTGCTAAATGCTGGAACGGAAGTGGCGACTTCGACCAATGATTTGTCCATGCAGTCATCGAGCTCATCAACAACACAAATACAGACAAAAAAACAAACAACGTCAACACCGATGGCATCACCTCAGCCGACAAGTCAAGGAGAATCGCGTGCCAAAAGGCAAAAAAAAAATGACTTTTCGGAAATTTTGGGCGAGGTTAACCAAACATTTAATAGTTACGTGCAAAGTGTAGTGAATCGGCAAGAGGATAAAGTGGCAAGTGGTTTCACCACAACTGTGTACGCATTATTAGCAGAGATGAAGCCCAAAAAAAAATTGAAAACAATAATGTCCATAATGAAGGTGCTACAAGATGCGCAGCTAGAAAGCGACGAGGAGTAAAGAAATTACAAAATAAATAATACTTTAGAAAGAAAAACTCATCAGCATTTATTTATTTATTTGTTTATTTAATTTATGAATTGGGCTGGAATGCTACTGCCCCTTCTGCGCTGAAATATCTGCATAATTCTTCACGAACTTGCTGCGCTCTGCTCGAACTCCGTCGTATATGCGACACAAAGTTTCTAAGAGTACCATTGGGACCAACGTCGTTCCTCCAATCTCCCAAAATTATTGTATTTTCCGACGCATCTCTATCAACATACGAGTCTGGGCAATACAAGCGTTCAATGTCATTCAGCATAATAAAATTATGCAAAACTATGCAGGCTAGAACAATCTTTTCGCAGTTCTCTGGCATAAACTCCAACGTTGTGTTTAATATGCGCCATCGTGCCGTTAGTATTCCGAATGCATTTTCTACTACTCGTCGCGCCCGAGAGAGCCGATAATTGAATACTTTTGCCTTCAGCTCAAGTATTTCTCCTTGACGCCGTGGAGCAATCGGCTTCATTAAATTTGCTGTTAGCTGAAAAGCCGCATCAGCAACAAAATAATGGGGAAATGGTGTTGCGTTTTCGCTGTTGGGCAACGGTTTTCGCGCAGGCAATGGCAGCTTGTTTTCCAACAAGGCTCTTCCAAAATCACTTATTCGAAACACACCTGAAAATGTTTTTAAAATCAATAACTTTGTCTATATGTATATGTGTGAAATTAGAAGCTTACCTCCATCGCTTTCACTCCCGTAGCTTCCTACGCTTACGTCTGTAAAAATGTAGCGCGCATCGCAAACAGCCATAAGGACCATGCTGAAATATTTTTTGTAATTGTACCAGCAGCTTCCGGAGTTTTTGGGACACTTCATGGCGATGTGTTTGCCATCTATGGCACCCACACAATTTGGCATATGCCACATCCTCCTAAAATCCGCTTCGATGTCTTTATACTGGGACGTTGTTGGGGTTGATAAATAAGTGGAGAAAGCACTCGCCATAGCTCCTCGCATGTCTCCAAAACAATCTTCCTCACTGTAGCTTTGCCTATCTTATAGCTCCAAGCTATTGTCTGCATACTTGTTCCGTGTGCTAGAAACCTTAATTTCATTTAAACATTAACATTTGTATAAGAAGTATCTAAATAAATATATATGTACTTACAACAAAGTCATGGAAAGCCGTTCTTCCATACTTATCCGTTGTCTTGGACGCGCAAGAGAATTGCCCAAGAGCGTTAGCAACAGATTAAATAAGGTTTTGGACATTCTATTGTGCAGGAAAAATTGCGAATCATCCAAGTTCTTTATTTTCCTGAACGTTTTTCTGTAGTAGCCAGCTACATTCCAATCCCTATTAATAGGCCGAACTGCCCAACGCCGCGTTCGCATTTCTGGCATTGCGCTGGCTATAATGCCCATTTGCACCAAAGACATATAAAATATGGTCACCATATCATCCATTTTTAATTAAATTTTTTTGCAGACACTTAAACAATTTTCGCGCTCAAATTTGATAATATCAACACAATGACAAACAGCTGTTCGATAAGTTCATGCCCACGGTTGCATTTACGCTCACGTTCAGGTTCAGGTTCATGTTAAGTTCACGTTTTATTGAGTTCGGGTAATAGCTAGAATTTCACCTTCAAGTTAAGTTCAAGTTCAAGATTAAGTCAAGTAAAGTTCGAGTCAATTCAAGTTCGGGTAACTGAGCCTTTAGTATTTGATTTTATTTAAGGTTGAACAGCCGCTGCATTGCTTAAAATTACAGACAACAAACGTTCATCCATACATACTTATATTTGCTTTTGTATATTCTGTTGTTTCGTCTGATAACGCCAAGCACTTTGTCTATTTTCTTGCTCTCGCTCTCCAACGTCAGTCCTCCCCGCTCTCGACCGCTCTTATCAGTCGTTCTTGTTGTTATAACTGCTTACGCGCTCACGCACTCTCTCCTAGCGCTCTTTGATTTTTACCGTTTTATCATGCTCTTTGCATTGATACGTTTTAACTTACACATACCTGCACCCTTCCTTTTTTTTTGCTAGAGCATATTACTTCATGATGCTTGTCTGTTGCAGTGAAAATTGCAAATTGGTTGGTTCAACCAAGATTTTATTTTGTGTGGTCTATGTGACAACATCATCCACATGAAATGTGTTGGATTTACAGCCAAAACCAGGGAATGTCTGCTTGCTGACACAGGCCTTAAATGGTATTGTGGGTCTTGTAGAGGCGGTGAAAGAATCCTCACAATTTTTGAGTCAGACTCACGAAGGCTTTAAAGCTATGCACGTTGCTTTTAATAACCTGCAAAAGTCTTTCGAGCAGCTAAACTCCAAGTTCAAAAAACGCAAAGTGATAACGGAATCCCCGAAGCGTAAAAAGACTTCGGGACCTCATCCAATAACTGTCCCACCTGTCCTGCCCACTAAACCGCTTCTAGCGCCTAGCAATAATCCCCCCATGGGTACTATTGCTAGCTCATTAATTTTATTTAACTCCCCGGCAAGGAATCTTAACAATAACCTTGCCACTAATAACATATGTAATTTGTGATCCTATTAGTGAGTCCTCCGGTCCAACAGCTAGTGTGCCTATTGACTCTACTCGCGTTACAATTAGGGCACACAAGCCTCTGGTTGTTGTGCCACTTAATAAATTTGTTTTTGTTTCTAGGCTGGCATCCGATACGTCATCGGATGATGTTGCAGCATATGTTAAAAGTCAAATCGATTCCCCTCTTATTGTTGTTGAAAAGTTTAAATTTAAACATGCCAGATGTATATATTCTTTCAAGTTGGGTGTACCGCCTGAACTTTTTTCGACAATTTGCTCTGAAAAGTTTTGGCCGCCGCAGCTAGTCGTTAAGGAGTATACGAATAGGCGAATTAATAACAATAATGGTATTAGGATCAATAGCACACCGCCTGTTAGCCATCCTGTTGCCTCCACCTCGGCGAAAAAAAACTAACTGAAGTAATTAGCTTGGCCTATCAAAATGTTAGAGGCCTTAACACTAAACTGGCTAAATTATATATTAACAGCTTATCTTTTGATTCTCAAATAGTTGCACTCACTGAAACCTGGTTAAAACGCGATATTTCTGATTATTCAATTTTTCCTTCTAAATATAACTCGTACAGACGCGATCGCACTTCCCGCAAGGGGGGTGGTGTTCTCATTGCGGTTGACTCCTGTATTTCCTCTGAACAGATTCTTTCTCAGCATCTTCCGGTCATAGAGTTTTTATAATAATAATAATACTAAACGGCCGTTCACTTTATTTTACTTGCTCTTATATTCCTCCTCATTCTGATATAAACATTTACTCATCCCATCTGAGTGCCCTGCAACTTGTTTCGTCATTGTTGACAGATATAGATAGTCTGATAGTGGTTGGTAATTTTAATCTGCCACATGTTGTATGGTCTGTGAATGACACATCTTCGGCGGTATTACCAGTCACTTCTGATGATTTTATCGATGGCCTACTGGAGTTAGGCCTAACGCAAGTTAACAGAGTGCATAACTGTAGTGGTAGAATGTTGGACTTAATATTTGTTTCTTACTCAGATTGCAGTAATGCTAGTAGAATACCCCCTCTAGTGCTTCCGGAAGATACCTACCATCCAACCTTAGAACTATCCATCGAAATTCTTAACCCTAGTTCAGTATCTAATATTACTTAAAAAACCCGTTGCTTTCCTAAAACTAACTTTACTAAATTAAATTATCTTCTTCAGCATACTAATTGGTCTCGGCTTTATTCTTGTACTGATATAGAAACTGCTATTGCCATATTTTACAGGTCCTTGAATTCGCTTTTGGATATTTGTTTCATCTCACTTGTTCTTCAAGTGATAATAAACCCCCTTAGTTTATGAGGGAACTATCGCAATTGAAAAACGCGAAGACAAGATCATATAAAAAATTTAAAAAATCGGGAACTACTTTAGATTTATCTTCGTATTTAGTAGCAAAATCTAGTTTTCTTTCTGTTAACACATCTTGTTATAATAATAATCTAAATCGCTGTAGACTAAACTTTTCACGTGACCCTGAACAGTTTTATAAATTTGTTAACTCTAAACGTAAGACTTCTTGCTTGCCATCCTCAGTATACCTAGATGATACAAAAGCAAGTTCTGATCAGGCAGTATCCGATCTATTTGCTGAGTATTTTCAATCAGTATACATCGAATATGTATAGTAGTAGTAATTCCTATCCTTTTCAAGTTCAAACGTCAAATTGCATATATGTCCCAGTAGTTACTGAGTCTACGCTCCTGAGTGAATTTTACTCTATTAAACCTGGCTACTTGCCTGGTCCTGATGGAGTGCCAGGTTGTATTCTTAGATACTGCGCGGATTCTCTTTGTGCGCATTAAATAAATTATTTAACTTGACTGTTGATTCAACAGTGTTTCTGATATATGGAAGGAATCCTTTATAATTCCACTCCATAAAAATTCTTCAAAATCAAACGTTAAAAAGTTGTCTGCCATACCAAAAGTCTTTGAAAAAATTGGGTGCATGCAATAACGCCTAGTGCAACAATTCATTCAATCATTTTTAGTTGTTTTATATTTATTACCATTTTAAAAAATTATTTTATTTTATTTTATCAAAATACATAACACCTATTAAAATTATATGTTCTCAACTGCAACACGGATGTAGTTCGATTATATCGCCTTATCAACACGGTTTTGTTAGGCTTAGATCTACTACCACTAACCTTCTTGAATTCACTTCGCTTGTTATCAAAGGGTTCCAGGAAAAAATGCAAACTGACCTTGTTGACACCGATTTTAGTAAGGCATTTGATTCTGTTAGTCATTCTCTGTTGCTTCAAAAATTAAATATTATTGGATTTCCATCAAAACTCGTATTGTGGCTTTCGGAGTACTTGTGTGGTCGAACACAAAAAGTAGTTTTTAAATCGTCGGAATCTAAACCTATTTTTGTTACCTCTGGTGTTCCCCAGGGTAGTCACCTTGGACCTTTGCTATTTAATCTGTTTATTAACGATCTCCCAGCTGTTATTACTAACTCTTTTGTGTATATGTTTGCTGATGATATGAAGCTATGTTTCACCAATAATGACGTTTCCCTGTGTAATTTACTACAGTCGGATTTGGGTGCATTGTCAGCCTGGTGCCGTACTAACTTACTAAATTTAAATTGTTCAAAATGTAAAGTCATGTCTTTTTGTTGAAGTACCCCTCATACTACTCACTACTTGCTTGATGCTTCACCACTTGACCGCGTGTTTGAAATTAAAGATTTAGGCATTATTCTTGATCATAAATTGAAGTTTGACGCTCATATTTTGTCCATGGTCAGTAAGGCCATTAATGTCCTTGGCTTCATCAAGAGTTGGTCGAAAGAGTTTAATGATCCCTACACCACTAAAACGCTTTATACATCCCTAGTACGTCCTATCCTGGAGTATGGATCTTGTGTGTGGTCCCCACAATACTCGTTCCACCAGGATAGAATTGAATCTCAACAGAAGAAATTTCTTCTATTTGCCTTACCCCCGTATTCAAGTAGACTCCTTTTAATAAATCTTCCCTCTCTGTTAAACCGTAGAACTATGCATTGAGTATTATTTATTACTAACCTTTTTAATGGTGAAATCGACTCATCAGATCTTTGAGTCGAATTAAATTTACTCGATACCAGTATTAAAACCGGTAAAAAGAGGCCTGATAGCAAAGGGGTACGGATGGGGCAGGGATGTACGCTGCCTTAAAGATTCTCCGATGCAGATGGGGATGCCACCAACAATCTTCCTTCCAAATTTGGTGACTCTAGCGCAAAGTTTGTAAGAGCTGTGGAAAGGGGGGCTGGGGGCGGTATGGGTGGGCGTGGCATTCAAATTTTTGATGCAGATCTTTGTGGAATGTCAATTGCTACCTTCATACCAAATTTGGTGACTCTAGCTCGAAGTTTGTAAAAGGTGGGGAAGGAGGAGCTAGGGGCGATATGGGTGGGCGTGGCATCAAATTTTTACTGCAGATCTCTGTGAAATGTCAATTGCTATCTTCATACCAAATTTGGTGACTCTAGCTCGAAAATTGTTAAATGTGGGGAAAGGGGGGCTGGGGGCGGTATGGGTGGGCGTGGCATCCAAATTTTTGATGCAGATCTTTGTGGAATGTCAATTGCTATCTTCATACCAAATTTGGTGACTCTAGCTCGAAAATTGTTAAATGTTGGGAAAGGGGGGCTGGGGGCGGTATGAGTGGGCGTGGCATCCAAATTTTTTATGCAGATCTTTGTGGAATGTCAATTGCTATCTTCATACCAAATTTGGTGACTCTAGCTCGAAAATTGTTAAATGTGGGGAAGTGGGGGCGAAATGGGTGGGCGTGGCATCCAAAGTTTTGATGCAGATCTGTGCGGAATGTCAATTGCTATCTTCATACCAAATTTGGTGACTCTAGCTCGAAGTTTGTATAAAGTGGGGAAATGGGGGCTGGGGGCGGTATGTTTGGGCGTCGCATCCAAATTTTTGCTGCGAATCTATGTGGAATTTCAATTGCTACCTTCCTTCCAAATTTGGTGACTCTAGCTCGAAGTTTGTTAAATGTGGGAAAAGGGGGGCTGGGGGCGGTATGAGTGGGCGTGGCATCCAAATTTTTTATGCAGATCTTTGTGGAATGTCAATTGCTATCTTCATACCAAATTTGGTGACTCTAGCTTGAAAATTGTTAAATGTGGGGAAAGGGGGGCTGGGGGCGGTATGGGTGGGCGTGGCATCCAAAGTTTTGATGCAGATCTTTGTGAAATGTCAATTGCTATTTTCATACCAAATTTGGTGACTCTAGCTCGAAAATTTTAAAAAGTGGGGAAGTGGGGGCGTAATGGGTGGGCGTGGGTCCAAAACTTTGATGCAGATTTTTGGGGGTCGTTACCAGCTATCTTCCCACCAAATTTGGAGGCTCTAGCTCTACAACTCTGGAAGATACACGCATTCCCGTTTTTGACGAAGCGTTGGGGTGGATGGGGGCGGCTAGGGCAGTATTGGTGGGCGTGGCATCCAAACTTTTGATGCAGTTTTTGGGGGGTCCTCATCACCTATCTTGGCACCAAATTTGGTGGCTATAGCTCAAAAACTGTGGGAGATATAGGCGTTTTTGACTTTAAAATGCCGTGGAGCTGGGGGCGGAATGGGGGGCGTGGCTCCAAAATTTTTGATGCAGTTTTTTGGGGGTTGCTAGTAGCTATCTTCTTACCAAATTTGGTAGTTCTAGCTGTAAGGATGTGCGAAATATGTGGATTTATCGGTTTTGAGTTATCGAATTTATCGATTTGCCAGCCCCCCAGTTATCGTAGAACCCCCATCTTGACACTTTAATTTACTATCCCATAGATAAAGAGAATTGGAAAGTTTCAAGTCTCTAGCTTGAAGGGTGTGGAAAAAACTTGCACACATACGGACGGACAGACGGACAGACACCATGACGGACATTGCACAAAACCAATATACTCTTTACCTTCGGTATCGAGTATAAAAAGATCGATCATGTTTGCTTTATCTAATCGTAACCATTTATTACTAATCTAACGCTGGTCTGATTGGGTTTTACTGGGTTTTTCCCAATCCTCGCAATAAATGTTGGACTACTCAATTTTTTTTATTGATTTTCCCAGAGCTTTAACGTTAACTTTTAATTATATTTTCAGATTTATATATTATTCTACATTTTACTTAATTTAATTATTTGAACTACATATTTTTAATTCAAATTAAATTTGATTTCATTTAAATGTCAGCTGCTCTTTGCTGACTATATATATATAAATAAATAACTTGGGCAAAATATAAAAAAGTTTAAATAATAAATAAAAGAAAGTGTGTGTTTCGGCCGGAGAACGAACTCACGGCCTTCGGTTTGTGAAGCGGCAGTCTTCCCCACATGCCACCAGAGCTTACCAATGATAAGTGTCAAATTAGTAAGTTAATCAAAAAGGAAAACTGTTTTTCGTGGTTTTTAAATGTTTAAACACATTTATACCCTTCACATGTGAAACAGGGAACATTGAGTTTGTCATGAATCTGTAACGCCTTAAAGGAATGATGGGAGACCCCATAAAATATATATCAAAATGATCAGGACGAGCTCAGGAATTGATTTTCGCGTGTCCGTCCGACCGTCGGTCCGGCTGTCCGTCTGTCTGTCTGTTTTAACACGATTTCCGGCCAAACTGCTGAAGCGATCTTGATGAAACTTTCACAGATTGCTTAGATCATGTCGGGTTTGTTCACTATGAAATTTCATCCCGATCGGACCATTCTACGACACAGCCACCATAAAAATGTATCATATCAACACGATTTCCGGCCAAACTGCTAAACCGATCTTGATGAAACTTTCACAGATTGCTTAAATCATGTCGGGTTTGTTCACTATAAAATGTCATTCCGATCGGAGCATTCTACGACATAGCTACCATACAAATTGACCATATCGTACTATCAATGTTTGTCTCTGTCGTGCACTTTCAACAACTGCACAGAAACATAAACAAGTGGTGGGAGCATTGATTTGGCTGTGTGAAGGGTATCATAGTCTTAGCATAGCCATAATTAACTATGCGCCACTATGTTTTATCGTGCCTTAAACTTTAAAAACATGTATTGTCATCTGCAACACATCTTTGGTGAAAATTTCAGAGCTCTAGCTAGTCGAGAACTTGGTGAAAATTTGATTACAAGAATCCGGTTCAAACAGACACACGAGCATTTAAAAAATAATGCGCATGTACTCGAATTGTGTGATCGTCAGGATCACTGCTGTGTTTAGAAACTGGACACATGGACATATATAAATATATATGTATATACTATATGTATGTATTTATGTATATTACTGCAGACTTTAATCTTCTAACCGGTTTGTGTTGTAAATAGGGTATTTCTGACTGACTTTATTTTTTAATGTAGTTTTGTTGTTGTTTTTTTTTGGACTTGGTGGGCACTCACCTCCATGAAGCAATGTATTCATGTTCGCTACGACAAAAAAAAAAACCAATGTGATTCCAATCACACGGTGTAAGCCTTTGTAAGCCTTTTGTAATTAATTGATGTTTATAGTTGCGTTGGTTAAATTTTGTCAATTTCTGGCTTAAAAGACCCGCTGAAATGGACCGTTTCTGGCTCTTCTTTCTTGAAATATTATTCGTTGTTCTTGTTTTTCTTGCTGCAGCTGCTGTTGTGGTAGTTTTACCTGATTGCATTTTAAATTCTGTTAAGTTTTTGAACTTACCTCTATTGTAACATACGGTTCCTACTATTCCTTAGGCGATAAGGTCTGAAGATTGATTCTTGTAGAACTCGAAAAACTAAGACTCAAATATAATATGTATCAATTTATCTATAACTCGCTTGGTTATCGAGATATTGTTATTAAAAAATCGAAAAAATTTCGAAAAATAAACATTTTCTTTTTGGAGTTTAATAGATTTCCGAAAAAAAAATACGAAAATACTTAAAACAATTTATCGATATATTGATATTGACAAATTTTTACCGTTCTTGGTTGCCGCTGGCCTGCCGCTTGTCGTACACTTGACGGGCGCTGAGTGCTAGGCCAACTGAAACAAAGACGGCTGCACATGCCATCCGCTATCGCGCTCCCTCACACTTATGGCTTACAGCTTTTGTTATTCTGTATACCATTTGAAATATTTCTGAGGCAAACCCCTGAGAAAAAGCTTTTCTTAACAATTGCAACATCTTGATATTCCACGGTCTTTGGTATAACTAACGCCCTGCTGCAGGCGGTTGTTAAAAAAAAGGCAGGTTGCAAAACCGAAAATCATTTTAGTGAACCCATATTTTAGAGAGAGATGAAATAACCAAAGATTATGCTAAACATAACCGAAACCACTTAAAAAACTCAAGACAAATTCACCTTACAGATCTATACCCTGTAATAGTTCATTGGCAGTACAATTAAGTTTATATGTTCCAAAGTGTTGAATTTAAAATCACATTGCATAACCTAGCTTATATAAAAATGCTTGAGCTTCAGGCTTACATTCGTAGACTAAAGCTCTAAAGCTTTTAATAAGCGCTTTTATATCCTTACCCTTAGTCCTCTTCCAGAGCCGACAACCAATTTTGTGGCCATCACATCAACCAACACCATCAAACAACTACTACGCTAATCAGCCATGACCCCCACACACATAAAATTCCGAACTCGACAGATCATAAAAAGCTCCCACATAAGACAAAGCACACGCCCCACCGAATACCAAAAACATTTCCCGCTGATAAGCGTTGCCGAACAAACACTCACAAAAACCAATATAAAGGCTTAGTTGCTACAACTCGACTAGGAGATACCTTGAACTTTAGACCTTAAGCGCACAGTGATTGCTTAACCACTGTGCTACTGCGTTATTTGCTAAACTTCAATCTTTGGATGATCATGCTGAATATAACTTTTAAATTGTTGATGTGGATCTCTTGGGAAAATCATCTTGCTACCACATTTAGTGCCCCTAGCCATAGGCCCTTAAATAGAGATTGTACTTTCTTTTTTCTAGCTATAAATATGTTGAAAATATGTACTTTTTTTTTTGGATTTCACCTTGAGGTGTATCGGCTTATTATCGATTCTCTAGTCGCTTTTTTGGCGTCGCACCAAATGACTTCACTGATGTATGGAGTAAGATGTTTTGCAACGTTGTAAGGCTCTTACACAACCATAGCACACAACCAATACACTCTTCTACCTTCATTATCAGAGTATATATATACAAATTGATTTGCTGTGTTATGTAATTTGCACACAAGAGTGTCCAGGCAGGGCAAACAGAACAGCCCCTACAGAGCCTTTATTTGCATGCATGTACATACATATGTGCTGTATGAAGTATAAATAAATGTTATGTAAATAAAAATAATAATAAGCTTCCATCGACTAAAAGTCAAGAAAAAATTTCAGGCAAAATTATTTTCATGATGCGTTGATGGTGTTTATATTTACGATACGAAAAGTATGCAATAGGCTGGTATGGAAATGGGTGGGGTATCATTTTTCTTGTTGGGGATTTGATGGGAGCAGAAGCATAATCAACAGTATCCAAAAACCGCAAATTGCTAAGGCGTTGTCCTCATGCGGTGCGAAATCCTGGCCGCATTATTATCTCATTGCACAAGAGCTAATCCTGCATCAACATTCTTTCCCTCATTATTGTCCTTGTCTATGTTGGCGTCGTCATCGTAGTCGTCCTTGTCATCAGTCCCGTTTTATTGTTCGCGCTGCGCTTAACTTGCTTCCATTGTCTGGAGCGTATAGGGCCAAACCGAAAAGACCAAAGAGCCAAGGCAAATGGAGGCGCTGCCTTAACGCTAAATGGTCCAATATCCTGTTCCCTGAATTTATCGGGGCAGAATCAGCACCCCAGCCAGCAGCAGCAACCTTAAGAAATTCCGTCTAGCCTCGACCCAAGTCTTCTTCGTTCTGGCCATTATTTACTTTTCTGTGCGAACTTTAAGATGCCGCAACTGAAGACAACTTCAGTACAGTTATTTGCTCAAAAAAAGTTGTATATTGTAAGAAAACGTAAGGCATACAAAAGAAAAAAAAAATTTTATTTGATTCTTTACATACAGCAAGTTAAATAGCAAGATGCAAAGATTTAATTATGCAGCTGGTCGTCGTCCTCAGATTTTTACTCTGGGCACTAAGTCTCTATTCATTTTGTGTGCGAAAGATGTGATGCTAAAAAGTTAAAATACACATAATTAGCAGTAGTTTTCAGTCGTTTGCGTAACGCACAAAACGTTTTCTGTTTTTTTATGTATACCATATGAATTTGGCAAAGCTCACAAATCTGTTATTTATTGCAGATGTCTCTGAGTAAAAACCAAAAACTTTGCCATCAGTTCCTCTGGGTACTTTCTGTATAAAAAGGCGCTTTGCTGTTTATAAGCAACGAAGTCTCAGCTTTATTAAAAATATTAATTATTTCAAAAAAATAAAATCCACTTCGAACTGATTTGAGAAAGTCTAACAGTAAAGTAATAATAATAATATACGGCAAATACAAATTAACTTTGTATTTATAAATAGTTTTTATTAAAATGCAATTCATTTTACTTCAAAAACGAAAGCAAAGGCAATTTAACTTAACTAGAGCAATAATAGTAATTATTTCTTTCATTTACTGTTTAAAGTAAAAAAAGCAAGTGCAGTACGACCACGCTCCACGAAACCGTCGTTACACGCAACTCCTCGTTAGTTGAAACACCCGAATTCTTAACATTGTAGACTGTTACGCAACTTTAAAAAAAAATTGCCTCATTTAACGCAACTCCCTAGGGAAACCGTATGTTTCACTTTGTTTTATAAATTAAATTCTTGCTTTGAAAACAATTTTGTTCGATTTTCTTAAACTTTAATGGTTAGCAGAGGCATCTCTTTTTGGACATAGGGCTCATGGCCAACAAAAAATGTTCACTCGGTTGAAAATGTTCAAACGGTTTTTGCAAACACCTTAAAGCTATAAATTCAATCACTCAAATTCAATAAATCCTTATTCTTTCTCAGTCCCTAACAGAAAGAAATACCAAATTTGGTAACCCCCAAATAACAGCATCAAAAATTGTGAAGCCACGCCCACCCACTCCGCTCCCCGCTCCAAGCTCCACGCAGTTTCAAACCATTAACGCCTATATCAACATGAGTTTTTGGTACAATAGCCACCGAATTTGGTGCCAACATAGGTGATGACATCCTTAAAAAAAAAAACCGCATCAAAACTTTGGATGCCACGCCCATCCATACCGCCCTAGATGTCCCCAGCCACCCCACCGCCTCGTTGAAAACAGGCATGAGTGTATCCTTCCCAGTTTTTAAGCTAGCTAAGTCATTAAATTTGGTAGTAAAATATCTGGTAACGACCCCCATAGATCTACTTTAAAATTAAGGATGCCACGCCCCCACACTATCCCCCACGCCCACTGTCATTTTAAAAGCGGGAATGTGTGTATCTTTCTCAGCGCTTGGCTCTAAAATTTTTATACTCGACACCGTCATGGTGTCCGTCCGTCCGTCCGTCTGTATGTTCGCAACTTTTTCTTCACCTTTCAAGCTAGAAACTTGAAGCTTTCCAAATCTCTTTTTCTATGGTATAGTAAATTAAAGTGTCAAGACGGGGGTTCTACGATGGGGGCTGGCATATCGATAAATTCGATAGCTCAAAACCGATAAATCCACATATTTCGCACATCCTTGCAGCTAGAACTACCAAGTTCGGTAAGCAGATAGCTACTAGCGACCCCCAAAAACTGCATCAAAAATTTTTGAGCAACGCCCACCCATTCCGCCCCCAGCCACCCTGCATTTTTAAGTCAAAAGAGCTTATATCCCCCAAAGTTTTTGAACTAGAGCCAACAAATTTGGTGCCAAGATGGGAGATGATGACATCCCAATAACTGCATCAAAAGTTCGGATGCCACGCACACAAATACAGCCCTAGCCGCCCCAAGCTGCCCCAACGCTTCGACAAAAACGGCAATGCGATTATCTTCCAGAGTTATGAGCTAGAGCCACCAAATTTGGTAGGAAGTTAGCTGGCAACGACCCCCAATCTGCATCACAGTTTTGAAGCCACGCCCACCCATTTTAACCCCCTTTCCCAACTTTTACAAAATTTGAGCTAGAGTCACCAAATTTGGTATTAAGATAGCAACTGATATTCCACAAAGAATGGCTTCAAAAATGTTGATGCCACGCCCACCCATACCGCCCCAGGCCCCCTTTCCACAGTTCTACAATTTTTGAGCTTGAGTCACCAAATTCTGTATGAATATATCAATTTACCTTCGGTAACGAGTATAATATATGCGCCAAAAACATGCCATAAGCATGAGGATTGAAAACTGATGAAAAAAGTAAATAATTATAATGTGAGACGGAAACAATAAATGAACAGATAATTTTTTTTTGGCCTACCGCAACATAATCTTGCTTACAATTTGTTTGTGTGGATTGTGAGTCTCGTGGATATAGCACATTCGACTACAAACAAAATAACAATGACAACAGCAAGAAACCATTTGTTTTAAAGAAATGAATTCTTTAAGTCAATGGCGAAAAATGCAGCGTTTGTTTTGCCTTCATAATCCTTAAGGTGTGACATTTGCATGGATAAATTTCAACTTTGATCCTTTTAAGATAACTCTAAGCTCTGTGGGACAGCCAGAGCAACATAGCTCATTGCCGACTGATATAGAATACAAATAAACAAACACACAAATTTACAGATATGCAAACATTTTAACGTGTTCTTATGATGTGTGCGTTTTAAGGGTGCAAAACTTGAGGCGTTTTCAACTCCCCTCAAAGTTCTCCTACTACCAACTTAAGTTGTCAAAATCAGCAGAAATTTATTTTCTCTTCACATATTCTTTTTATTTAAATGCTATGGTTTTTTGTGTAATCTCAATACATTACAGCTCTGACTTTGCCAACAAATTTTGTATGTTTGTATTACAGGGTGTTGTGACATTTGAACGCGCGAACACCATCAAAGATTTTGTTTTTGGAAAGTTGCCGGGGGCATCAAATTATACCAACCACTTCCTTTCAGTTCGTTTCTGTTAAAAATTGCTATAATTATACTTACTATTATACCGAAGGTAAAGTGTATATTGGTTTTGTGCAATGTCCATCATGGTGTCTGTCCGTCCGTATGGTTGCAACTTTTTTCCACACCCTTCAAGCTAGAGACTTGAAACTTTACAATTATCTTTATCCATGGGATAGTAAATTAAAGTGTCAAGATGGGGGTTCTACGATAACAGGGGGCTGGCAAATCGATAAATTCGATAACTCAAAACCGATAAATCCACATATTTCGCACATCCTTACAGCTACAACTACCAACTACTAGCAACCCCCAAAAAACTGCATCAACAATTTTGGAGCCACACCCACCCATTCCACCCCCAGCCACCCGCATTTTAAAGTTAAAAAAGCCTATATCTCCCACAGTTTTTGAGCTGTAGCCACCAAATTTGGTTCCAGGTTAGGTGTTGATGACCCTTCAAAAACTGCATCAAAAGTTCGGATGCCACGCACACAAATACAGCCCTAGCCGCCCCAAGCTGCCCCAACGCTTCGACAAAAACGGGAATGCGAGTATCTTCCAGAGTTGTGGAGCTAGAGCCACCAAATTTGGTAGGAAGTTAGCTGGCAACGACCCCCAATCTGCATCACAGTTTTGAAGCCACGCCCACCCATTTTAACCCCCTTTCCCAACTTTTACAAAATTTGAGCTAGAGTCACCAATTTTGGTATGAAAATAGCAACTGACATTCCACAAAGATCTGCTTCAAAAATGTTGATGCCACGCCCACCCATAGCGCCCCAGCCCCCTTTCCACAGTTCTACAATTTTTGAGCTTGAGTCACCAAATTTGGTATGAAGATTGCAATTGACATTCCACATAGATCTGCAGCAAAAATTTGGATGCCACACCCACCCATACTGCCCCCAGCCCCCTTTTCCCCACCTTTTACAAACTTCGAGCTAGAGTCACCAAATTTGAAATGAAGATAACTGCATTGGAGAATCTTTAAGGCAGCGTACACCCCTGCTGCATCCGTACCCCTTTGCAATCAGTCCTCTTTTTACCAGTTTTAATGCTGGTATCGAGTATGCCGCAGTCGTTTGTGTCCGACTGCAACGTTTCCACTTGTTTTTACATTATCAATACACAGTTTACTAAAATTGCCAACATTTAGTTTTTTCTTATATACAACGTTTATGCTTGCAAAAAAACTTGAATTCAGATCATGCTTTTTTAAAAAAATACTAGCATAAACACAAAATCGTGATTTTTTCTACACACGTATTTTGACTATGATTTTTTGGAAAAATCATGATATTTTGTGTAAGCAGTCTGGCAACGCTACAGTGTGAAATCAGCTGTTCCGCACTAATTAAATTGCTGCGAACAGCAGCTCTATTCTTGACTTTAAAATACAACGAACCACCTCTGATGTTCGCGTTTGCCGTTGAATTAAAAAAAATTTGCATTTTCATTTAACATTTTGAAGATTTAATTCGTTTAACGTTTTGGCTTTCGGTTTATCAGCTGTTTGTGCTGATGTGCTGCCACCTTTTTCATATGAAGCTGCATAGGTGGCTCCACCCTTCAGAAAAATCATGATTTTTATAAAATAGCATAAACAGGCGTATTTTAAAAAGCGTGATTTTAAAAAATCATGAAACATCAAGCATAAACGTAGTAATAAATAACAATACATTTACACTTAGAAGGGTTCAAACAAAGACCATTGTTACTTGCCCATCGACATACACGTAACAGATCATTATTACAAAACATGACACACTGGTTAATCTGACTTACAGGACGACTCACATATAATTGGACATCATCAACGTACATATGAGTTTCACACATAGACAAAACATTTGGAAGATCATTAACATAAACAGCAAAGAGAAGAGGACCAAGAATTTATCCTTGTGGAACAGCCTGTTTTCTATTGTACAAATATGAAGACAAAAGCTTAACTGCCGTGTTGGAAAAGTTATAAAGTTTGCTTAACTATGTTTTCAAAATTTCGTGGCTCACCGTGTCAAAAGCTTTACTAAAGTCAAGAAGCGTTAAAAAAGTAACTTCGCCATTGTCCATATGGCTTCTTCTGTCCTCAACAATTTTAAAAACCGCGGTTGTACAGCTTTTTTATTTTATAAACCCAGATTTTTTGTTACTAAGAAAGTTGTTGGTATCCATGAATAATGAGATTTGTGTTGCCAACAATTTTTCAAAGGCTTTGGATAAAAATGGTAGTATAGCTATAGGTCTATATTCATTTTTATTTTTAGGGATGGGTATAATTTTCCAAGTTTTCCACATCTCTGGGAATGTGGTTAGAGCATTATTTATAATGTGTGAAATGTGCCCTAGAATAAATGGTAGTAACATTTTTACAAACTTTGGACTAATTCCAACTCTTCCACTTACATTTTTTTTTTTTTTTTTTTAAATTGTAATTTATTTAGAATCTATCTAAGATCTAGAGTCTATCTAAACAATAACTAAATTTCATAACAAAGAAAAAATTGACATTAAGTTTCGTACATTACATTATGTTGTAGGAGGGACTAGGTAAAACGGAAGGGGAGATCAAGAGAATGGAAGCGTTTTAGTCTGCGACATTGCAGGCTGTTGTCAAGAAGTTGGACTGCAAGCGGATTTTCATGGTTTTCCAGACGTTGCTCATAGTGGCGACTGAATTCACGGATGCACTCCTTGACTGTAGCGATATTCAGATCGCGGTACAGCACATCGTTGCGGACGTAAAACGGCGCGTTCACTATAATTCTAAGCATCTTGGATTGGAATACTTGTATGATGTTGGTGCTTGTGTCCGCCGTGGATCCCCATAGCTGGATCCCAAAGGTCCAGATTGGCTTTAATATGGCTTTATAGATCAGCAACTTGTTGCGAGGACTAAGCGGTGACCTACGACTTAGAAGCCAGTAGAGAGACTTGAATCTGAGGTTGAGTTGCGTCCGTTTTTTTCGAAGGTGCTTCTTCCAGGTGAGCCTTCTGTCCAAGGTTAGCCTTAGATATTTCACCGAGCGAGCAGGTGTCAACGATTGGCCAAGCAGCGTAACAATTGGGCAACTTTGGTGTCTGAGCGTGAAAGTCACTTGTGTGGACTTCTCGGCATTGATGGCAATGTTCCATTTAGTGAGCCAATGCCCCAAGGAAGACAGGTGCTGTTGAAGCTTCCTAGAGGCTGCTAGACGGTCGTCGTCTGTTGCAAGAAACGCGGTGTCATCGGCGTGTGTGGCACTGAGGAAGTCCTCCGAGTTTGTCGCTGGCATGTCTGCTGTGTAGACAGCACGGGACCTATGACACTACCTTGAGGCACACCGGCCATTATGGGCTTGACGTCGGACTTCACGTCACAGTAGCGCACGTAGAATGTTCGGCTCTGCAGGTATGAATTGAGCAGCAAGTAAAATGGGCGAGGCGGATTCTTTTTTAGCTTATACAGCAGTCCTGGGTGCCACACTCTGTCAAATGCCTGCTCCACATCTAGGAAGACTGCTGAACAGTACTTTTTGTTCTCCAATGCATTTAGAATGTGGTGAATAATCCTGTGACACTGCTCTGGAGTACCGTGGTGTCTTCTGAAGCCAAACTGATGTTCTGGGATAAGTTTTTTCTCTTCTAAAACAGGCAGCAGTCTACGCAAAAATATTCTTTCGAATAATTTGGAGATAATTGCCAGCAAGCTAATTGGGCGATATGAGCTTGCCAGATGCTCAGGTTTGGCCGGTTTGGGAATCATAATGATTTCGGCACACTTCCACTGAGAGGGGAAGTGGCTGAGTCTCATTATACCATTGAAGATGTGGGCAATGAGTTGAAGTACATTTGGTGGGAGTGCTTTCATGGCCATGGCACCAATTCCATCGTACCCTGGAGATTTCCTATCCGAGAGAGAGAAAACCTCTGCTTGCACTTCCTCTACATCAGTTTCATCGATTGGCAGCTCCATTTGGCATGCAACGTTCAGAAAATTGCTGACTTCTGTGTTGCTGGTTGAGTCGCTCAGCTCGAAGGGGGTGAAATTGAGTTGCAGGTGAGCTGCAAATTCCTGAGCTTTTTCTGCATTGGATCGGCACCAGGACCCGCTAGCTTCACGTAGTGGTGAGCTTCTTACGACAGGCTTTTTTTTTTTGCCCGTGGCATTCCAGAGATTGTTGACGGGGTCACCTGGCTCAGCTGCAGTGAGATAGGCTTTGAGCGATTCATTTCGCAGCTTCCTCATGGTCTCCTTCAACTCCTTAGCTGCACGATTGAGTAGAGCCTTATCCCGGGGATTGCGGCTTACTTTCCATATGTGCCGAAGGCGCCTTTTTTCTCTTATCTTCATAGATATCTCATTCGACCAAAGATGTCTGTCTCGGTTTGGAGAAGCACGGGCTGCTCTTGTTGGCGGATTGCTTAAGCTTGCAGCATTGTGGATATTTCTTGTTAGAGCCTATGCAGCAATGTCTATGTCTGCGCCAGATTGAAGGACATCATATGGGTCCACGTGCTGATCCAGCCAAGAGCGGAATCTAGCTATATTAGCACCTCTGCCCAGAATAGGCGAAGGTTTGCTGACAGCAAGAACAGTGGTGTTTACACTTAGCGTTACAGCGCTATGGTCGGAGTGAAGATCTAGACTGATGCCTGTGCTAATTTGTCTGGGGTGTAAGCCTTTGGCGATCGCAAAGCCAAGTACGTCTGGCAATTTATTTTGGTCTGTAGGCAAAAAGGTAGGCTCACCAGGGGATTTGCAGGTCAAGTGTCGGCTTCAAATGCAGTTTAAGAGAGCTGTGCCTTTGGTGTTAATCAACCTCGAGCCCCACCAACTGCTTATTGCGTTGAAATCACCACCCGTGATAAATTTGTTGCCGAGACTATCGACCACTTGCTCATACATGGTTCTCGATATGTTGCGTCGCGGTGGAAAGTATAATGCGGCTAACTGCAGATTTCCGAGCGGACTGTTGAGGGTGACTATAGCTGCCTGGACCCAAGCATGCTGTATCGGCTCTTGCTCTGCGTAGGAGATTCCTGTTTTGATAATAATTGCAGAGCCACCTCTTGCCATACCGCTGGGGTGGTTTGCCGTGATGAGATTATAATTATGTATTTGAAAGTGGGATCAGTTAGTGAAATGAGTTTCAGCTACAAGGAGCACATCGATAATGTTCGTCTTGATGTAGTGCTCTACTTCGGCCTTACTGTTGCATAAGCCGTTAGCAATCCAAAGGGTAATATTTAATTTTATTTGCATTGATTAAGGGCAGACATGAAGTTGGATAACATCTGGGTAAACTGGACTGTGAGTTGCATTACCATTTGCTGAATAAGGGTCTCCACCTTTTTCATGATTGCCTCTTCGTTAAAGGCTTGTGTGGGATTGGGCTGGGAGGGGTAGCGTGGTGTTTCCTGGGTGGCGGTGCGGTTGCTCAGATGGCTGGCAAAGCTGATGTCGGGTTTGGCATGGTTAATTTGGGCAGGGAGAGTTCTGTTTATTGAATGTGTTCTGCCTATAGTCTGACGTTGGGCCATTAGCTGGTAGATTCTGCAGCCTTTATAGGATGCCGTGTGATCTTTGTCCCAGTGGGCACAGCAGGCCTCCATTTCCTTTGGTTTCTTACATTCGGACGTTGGGTTGTTCTGTGCGCACTTGACGCATCTATGAGGTTTGTTGCAAAACCACTGCGTGTGTCCAAAATCTTGGCATCTGTAGCACTGGACCAGATCGTTAAACTTCTTTGGTGTTTCGAAGGCCACAACGGCGTTGCATAATCTCTTAATCTCAAATATCGCCTTGTTGTTTTTCTTGGGTTCTAGGTCATTAAAGAAGATTGACATGGGCTCTTTGGTATTGCGTTTCTTGGCAGGGGCAATGTGTCTAACTATGTGGCCCATTTCATGAAGCTCGTTCGTTATAAGTTTTACCGAGGTGGAGTAGTGCATACCCTTAAGTACAATTTTGTACGCTCTTTCCACCTTAAGTTGGTAAGTGTGAAAGTCTACTGCATTGGCTGTCAGTTCCTTCACAAGTTTGCGATAGTTTCTAATTTCATTGGTCAACACTCTAACTCTGACTCTGACGATGAGCTAGAAGAATTTGGGGGTTTCGTTTTGGCAAGCTTTGGTGAGGTGCCCTTGCGCTTCACTGGGTGAGTCAACCATTTGGCATGTGCTTGCCATGTGATCGAGTTAGCGGCGGGCTCGCCATCACTCATTTCCATGAATAGAACTTTCTAGCACTGGTACAATTGTAGTACAAATTGCAGTTTTCTAAACGCACTCGCCAGCGGTGGGTGTTTACGTTTTCGCAGAGATCACGCGATTGGCTAAACCAATCAGGGCGAATCTCGCGCGATAAGCTTAGCTGCAGCAGTAAGCCGAAAACTAGGTGAAAGATTAATACTCGAGATAATAATCTTCCGTAATCGCGTCTGCACTCGATGAGTGTTTGATCGCAGCTCTCTTTTACTTTTGAGAAAGTTTCTGTTGGTCAATATGTTTCTTATTGCAGTTTGGGACACAAAATAAGATATGAAGAAATTTATTATTTAATATTTAACATCTGACACTGACATATGTCACCGGGTAAAATCTATCTTTAACAGGAAATGAAGCAATTTCATGACATGCCTCATTTAAACGCCGATTGATACATAACAACAACAAATATTAAGTGGGTTAAACTAAGAACTACAATTTCATTTAACGAGCATTTAAAAAAGAGCCCGGCTTTTCCTCACCAAGTAGTGTGGCAAACGAATACGAATATGACCATTTTTTAATTCTTAATTTCTTAATAATTTTAGCAGCATTCAAGCATAACCAACATTTAAATCATTGCAATCATGCAACCCAAAAGTATCCGTCAGGTTCTTGATGTAAGCTACATATATACAACTAAATGCTGCAGCTCATTGGAGCCTAGCGACAGCGCCAAAACGCAACGGAGGGCGACAAATGTGCCGGATATCAATTTTTCCCCTTTTCAGGAAACTGTCGTACGCACAAACAAAAGCTTCGTTGGAGAAATTGTGAGGTTTTTACTCTTGTTCATTTTTATACTCGACATCTTAGGTGAAGAGTATATTGGTTTTGTGCAATGTTCGTTATGGTGTCTATCCGAACAGCCGACATAAAATCAAAATTAATTATAAACTTTTTCGACACCCGTACAGCTAGGGACATGAAACTTTGCAATAATATTTTTTCATGGGCGGGACAGATTAAGTGTCAAGATTGGTTTTCTTCATCTGCTGGATCAAAAATATTTAATAATCGATAAATACGCATATTTGCCACATCCTTACAGCTAAAGTTACCAAATTTGGTAGTGCTACTGGCGTCCCCAAAAAAATTCATCATAAACTTGTAGGCCACGCCCACTCTCTCTCAGTCTTCAAGCTAGATTCCCTTAATTCACCAAGTCAGGTAGGGAGATAGCTGGTGACATCCCTCAAAGATGTGCATCAGCAAATCTTTTAACGCAGCGTACACCTCTGCCACATCCGTTTGCAATAAGGCCTCTTTTAACCCCTTTTTATATAGGTATCGAGTAAGCCGGATTCGATTGCGTACGACTGCAACGTTTTCAGTTGAGTTACAGTTACATAACCAATGTTATCTGGTAAAAGAGCGTGCATCTCGCCTGCGCATTAGTTCTGCCACCATAGTCGAGCAAATAGCCTTAGTAAAGCAATGTTGTTTTTACTCTTTTCATTCTAAATTCCTTTACTGATTTCAAAAAAGACCACCAGGATGTATTCAAAGGCAGATAAGATGTAGGCACTTAAATAAAGACGTTCTTCTTGTTGTCTAGGGACAGCATTCCAGGCGCTGTGGTTGGTTTTTTATGTCCTACATCTTCTGACTTTTTGATTTTATCGTTTGCACGCAAACTGCACAACAAAAGCTAAAATTTAAAACTGTTGAAATGTAAGCCACGTCTAAACACCGAGCCACTTTATACTTATTTTCTTATACTTACTTTTTCTTATTCTTGCCTTTTTTATACCCTTAACCCATAAAATAGGTAAATAAGGGTATAATGGTTTTGTGCAAAAGTATGTAACAGGCAGAAGGAAGCATCTCCGACCCCATAAAGTGTTTATATTCTTGATCAGCATCAACAGCCGAGACGATATAGCCATGTCCGTCTGTCCGTCCGTCTGTCCGTCTGTCTGTCTGTATGAACGCGAGGATCTCAGAGACTACATGAGCTAGAGACTTCAGATTTTGTATTTAAGTTCTGCTTTACCATGAGCAGAACAAGTTTGCTTCAAATTATCGATAACTATTCTGGTTTCCGATACACACATGAAACAAAAAATATCGAATTTGGAAAATCTAAAAATGAGGGTTGAAGTAATGGGTAATGATAGAACCAAATCGGTTAAGAAACACCGGAGGTATCGAATTTAATCGATTGGAGTTAAGTAAGTATTCCTAAGTTAATTATAAATTTAATTTATGTATTGCAACTGGGTTCAGGGTATCTTCTAGTCGGGCTCTTCCGACTAGAGCCTTCTTACTTTTTTTAGATTCCTTTTTCACTCCTGCCCCTCCAGCTCGCCACGCAGCAATTTTTGGCAGCGAAATCAATGTTCATGACCTATAAATAAGAACAGAAGCCGTGATGCTGGACTCTAAACTCTGAACAGATGGTAATGTAGAATAGGCAAGTCGAGCTGTTTAAGAACGGTTTTAATTGTTGTTGAATTTTGTTGATTTTTGAAAGTTATTTTTTGTTTCTTATTTTGGCTCTCGCACATTGCTTTACAGACCAAACACAATAAGATAGATCAATGCTGGCCAACTGCGTCATTTGTGTGTTTGTTTTGGTTTTGGCTAAAAGTAAATTAAGTGCCAAGGTTAATGGCAGTTATGTCCGGCATTTGGATCAGGATCTGTTCATACAACAAAGCAGGCCATTTTTGTGTCTTAATGTTGCAGTAATAATAGCAAAAAGTATGTGTAGACCAAAAGATAGTTGCTCAAGTTTATGGTTCAGCCTCTAGCGTAATATGTGTAGCAGTTTTGGGTTGCTCACATATGGGTATTGTATGAACTGAACACACATACATATGTGTTGTATCAGAAGTATTGAAGAGTAAATACTATTTACTGATGTAGGTAAACAAACAAAGTGATTTTAACGTTCAAGCTAAAAAAACTACGTCACTCGCCCCTATACGCGGTCATACCAATATGGACAGCAAAGGTTTCTTATCGCATACAGATTTTCACGATCGACTTAAGGCAATTGTCAAAGAATTAAGTTAGCAATCGTCACAGAATTATGTTAATCTAGGCTATAAAATGTAAGAGAATGGTAAATAAAAACTTGAAATGTATGGCTTTTTACAGAGATTTACGATCTATCGACAAAACAAGAGTTATTCCAAAGCATTAAATAACTTTTTGAAAATGCAAAAATGAACATTGATGGCTAGTTTTTTTAAAACATCAATATTATGGCGACCAGTATTAACATCTACGTTCCGCAAAACATTCGATTAATGAAATGCCATTACACGTCAAGACGCCGAGAAGAAGTAACATTGACGCTGGATGGAGGTTCCCATGTTCCAAAGCTAAGCCTATCCACAAATAATATAACAGTTTAAATAACAAGCGTTAACGCGTTAGTAAGATGGATTGATCTACATTTACACGAAAACTAACGTGGCCAAAAGGCTTAGACCAGTGCACTGTTTGTCTAGTTCTCGCGCTCTGGCTTTGGCCCTGACTTCAGCTCCTTGTAGCTGACTATGCTCGCCCCGTATTTCTGCTTACCCAACCCTGACCTATCCTGGAGTACGGGCAGGAAAGCAACCTGTTTGAAGATTAACGTCAATTTAAATGGCATTCACTTAAACTAGGCAGCAGAGCCTTAGTGGTCTATGAGAAGATCAGGAATAAAGCCACAGCTTCCTGACAACCCGAATAAAATGTGCGTAGTAATAAAACAAATAAAAAAATAAAAAAACGAGTATGGAACATTTTCGTCACCGAATATTAATACACTTGCAAAGCATAATTGCTGTTTTTGATTAAGTTTTCTAATCTGACCGATTTCGACAAATGATTTAACTGATGCAAAAAAACGCCTCTGCCTAAAGTTTCTGCTGAACCAATGGACATGGCTCGGTATACTGAACAATATTATACATTTATACTTAATGGGGTCTAGGATGCGTTCCACTTCGAACCAGAGATATCAATTTGGTTTTTCCCAACTGATTTTGATAAATAATCTACAAGCAAATCGATAAATTTGATAACTTAAAATCGATTAATCTTTATATTTCCCCACCCTTACAGTAAGAGCTATCAAATTTTTCAAGAAGAAAGCAACTGGCATCCCCTAAAAAATTGCATCAACAATGTTGGTGTAGGAAGACAGCTGGTAACGACCCCAAGCTTAGGATGCCACACATACCGCCTCCAGCACCCTCTTCTCCGCCTTTCAAAAACTGGTATTCGTGAATCTTTTGAGTCTGAGTCTCCAAATTTGGTAGGAAGAAAGCTGGTGTCATTCAAGATCTGTAGCAAAAATGTTTATGCCAACCCCCAAATTATGCCAAATTATGTTTAAGCTAGAGTATAGCTGAAGGCTTTCGCGAAAAATCTCTTTGCAATCAGGCCTCTTTTTAACCTTTATTAAACTGGTATCGAGTATACCGCAGTGGGCTTCGTCCGACTGCAACGTTTTCGCTTGGTTTTTAATTAAACATGTTTGTAAGCTTAGTAAATCAGCTTTATGCTACAAAGTGATATGCCTTGTGAAAGGGCATTATAAATGTACAAATCCATACAATAAAGGGTTAAAAGCCTCAGCAGAGCCCCAATAAGTAAAAGAAGCCAAAGCATCAGCAACAAGGCAAACAAAGTTTCACAAGGTTGTGATTAATTTACGATAAAAAATTAACAGGCTTGCTACTACTAATCTGAACAGGCAACTGGCACCATACCATCTAACTATGTAGACTTTAATGTGAACCTTGACTCAAATTGTTGCCAGCTGGTCACTGGACGCTGTCTTTGGAGGCAGTTGTCTGCTTGGTCAGTCATTGGCATTCGTGTTT
>JARNME010000404.1:29341089-29424307 GCA_030179655.1 Scaptomyza flava | reverse complement strand
TAAGCGTCTCATGCTCTACCGACTGAGCTAGCCGGGCAAAGTTTCGACGCTCGGGGGTCATTGCTTAATGTCCTTGGCGTGGAAAACTCCGAGTGGATGTCCTTGCAAGGTCTCCAGCTCATACAAACTTTGGCCCACTGGTTTGACCACTCGGCACTTGGTGAATCGGCGACAGAATTTTGCGTTGAGATTCTTTGCAAAGTCGCTCAGCACGAAGTTCCGCTTGAATACTTCCTGACCCGCAGAGAAATGGACGTCTCGGGCCTTCAGGTCATACTGCCTTGCCGAATTCATATAAGCCTTGTGCACCGTTTCCCGAATCTTCGCTCTGTAGATCTGCTGCTTCAGCGATCTGTCCAGTGGCCTTATCTCGGCGTCGTTCATGTCGCCCAGCTTCCTAGCCAGTCCATACTCGCTGCCGTTACTCAGCATGTGTTGTCCAAACAGTGCGAAGTACGGAGATGTCCCAGTCGCCGAATGTACTGCACTGCGTAACGCCATCGCGATTTCTGGCAACTTCTCGTCCCACGTCGTCTGGTCCGTCCCGATATGTGTCTGGATCGCTGCCAACACCGACTGATTCACCCGTTCGGACGCGTTGGATTGCGGAGCATAGTTACCGGTACGGACATGCTTAATGCCGTGATGCTCCAGCAAAGCCTCGAACTCCTGCGACATGAACTGCTTGCCGTTGTCGGTGTGCACGATCTCGGGAACTCCAAATACGGTGTAGACTTCTTCTCTCAAAAATCGAACGTTCGCCGCCGATGTCGCTTTCGGCATCGCCTTGAGCCACACAAACTTACTGAAATGGTCCAGCACCACAAAAATGTAGGCATTTCCTTGCCTCTACCGCGGATACTTTCCTAAGAAGTCCAAGTACAGTTTCTGCATCGGGCGCTCGGTGACCACCTCCTTTCCCATCTTTGGCCTGCCGAATTGCGTGCTGTGCTTCGCCTCTTTGCACACTTCGCAACTAAGCACGTGAGACCGCACCTGAGCTGCCATCCTAGGCCAAAAGTAAAACTGTCGCAACCTCGCCAACGTTCGGGCTATGCCTCCATGCATACCCTTGTCGCTATCGTGAGCCTGCTGTATCAGCGTGCTAGTCAGTGTCTCCGGCACCCATAGCTTCCACAAAAACTCCTCGCTATCCTCTCGAGCAAACTGGGACCTCTTGAAGAGCAAGCCGTCTTCTATCATCAGGTCCGGAAACCGCTCCGCCTCTGCTTCAACCAACGCTAATCTCTCCAAATACTCCTCGCTTTCGAACGCCGTCGTCTCGAACTCGAACAGGTTTAGCTCCTCCACGTCAAAACGTCGAGAGAGCATGTCAGCCACCACGTTTTCCTTGCCCTTTCGGTGTTCGATGGTGAAGTCAAACGCCTGAAGTGCTAGTGACCATCTCGCCAGCCTTCCGCTCAGGTCCTTGAGCGACATCAACCATTGTAGACTCGAATGGTCTGTGATGACCGTGAACGGCATCAGCTCTACATATGGTCGGAAACGCTCTATAGCCTTCACCGCCGCCAAACACTCCTTTTCTGTCACGCTGTAGTTGATTTGCGCTCCTCTGAGTTTCGCTGAAAAGAATGCTATCGGCCGATCAGCTCCTCCGCCGTCTCGCTGGAATAACACAGCCCCGATCCCCAGGTGACTGGCATCACACTGAATGAAGTACGGCCGTCGAAAATCCGGATGGACCAGCACTGGTGCACAGGTAAGCGCCTTCTTCAAAGCGTGAAACGCCTCGACCGCAACATCCGACATCTCAAACCTCTTGCCGATCTTCAAGCAATCTGTCAAGGGTGCTGAAAGAGTTGAGAAGTCTCTAATAAACCGTCGGTACCATCCTGCGGTGCCCAGGAAACGCCTCAACTGTTTCGTAGTTTTCGGGACGGGAATCTGGACAATCGCCTCAACCTTGCTCGGATCCGTTCGGAGAGCTCCATCACCGATAATGTACCCTAAGTACCTCAAGAACCTGAAGCAGAATTTAGACTTATGCAGGCCGATGGTAAGATTAGCCCCTTCAAACACTCAGCGACCTCCTCCAACAGCTTAACGTGCTCATCAAACGTGCGTGAAATGATCAGCAGGTCGTCCAGATAAACAAAAACACGGTTCCGCAGACGCTGTGGTATCACCCTATCCATCAACCGACACAGCCGTTGAGCAGCGTTACACAGTCCGAAAGGCATCATACGGAACTGGTAAAGCGGACGGCCAGGAATGGTAAACGCCGTATACGCTCTGCTCTTGGGCTCCAACTCGATCTGCCAGAACGCGTGTTTCAGATCCACATTGCTGATAAAAATGGTGTCATCTACGCGGCTGAGGATGGACTCAATGTTTTGCAGAGGGTAGGCATTCTTCACCGTCAAGTCGTTGAGCTTGCGCGCGTCTAAGCACAGCCTGTTCTTACCAGGTTTCCGCACCAGCGTCATCCTGTTGTTCCACGCGCTCTCGCTCGGCTCGATGACTCCAAGTCGCAACATTTCGTCCACTTCCTCAAACAAAAGCTGTTGAACCGCCGGTGACACGGGATAAAAACGCTCCTTTACCGGCACGGTACCTTCCACCAGCTCGATGGTGTGCTGCTCAAGATGCGTTCCCTCAAGCCCTCGCTTCTCGTACGCCAGGAATTTCGCCTTTACCGCTTCCAAACGCCCCTGCTGATCAGCATCCAACTGGTGCGGTTCTACCGGCTCTCCCTTCGTAACAAACTCGGACTCCATCTGCTCGACAGCATCCACTCCCACTACGTCTGGTGCCAGGCGGAACTTCTTCCAAAAATCAATCCCTAAGTAAAGATTCTGGACCAGGGCAGGGCACACGTACAGAGTCATCTGGTGCGTCTTCTCTCTGTAGCGAATCGGAACCAGGATCTCCCCAAGATTGTGTAGCTCGCACCTCCTGCAGCTCGCACTTTAGACTTCTGTCAATGCCATGCTATCCCCAGCTTCTCTATAAGTTCGACTGCTCCAGCACCGATCAGACTTACTGTCGCACCCGTATCCAAAAGACCTTTCACGGAGTGTCCATCGATTTGCGCTTCGGCAAAGGCTCGATCGTCGTCTTTTATCAGAGAACTGAGTGCCTCACATACGCGCCTTCGTTCTTTCCCGCGTAGCATTGATCGTTTCCGCCTCTTTGGAACTTGGGGCCTATTTCTCTGTTTTTGGACTCCCTCCTCAGCAAAGATGCGGGCTCTCGCTTCCTCGTACGCAGCAGTGCGCACCTCCAACGGCTGGCGGATCGACCACTTAAGCTTCGGTGAGTGTTCGCTGTTGGTCTTCTTAACGATATCCTTAACTACCATGCAATCCTTATTCCTAGTGCTTATCTCTAACATGCAATTTAGCGAGGTCTTTACTGGTTGCCCGGTGGTGCTGAGCGCGACTCCTCTGCCTGCGTCATGCTCCGCCTCCCGTTTCCCGACCGGCATTTGGGGCACTTGGGTAAAACGACACCTGGCGACCCACATCGGTAACAGAAGATGTTACGCGTTGTCGCCTCACACTCCCAAAACGTGTGCCCTCTTTGCCCGCAATTCCAGCACGTCAGCGCGTTGCTGTCGCCATTTTCCATCCTTGGCCTATATAGGGCTTCAACTGCCTCGCTGGGTGCTCTCACCTCCTCCTCGTGGTGCGCCTCGTGCACCTGGAAAAGCTCCCGGGGTCTACTCGATGGCTCTGCTGTGGTCTGGCTCCTGGACCAGCGGGATGAAAGCAACTACTCTGCATCATGGCACTCCTCTCGCAGCTTCTCTAGGTCCGTGATCCAAATCAGATAGATTATTCGCGAAATTGCGTCTCTGATGTTGACTTTCACGATTTTAATCAGATCGTGATCGCTGACCGGAATCTCCAACCTCGACCTGAGAGCAAACATGGCCTGCAAATACTCATCGATGCTCTCCCCTGACTTCTGTCTGCGCTCGCGAAGCTCCTGCTCGCGTTCGAAGTTAGATCGGCGCGTCTGGAACCGTTGCTTTAGCGCGTACCGCAGATTTGGCCAATCCGTTGCCCCACTCGTCCTCAGGAACATCCAGTACCAGTCTTTGGCTCTTCCTTCCACCAGGGTGTGGAAATCTCGCAACACATCCGCCCATGGCACCTGGTACGTCTGTCTCAAATGGTCTAACCGAAATATAAACTCCCCGACCGGCATTCCTGTTGGGCTAGCATCAAATGTGAGACCCCATCGGCGCATTGGTATCGCTTCTGGCCGGGACTCCATCCCTCCAAATGGTCGGCGTTCCCCTGGGTCAACTCTCGGCTGGTCTTCGGCACGTGCTCGGGACCGCCAATGCTCCGCTTGCTCTCGCTGCTCTGATTCCAGGGCTCTCTGATCGAACCAGTGACCCTTTGCTGCTGGTGGCTCTTTCGGTGGGACACTCTGGTTCGACTGCGGGTGTAGAGTCTGCTGCGCCTCCTTCGGACCTGATAGCTGCGTATAGAGGCTGCTATCCCGGATTGCCTTCACATACTCCAGCATTTCTCGCTTGCTCTGAGCCTGCATTTCGGCCATTCCAGTGGCCATAACTGACTGAAAAGTTGCCCTTGCCTCCGCCAGCGCTGTGTTGATGGCTGCTTTCAGCTCGCTGTGCAGGTCCAGTGGTACTTGCTGCTGTTGTGGCATCGTCGACGAACTCCTTTTTCGCACTGCTCCTAGGCTGTTGGGCTCTGGGTGACCGCCTACTGCTCCTGCATCTGAGATGTCCATCTCTTCTAGTGGTGGAATGCCGGATTCTATGCTGGACTCACCAGCTTGGGTCTGTGACGCGGACCGAGTTGTGGGAGCTATTGATTCAGCCCCTCTACTTCGATTGAACTCTGCACTGCGCCTAACTTTTCTCTGTTCCTCGATGTATTTTATTTCTCTCCTCATTCCCTTAGTTTTTCAACCTTACTTTTCTTTCTTTGTTTCTTTTAAATAAATACAAACAACATATATAAACGGGGTGAGACGAACATGGAACATGACACGGTTACGGTAAGTGTTGTGTGTGTATACATTGGACCTTATCCTAAAATGATCCTATTCCTAAATCACAGTTGCAACTACTCGCTATGCATGGACATGGACTGACTGGAAACGCTATGCCGGTCCTGAAGGACATGACATGGACCATAAGCCAAGACACATGTACACATATACGGTAAGAAACAATTAATTACATATGTTCACAAATTTACATTTACCTACTACTCCCCAGATCTCCGAGCTGCGCTACAGCAGGACATGGTGGTCCACGCTTGGGTTGCTCCGGCCCTAAAGAATGTGGCTTGGTCAATACTATTTCTCCCCCTTTCTCCAGCTACTTCTGCATCAGTCCAGGCATTAAACCTCGCTGTGGTCTAGTATTATTGGCTAAAGAGTTAAAACTAGTAAACTAACACAACATGTAAACTGAAACAATAAATTTAATATATACTGCGACTTCACTAGCTTCCTATTATTGGGTTTTCCTTTGGGCGCCACTTGTTATGATCCGGCCTTATTTTCTCAACACTGTATCGATAGCCAGCTAGCAAATCGGTTGCTCAGGGATGGATACGACCTCGATACCGCGTGAGCCGGGTTAACAAAAATGTATCTTTTTTTGAAAAACTAACAACAAACGGACTAGCAGATATTCTTCACATAGTCGGACAATTTATGGACATACTGGGTAAACAGGTGTTGACATTTACCCCCAATGTGTGCCCCCCCTACCTATGAATTGGCCTTCTCATATTTAAGTGCCAACTCCCTAAACATTTTACAACAACAACAACAACAACTCACCCCGACATCAACACTCAATCGTCCCACCCACACATAAATTACTACTCACACATGTTTACATAAACACTAATAACAATAATTTATTTATATATTAGTTTTAACATTTTTGCTCTTAATAAATAAATTTACTTTATATAAATCATAAAAAGGAAAAATGAAAATAATTAAATAAATACGAACATAAACAAAAACTAATAAACGAAAAACAAAATAGACAATAAACAGAAAACAAAGAAAGAATATAAATATATATAAATAATAAATAAATAAATAATATAATAAATAAATAATAGATTAAATCATACTAAATAAATAAATAAGGCAGTAATAAACTAAATAAATAAATAAGGGGCAAAATAGATAAGGCGAATAAATAAACTAAATCCTATTATTGGTTGAGGCCCACTGTGCCTGTGGCGGCAACTGCGTTGCTGAAGGTGTGGGTGCGTATTGGTGTGCAGCTGTGCGGCTAGTCGCCGGCACTTTGTATAATGCGCTCGGGCGCAGGCGCCTGGATACAAATATATTAGGGGCTTTTAGGCTAAACAAACTTGTTTTTTTGATGTAAATTGAAGCTGATGACCACCCAGACGGGTTGGCCAATCTCGTCCGGTGGTCTGATTGCCTCCTTCGGCCGCTGAAGTTGCACGTGTGTGCGAGTGTGTGTGCACGTATTGGTTGCCGCACTGCTTGTATACTGTAGGCGCCTCACTACGCACTTGGCGTCAACTTTTTTTGTTTTATTTATATATTAAATTAAATATTTTTCTGCTAGCGCCTTGTCGCTGCCGCTAAAGAATTTTGCCTACTCACGGCCTCTTCTTCTCTCTACCTAGCAGTCACCTGTCCAGCAGTCGAACAATCGAGTATCGGGTGCCAGCACGACTCTCCACCCCTCGTCAACGACCACAACCATCGATAGCCCATCGACCTAACGAAATAATTGAGCACTTTTCATAAATGAAATTTTTTTGCTGAGAATGGGCCTTAAGATAAGAGTTTTAAATATTCGGCAACAGCGCAACGGCTAGATTAAGTTCGATTCCCAGCAAAGACAATGGTGCTTTATATTCGGTAACATTAAAACAATAGAAAGTAGCATGAGAAGAATGCCGTCTTCCAGCGCAAAGTTTGTTTTGATGTGTAAACGTCTATAGGCTCGGGGGGTAAAAATCTTGTTTCAACACATGCAAAAAATCTTACTTAAGAATCTAAAAAAGAACTTATCTTATATCGAGTTCAATCTATTTACATAAATTACACTATCGTAATAAGATACGATATAATATGTATGACAAAGATATTCTTTGAATCTATTTCAATACATTCAAACAAAAAAAAGAATAAAAATAATAAAACTAAAAATGTGTTTAATTACATTGGAGGTAAGTTAAGTAAATTAACAGTTGCAATTTGCAAAAACTACCAAAACCCGGAAAGTTGACCTACATGCCAGCACTGTCCCTTGAGACTGCACACCACACTTTCCTGTGGAAATGACAAATTAGTGAGGTGTGCTGCAATCAATTTCAATTATAATCCGGTTTGAGTGTGCATTGCATTGTAGTGTATATTTCTCCCGGCAAAACTGTCCATATTATTATATCGTTCCTGCATTATTCACTTTTGCCTAAAACCAAAGCTGATGCTCTAGAATTGAGTGGAAATCTCAATCTCATGCCCATTATTATGGGAGAAGACTTTAATCAAAATTTTAAAGATCCACAGTCGCAAGCCATGACACTTGTATTTGATGTTTTCAAATAACATGTACACCCCTACCAAAAACAATTTCACTACAACAGGTGCAGTTTTTCATAGATATTTAAATAGTTTATACACTTAAATTTATATTTCATATTTTATACATAATACAATAGAAATAATTATCAATACATAGAATAAAACGAAGTCGCTTTCTCTGTCCCCCCGTATGCTTAGATCTTTAAAACTATGCAACGGATTTTGATGCGGTTTTTTTTAGATAGAGTGATTTAAGAGGAAGGCTTATATGTTAAATAATTACATCCATACAATAGTGGAGAAATTTCAAAAATAACTGTATTTCATACATAGTATAAAACAAAGCAGGCTTTGTCAATCAGTAGTCTGTGAACATTGATTGGCATTGAAATTCAAGGACGAATCGAAAGGCATGTGTTGCTTACAAGGAAAAGTTAAATTAGAAGGAGGTCTCCATCCACCTTAACCACTTCACTCCCTTCTTACGGGTGATCATCAGAACTCATCAATAATTCATGCGCAATATACGCAGTTATAATAACGCATTTCAAATGACCTCTTTTAAGAGTAAGCAAGTCGTTAAGCGTGGGTTCATGCCTACATTTAAAATAAATAAATCGCAAGGTCAAACCTTCAACGTTGCAGGCTTAGATTTGATTATTGACTATTTTCACATGGCCAACTGTATGTCGCTCTTTCAAGAGTAACCTCTAGAGAACACATGTTTGCATTGTCTAATGACAAGAAAGCTGTAAACGTTGTATGTATATAAAGACATTCTATTTTCTGTAATATATTATTTGTTGTAAAAATAAAATAAATAGGTAAAAATGTAGAGAATGAATTTAGATATTCCAAACATAGCAGGAAATCTTCATGGGATAGGAAAATGGGAATTGTTTTACTCCAAATTTAGAGCGTGTGGTCAACGGGCAGTAATGAATAAATCAAAACTACCGGATCGATTTTAATCATTTTTTCAGTAAGTGACATAGGCTTTATATTTTATACCCGTGCGAATCCGAGGCGGGTAAAGTGAAAGTTTTCATTAGTTTATTTCAGTAAGTGCAACTCAATAAGCAGCTGCACAGCAAATCCAACAAAAAAATTCTTACCCAAGATAAACGATTCGGTATCCTGCGAGAGCAGGGTAGCTGAAAATTAGAATTATGGAAAATTTGTAGAAATGAATTGGTAAATGACTCATTGCATATTACACCAAAAATTAAAACATTTGCAAGAGAAATTAAGAGACCTGAGACAGGAAGGAAAAATTCGAGTGAGCGAAGGGGGTTGCGAAGCGAAGCGAGCAGAGGGAACCCCTTAGTATAATTATGAAACAAACAAAAATGAGTATTCTTTATATCCAATGTTAAAAATTTCGATATTTTCAATTGTAAAGAAAATATCGAAAGCATATATATAAAAAATAATAAATTTCTATATGTTTGATACCAGTATTATAACGGTTGGTACATAATCTGCATAAAAAGTGGGAATACGGCGGCGGCAAACAAGAGCGCTAAATTTAAAGATACTTCGATGCAGATCTTTGAGGGATATGTCATCTCCCATCTTGGCCCATTTTTGATTACGCTAGCTTCAAATTGTGGATACACAGAGAAAAAAAAAATGTTCTTAATTTTTCAGACTTTTCGTTCTTATTTTTTATACTCGATACCGAAGGTAAAGAGTATATTGGTTTTGTGCAATGTCCGTCATGGTGTCTGTCCGTCTGTCCGTCTGTCCGTCCGTATGTGTGCAAGTTTTTTCCACACCCTTCAAGCTAGGGACTTGAAACTTTCCAATTCTCTTTTTCTATGGGATAGTAAATTAAAGTGTCAAGATTGGGGTTCCACGATAACTGGGGGGCTGGCAAATCGATAAATTCCATAACTCAAAAACGATAAATCCGCATATTTCACACACCCTTACAGCTAGAACTACCAAATTTGGTAAGAAGATAGCTACTAGCAACCCCCAAAAAACTGCATCAAAAATTTTGGAGCCACGCCCCCCCCCCATTCCACTCCAGACCCCCCGCATTTTAAAGTCAAAAAAGCCCATATCTCCTACAGTTTTTGAGCTAGAGCCACCAAATTTGGTGCCAATTTAGCTGATGATGACCCCCCAAAAACTGCACCAAAAGTTTGGATGCCACGCCCACCAATACCGCCCTAGCCGCCCCCAGATGCCCCAACGCTTCGTTAAAAACGGGAATGCGTGTATATTCCAGAGTAGTGGAGCTAGAGCCACCAAATTTGGTAGGAAGATAGCTGGCAACGACCCCCAACAATCTGCATCAAAGTAATGGAGCCTAGCCCATCCATTCCGCCCCCCTTTCCCCACCTTATACAAACTTTGAGCTAGAGTCACCAAATTTGGTATGAAGGTAGCATTTGACATTCCACAAGGACCTGCAGCAAAAATTTGGATGCCACGCCCAACCATACCGCCCCCAGCCCCCCTTTCCCCACTTTATACAAACTTCGAGCTAGAGTCACCAAATTTGGTATGAAGAGAGCAATTGACATCCCACATGGATCGGCAGCAAAAATTTGAAAGCCACGCCCACCCATACCGCCCCAAGCCCCATAGCCCCCCTTTCACCACCTTTTACATGCTTCGAGCTAGAGTCACCAAATTTGGTATGAAGTTAGCATTTGACATTCCACAAGGATCTGCAGCAAAAATTTGGATGCCACGCCCAACCATACCGCCCGCAGCCCCCCTTTCCCCACTTTATACAAACTTTGAGCTAGAGTCACCAAATTTGGTATGAAGGTTGCATTTGACATTCCACAAGGATCTGCAGCAAAAATTTGGATGCCACGCCCAACCATACCACCCCCAGCCCCCCTTTCCCCACTTGATACAAACTTCGAGCTAGAGTCACCAAATTTGGTATGAAGATAGCAATTGACATCCCACATAGATCGGCAACAAACATTTGAATGCCACGCCCAACCATACTGCCCCCAGCCCCCCTTTCCCTACTTATACAAACTTTGAGCTAGAGTCACCAAATTTGTTATGAAGGTAGCATTTGATATTCCACAAGGATCTGCAGCAAAAATTTGGATGCCACGCCCAACCATACCGCCCGCAGCCCCCCTTTCCCCACTTTATACAAACTTCGAGCTAGAGTCACCAAATTTGGTATTAAGATAGCAATTGACATCCCACATGGATGGGCATCAAAATTTTTAATACTGGTATCGAGTATACCGCAGTCGGTTGCGTCCGACTGCAACGTTTCCACTTGTTTGGTATTAAAATAAGAACAGAGTTCTGAAAATATGTTCTTAATTTTGATTTTGTTCTTAAATTTTGAACATACGTTCTTGATTTAAGAACCGTATGTTTCTATTGGTCCATTATAAGAACATTGGTTCTTAATATGGTACAAATAGAACCAATTTCGTTCTATTTGTACCAAATTAAGAACACTGTTCATAAAATGTGAACGCATTTACCACCCGAAGCTGAGCCGAAGTTTCATTGGTTAACATTAAACTTAACTGCGAACGAAATTAGTTCGGCAACAGCGCAATAGCTAAGGCTTCCGCGTGGAAATCGAGAAGTCTCAGGTTCGAATCTCGGCACACGCAATGAAGTTTCATTATTGGTAAGAGTATACAAGTGAATTTAATTTATATTTAAAATATTTCTCTAGCATATTAAAGCTATTAATTATTATTAACCATTAACAAAACAGCATTATGTACAATACTTAAATATCTCCCCCCAGAGCCGCAATACGTTGTATAACAATATTATAGTAGCTTATATTAGAATTACCCACCAATGATTCTCATGATACTGAATTCAAAGTGTTAAAAAAATAAAATTTTTTTTAATAAACAACAACTAATGGTATTTTAAATTCAAGCACCAATTGTTCTTAAATTAAGAACCAATGTTATCATATTATTAACGGTTTCGAGAACATTTTGTTCTTGAATCAAGATTTGTGTTCTTAAAAAATCCGTTCTTAATTTAAGAAAATCGTTCTTATATCAAGAAAATCTTTGCATGGCTGGGTTTCATAAACGGATGTTCTTGATTTTGCACTAGCGAGAACGGATTTTTTTTCTCTGTGTAGGGACTTTCGATTTTAAATGGTAGGTGGTATAAATGGGCATGGCATGAAATTTTGCTTTGTGGGATGTCACCAGCTATATTTAATAGTTTTACAAGGCGGCGGTCAAATTTTTGATGCAGATTTTTTGGAAGACATCATTACCCACATTGGCTCCATTTTTGATAGCTCCAAAACTGTGAAAGGTATAGCCATTTCCGATTTCAATTAGCAAAGGGGCTGAGGGAGGAAAGGGTGGACAAGGCTCCAAAAAAATTGATATAGCTATCGATTTTATACCCCTAGTAGCAATCTTGACACTTTACCTATTCCTGCCATAGACAAAAACATTTCCGAAATTTCGAGTCTCTAGCTTGAAGGGTGTTGAAAAAAGTTGCGTTCATACAGACGGACAGGTGGTTAATCTTTGTTTATTTTGATTGATTTGATTTGATTTATTGCTTATTAATCCTAGTGGTACAAGTAAAAGTACTTATAAAGTAATGCACTAGTCACATTTAAAATTTCTGTTTAAGATTAAAAGATATTAAATATACTTATAAACTAAACATTTCAGTAGAAAACTTGCAATCAGAATCTTAATCGTATTGACTATAGGTATTACTATTATAAACCTTAATTAATGTTGTTATTATTATTATGTATCATCAAATATGTTTGTGTAAGTATGATTTAGTTTAGATCGAAAATCTGATGTGCTTCTTAGGGTCTTAATTTCAAATGGCAGCTGATTCCAAAGTTGGGCAGCCCATACAAAGAATTGCCTGTCGGAGGACGCAAGCTTAGTTCTTGGACATACAACATTACAGGTCCTTAATGATACCGCAAAGCGTAATTTTTCATATAAATAATCCGGCGTTCTTGTTTATATTATTTTCTAAAGCAGAATTAAAGTCTTGTACTTCGTCCAGTTTCTTAAGTCTTAGTCAAAAATACGATTCGCAAAGCATGTAACATGAACATACCTATTAAGTACAAACGCGTAACGTGCTATACTATTAAATGCTACTCTAAGCTTATGCTGACTAGCAATATCACAATTTGCAAATATTTCTATACCATAAAATAGTATGGGAGTAACAAGGATTTTGGCGATGGTTATTTTTGTTTTAACCGGCAGCCAGGGTTGTGTTAGCGGAAGTTGCCGAAGAACGTCAAAGGTCTTCCCCACAGCCTTATTGACATGGTCTTTTCATGTCAGTGTATTATTAAATGTTATTTATAGATTATCAGCCTTATACACATACTTTATTTTTACATTATCAATATACAGTTTACTAAAATTGCCAACATTTAGTTTTTTCTTATAAATAACAATACATTTACACTTAGAAGGGTTCAAACAAAGACCATTGTTACTTGCCCATCGACATACACGTAACAGATCATTATTACAAAACATGACACACTGGTTAATCTGACTTACAGGACGACTCACATATAATTGGACATCATCAACGTACATATGAGTTTCACACATAGACAAAACATTTGGAAGATCATTAACATAAATTGCAAAGAAAAGAGGACCAAGAATTTATCCCTGTGGAACACCACGGGTTGTTGTTATGAAGTCGGAGGTGGAGTGTTGTACAAGGACGGCCTGTTTTCTATTGTACAAATATGAAGACAAAAGCTTAACTGCCGTGTTGGAAAAGTTATAAAGTTTGCTTAACTATGTTTTCAAAATTTCGTGGCTTACCGTGTCAAAAGCTTTACTAAAGTCAAGAAGCGTTAGAAAAGTAACTTCGCTATTGTCCATACGGCTTCTTATGTCCTCAACAATTTTTAAACAATTTTTAAAATGTTTCAGTTTATCTTCGGGAAGTTAATGACCGCTCTCAGCTATGAAACGGGGCTGAGCCTGCTGGACTGGCTAAATTCTTTTCCTTCATCGGGTCATATATATATAAATATTTGTTATTCTATTGTATTTATTATTATTACTATTATTATTTTTTTCTTTTTTTTTTTCTTTTTTAACATTTATTTTTAGTTTTAACATTTAAGTTTTTCTCTTCTATTTTCTACTAACATCTCTGTTTTAACTATAGAGTCTATAATACCACTGACATTTTTGGCTGTGGAAAGGGGCATAGCTGGCCGGACTGGCAAATAAAACACCCCCATCGGTCGGTGATGTTATTAGACATTTTTGTTCTCAGCCTAGGCTTTTTACTTCTACTATTTTATTGTAACTTATTTATTTATTTTTTTTTTTAAGTTGACTCTAGAATTGTCAACAACTTACAATAAATTTTCATAAATCCGTATTGTGTGTTACTAAGAATGCTGTTTGTGGTTATGGTTAAAATGGTAGTACAGCTATAGGTCTATATTCATTTTTATTTTTAGGGATGGGTGTGATTTTCGCAATTTTCCACATCTCTGAAAATGTGGATGTGATTATAGCATTATTTAAAATGTGTGTAATGTGCCCTAGAATAAATTTTTACAAACTTTGGGCTAATTCCATCTCTTCCACTTGTACTTGACTTGATTCTAAGGATTGCATTAAGTACATCACATTGACTCACACCCACAAAATTAAAACAGCTAGAACAATTATTTAACGACACAGAATTAACATACGGATTACATCTAGCTGGACGAACACTAATGTTGACAAATCTACGATTAAGAACATTTACGTCCAAGTCGTCATGCATCCCAGATTTACCCTTTCCTATTCCTAAGCTCTTCAGCTCTTTCCATACTTTTTGCGACGAATTTATTGTATTGAACTTACTACCATAAAACCTACGCTTGGCACTATTAATCAAGTCATTTACCTTATGCCTAGCAGTGTTAAATAGTTGAAGCAAATGATCTATTGGGTTCATAGTTTATTAGAGACTAACAAGAATATGAGCTGCATCGAAGGCAGCCAAACTTAAACGCAAAGAAGAACAGAAGAATGTCCGTTATCTTTCAGTGAACGGACGTATGTATAACAACAGAGAGAATAGACATAAGCGGTGTGTACATAACATATTTTAACACTCCTTCTCAACGCGATGTCTATCTCCAAAGAATTCAAATTCAAAAGTACAGCTTAGTCTAAACATTATTTCAATCCTTACAAATAAGTAAATTTTTTATGTTTGACCTTACTCAAATTCTTCGTTAATACATCTGATATCATTTCATTTGTGGGAATGTATTTTATATCTATTACATTATTTTTATACATTTCCCTTACAAAGTGATACTTGATTTCTATATGCTTGCTACGTGAATGACATCTGGAGTCTTTGGCAAGGTATTGTGCACTCTGATTGTCGCTGTAGATCATCAGTGCATCCATGGGTCCGAAGCCTATCTCGTTCATTAGCTTTCTCATGTAAACCGCTTCCTTGGTTGCTGTAGAAAGTGCTACATACTCCGCTTCCGTGCTACTAAGGGCAACCAGGTTTTGCTTCCCCGACTCCCAAGATACAGCTGCTCCAGCCATGAAGACTGCCCAGCCACTAAAGGATTTGCGATCCATACTATCGCCAGCCCAGTCGGCATCCACAAAGCAATGAGCAGGTTTACCAGTCTTTACATAGTGCAGTTGAATATTTGAGGTACCCTTCAAATATCTCAATACACGCTTAGCAGCCACCTCATGCTCCTTGTGAGGATCTGCATTTCTCTGTGCTAGCTTTGCAACAGAATGTATTATATCTGGCCGTGTAGTTAACGCCAAATACAATAACGAGCCAATTAGCGATTGGTAGCGCGTTTTGTCCACCTGTGGACACTCGCTGTCGTCACACTTGGTCTGGTAACCAACTTCTAACGGTGTCTCGTTAGTTTTGCAGTCCTGCATACCATACTCGCTCAGCAGATTATTGATGTATTGTTTATGGCCGATGGCAACGCTGACAGTCTTGCCAACTCTCTCGATTTCCATGCCCAGGAAATGTTGCAGTTTTCCGCCATCAACTACATCAAATTTATTTGATATGAGCTGCTTTATGTGATTTACGTCTTCTTCTCGGGTACATGCAAGTATAAAATCATAAACGTAAACAACAATAATATTTAAATACCCATTAATTTTGGCTGTGTAAATGCACGGTTCGCTTGGACAAGGTTCGAATCCGATTTCTAGAAGAGTGTTTTCTAGTTTTTGATTCCACTCACGGCCACTCTGCTTCAGGCCGTATAATGATCGTTGCAGTTTCAGCACGCCCTTAGGCTGATCTGCATCCACGAATCCTTCAGGTTGCCGCATGTAAACTACGTCATGTAGCTCACTATTGAGATACGCCGCTGATACATCCAGTTGATGTAAGTGCATCTCATGCTCGACGGCTAACGCAATTACCAGTCTGATCGATGAATAGCGCGCAACAGGAGAAAAAGTCTCCTTGTAGTTGATCCCGTATTGTTGTCCACAGCCCTTAGCGACTAGTCGTGCCTTGAAACGCTCCACGTTTCCATACTGATCACTCTTGGTGGTGAAAACCCATTTGCATCCGATTACCTTTTCACCAGCAGGAAGGTTAACCAAACGCCATGTTTTAATGCCTTGCAGATGGTCATACTCCTTCTGCATCGCAGATTTCCAGTTAACTGCATACTGTGAGTCAAGTGCCTCTTTTACACTTCTTGGCACAACAATGTCTTTTGCGGCTAAACTGATCGTGTTGTATTCCTTACGAGGACGACCAACACATCCAGTGCGAACAATCTTTGGCCTCCCTGGCCCTCTTTTTGGCCTTGCTTGGCTTATTTCTAAATCAGATTCATCATCAGTTTGCCCAAGTTCCTCAACTGCTGCCACCTGCTGCTCTTGATCTGAATCCTGCTGATTAGATCCACGCTGTTTACTAACATTTTCAGGGGCAGACTCCAAAACCAAAATATCAGATAAGCCTTGATTTGGCTCTGAATCTGACGTAAATTGGTTCTCTTTGAAAACAACATCTCTGGCAATCGTCACGCTGCGTTTGCCATGATTATACAAACGATAAGCTTTGGAAGTCTCAGAATAGCCTACCAAAACATGTTCAACTCCTTTAGGTGCAAACTTTCTTTTATGTGTCTTGTCTAACACTATGGCTTTAGTACCGAATACTTTTAAATGGGACACACTCGGCTTTTTCCCATACCATGCTTCATATGGAGTCTTGTCGCATAAACAAGCAGTCTCAGACCTATTGCGTAAGTACGCTGCTGTGGTGATCGCCTCACCCCAAAATGACTCGCTGACTCCAGCATGCACCATCATGCTACGTGCCATTTCAACCAAGGTCCTGTTCGCCCGTTAAGCCACACCGTTTTGCTGTGGGGTGTGGGGAACCGTAAGCTGTCTTCTTATCCCGTGGCTTGATAAAAAACCTTCAAATGCATTACTCAGATATTCTCGACCATTATCGCTTCTAATTGCCTTGATCTTTTTGCCAGTTTGATTTTCGGCCATCACTTTAAAGTCTTTAAATTTCTCGAAAACTTCATCTTTGCTTTTCAACGTGTATACCGACACATACCGCGAGTTGTCGTCTATAAAAGTTGCAAAATAACGCGCACCACCTTGTGATAACGTTGGCATTGGACCACAAATGTCAAAATGTACTAGACCAAGAACATCTTTAGCACAATTACCAGAAGTTTTTGGAAATTTATTTTCGCATATTTTACTTTTAGCACAAATTTCACATACAAAGTCATTTAAATCACCCGCGTTGGCTCGCAAGCCGTAAACCATGTCTTGTTTTATCATTTTCCTTAAACTGTTGAAGTTTAAATGTCCGAACCTTTCATGCCATTTTATAAGCTGACTTAAATTTGCATTTGCTGCAAACACTTTTTTTCACTTTGCTTTGAAACATAAACAAGTCATTATTTTTCTTTGCAATCATTATAGTGTCACCGTTACAGTTTTTAACATACGCTTTGTTCTTTTCAAATTTTACTTTGCACCCATTTTCGGTTGCTTTAGGCACAGAAATAAAATTACACTGCAGATCTTTTACGAATAATACATCATTTAATTTGATCGTTTGGTTTTGCCAATACAACAAAACAGTACCGCAACCCTCTGCTTCAATGTAATTGTCACCCGCCAGTTTTATTTTTTCTTTGTGCTCTCGAATATAAGTAAATAACGATTCGTCTGCACACAAATGAGCTGTTGCTCCACGGTCCACGCACCAGGAATTTTGTGCCAAATTGTCTTTATTTACCGTTGCACTAAACACCGAAAGCGACGATGGGTTTTTGTTGCCCTCTCGTGCCTTTTCACTTGTATTATCTTTCTTTTCTTTCGATCGACATTGTGCTGCGACGTGCCCGCGACGGCCGCACGACCAGCATTCTACATTTTTCATGTCTCTTTTCGATCTGTCCTTTGAACCGCTTTCTTGACGCGACGAATACATTTTTTGCTCCGATTTGTCGGTAGGTATTTCGTTTGTCTTGCGTCTTTCGCCTTCTTCGAGTAATTTTATTTTAAGAGCGTCCAACGGCGGCTATGTGTCCCGAGTCTCTATGGCGACTACAAAATTCTCTAACTCGTCACTTAAACTTGCTAGCAAAATTATGGCAAGCATTTCATCAGGCACAACTTGTTGAATTTCACTAAGTTTTTCAACCAGATCAGAAAAACGATTTAAATGCTCCCGAACACTTTCCGTATTTAGCATTTTAATGTACAATAACTGTTTAAACAACTGAATTTTACGCGCCGGACCAGACGGAGTATGAATCTCGGCCAACCTTTTCCAGGCAGTGCTTTTTATAGTTTATCTGTGATGGTTTCACGCACAAAAAGAAACTCGCAAGTGCTTTTTCGTCTTTGTTGTCAAAATTAGTCTTTTGTTCCACTGTATCATTTTCGTTCTTTATCAATCGGCCGCATGCCACTGACCACAAATCAGAATGTATGAGCAGACTTTTCATCTGCACCGACCAAACATTGTAGTTTTCACTATCCAGTTTCTATATAGCAAATTGGGAACTCATTTTGCACAACTTACTGAGTCTCTCTCTTTTTTAAAGAATTTAATTAAACTGGTGTCTTTTCGACTTACTCGCGCAGTTTTATTTGCTGCCTGGGCCCATAACCTATTGGGTTCAAGGTTTATTAGAGACTAAAAAGAATATGAGCTGCATCGAAGGCAGCCAAACTTAAACGCAAAGAAGAACAGAAGAATGTCCGTTATCTTTCAGTGAACGGACGTATGTATAACAAAAGAGAGAAAAGACATAAGCGGTGTGTACATAACATATTTTAACATGATCAATCTTGTTGCGTTTCCACTTCTCATAAAGCTTGTCCCTGTATTTTATTGCACTTGTAATATCACTACTAAACCATGGATATAGCTTCGGCTTAACAACTATGGTTCTAATCGGTACATGATTAGTGTACAGATCAACAAGAATAGAACCTATATAGCAACGAGAATGGAACTTATATAGAGTCTTCATGAGGCCAAATTCTGACTGCCAGTTGGAATAGGCAATCGTGGCGACACCTCTCCCACAAAGCGCTGCTGCTGCTTTTTTCTCTGCCAGCGCATTTCATGCCTGAGTATATCAAGTCATTCAGCTTGGCGACTGTTATACGCTTTTTCCCTCATAGCACAGCCAGCCAGCCATGCTCTGAGTATTTTGCTTGTATAAACATATGAGCGTGTCTACGTCACGCGTATTATCATTTTTTTTTTATCATTTTTGCGACGTTGCTTAGTGAAGCTATGCATTATACCCACATTCATATATATTTATATATGTTTGCTGTTTTGCTAGGATTTCTACTGATTTTTGTTATTTTGTTTGGGCTGGCTAGTGTTAGTGTGTTAGTGGTTTTGTATTTCTACATGACATATTTAATTGTATGCGAAGCATTTGCCATGGCCTGATACTGCAAATGGTCGATCAGCACAAAATATGATATTTGGCTGCCTTGGAAGTATTGCTTTTTAGGTTTTTATAGGCAAAATACAAATTCTGCACCAAATTGAATTGATAATAAGTACCCTGCAGTACGCGGTCCCGGTGCTAGACTAGCGATATGCCTAGAACTCAGTGATGAGTACTGGTGCACACTCGCACCACCAGCAATGTATTTACCTAACGAATTTAACTAGAGAATGTCCGCAGAGCGTACCGAGCGGTACGGCGGTGCATTACCACTAGCTAACGATATCCCTGGGGCCAAAGGCTTAGGAAAATCGTTAGGACGCCCAAGCTAACTCTTTCGATAGGCTTTCGCTCTAGGCCTTTCGCAGTAGGATCATCGCTAGCTATTTCCCTGGGGCCAAAGGCTTAGGAATATCGTTAGGCCGCCCAAACTAACTATTTCGCTAGTACAAGTTGCTTACATGTACGCCAGTACAAAATATAAACGAAGACACATTGGTAATTAAAATATAAACAAAATTAATTTATTTTTAAATTTTGAATAAAAAAAGTGCTACTTATGTTAAATGTTTTTAATGTTTTAAATTATTTGCTTAATTTAAGTAATTTATTTAGTATTTTAAGTTTTAAATTATAATTGTATAGTTCCTTAAAGTTAAGTTTAACTGTGTAAAATGTAAAACCTGATTGTGACCAAGTAGTGCATTAATTTAAAAGTGTATAGCTTGTAGCACTAGGAAAATTTAAATAAAATTACAAATTACAAAAATTACTTAGGCTTAAAATTATTTTTCTTAATTATTCTCTTTTTTTGGAGTTGCATCGCCTTACGCAGCTCCGGCTCCGGCGGCCCTACATCGCACTTAGAAATTGCGTCTGTAATGTAAAAAGAGATTTTAACTTTATTCTACGTTTATTTAAATAATATTCAATTATGTACTTACAATTATGGTACAGTAATTGATTTATTAATTAATTAATTGATTGGTTGTAAAATTATGATGTGATGACCCGCACTCGCTCGATAACTTTTCACTAATGACTGCACCGAAAAATGCGCTCGCGACAATGCAAATTTATAGACAAAAATTGACAAAATTCTGGCTATAACCAGTTAATTAACAGTTAACTTTGTCACACACGCTTTGTCTTGTTATGTACCTTTGTCGCTTTGATTGTTTTGTGTTTTTTGTTTTATTTGCTTAGCGACTCTATGCATTACTGGTCGCTAGGTAAATCGCTAGCTTGCAGTGATGCACCGTATGATTTTATTTTGTGTTTTTCGTTTTATTTGCCTAGCGACTCTATGCATTACTAGTGCCTAACGATTTAGCTAGCGACTAGTGATGCATCGTAGGGCTGGCTAGTTTTGTTTGTCGTCTTATTTTCCTAACGCCCTCTGCATTACTCGAAGCTAACGATTTAGCTAGCTACTAGTGATGCATCACAGGACTAGAATTTGGTATGCCTTGACACCAGCCGTACCGCAGGGTAGAGAAAGGTCAATGAATGCCATGGCAAATGCTTCGCATACAATTGAATATGTCATGTAGAAATACAAAACCACTAACACACTAACACTAGCCAGCCCAAACAAAATAACAAAAATCAGTAGAAATCCTAGCAAAACAGCAAACATATATAAATATATATGAATGTGGGTACAATGCATAGCTTCACTAAGCAACGTCGCAAAAATGATACAAAATGATAATACGTCTGACGTAGACACGCTCTTTTGTTTATAGGAGGAAAAGAAGGGCGAGAAGCAAGCGAAGAAGCGACTGCGCTCTGCAAAATCGCTCTCTATGAGCATATACTCAGAGCATGGCTGGCTGGCTGTGCTATGAGGGAAAAAGCGTATAACAGTCGCCAAGCTGAGTGACTTGATATACTCGGGCATGAAATGCGCTGGCAGAGAAAAAAGCAGCAGCAGCGCTTTGTGAGAGAGGTGTCGCCACGATTGCCTATTCCAACTGGCAGTCAGAATTTGGCCTCATGACGACTCTATATAAGTTCCATTCTCGTTGGTAATTAATCAGTGTTATAGACATCTTAAAAGTTTGAATTTAGAACCTAACTGAGGCACATCAGAATATTTTACAATACATAACACTAAATATGTTTCAACAATAATACAACAATAACAATAGGCGGGTAAATTAAAGTAAAATACAAATAAAAATAAGAATAGATACGAAAATTGTGACAAATACAAAACATATACCATATGTAAATAGAATCAAATTGACGCTCATTCAGGCGAAGCATTAGCCGAAATTGTAGAGCTTTCGGCTTGAAATTGTAATAGGTTTTGAAAGCTCTCCACACACACTGGCTCTGCCCTCTCACTTCTCTTTACATAAACGCATGAGCGTCGCACAGTGGCGCCCGTAGAACAAGTCAAGTGTCAAAAATCAAAAATTGCATGTGCCTCTAAAAAATATTGAATGAACCTACTTTATAGGAAATTTTCCAGCGATTTCAAATCTGCAATCCATAATGTAACCGGATTTTTTGTTTAGAAGATATAGCTTTTCAAAGTTGTCTGATTTTTTGTGTTACATAAAAATCACAATTTTAAGGTAATTTGGTCGGCTTTGAGATACAATATCTCAAAAACTAAGTTACGGATCGTCATTATTTTTGGTTCTATTGATAGATCTATTTATTAAGAAAAGAATAAAAAAAAATTATACTGTTTGCTTTTCGTTTGGCCAGGCAATTCAATATTTACCAACTATCCACTTTTTCACTATTTCTCAACTTTGATGGAAAATAAAAAAAAAAATGATATCACATTATATCGGCTATTTTTTTAAATAAATTTCTTTGATTATTCCTCTATTAAATGCAAAATGTTTCATGTGCCCGTTTTTGCCCCTTTTTTTTACATGTAAAAAAAGTGAAAAAAGTCATAGGAAAAAAATGTGTTGCATGCATTTTTGGGCAATTTATGACATATAACCGTGAACACCCATTTTTGTTGTTGTTGTTACGTTCGTTATTGTGAAGATACTTGACTTTTGTTTTTCATTCTGTAATGCTTACCTGAGATCATTTGTCAAATCCTGGTCCCTAAATTCAGGTGCAGTTACAGGATATACAAATAAATTACCAGGTACGCACCAAATACAGAAAATACATTGAATGTAATTACGAGTTCCACCTAACCATGGTTGACGGAAAAGTGGTCAACGAACTGACAAACAGAAGGTCAACTTTGTCATGCCCAATTTGCAAAAAGACGCAAAAAAACTTCGACAATTTAAGTGATTCTGCAAATGAAGAAAATTATGAGTTTGGGAGCTCACCCTTGCATGCAAGAATAAGGTGTATGGAGTTCTTGCTGAAATTAGCGTATACGCTTCCACAAGAGGATGAAAACTTTGACGAAAACACATCAATCAAAGATAAGGAAAATATCAGAAAGAAGCGAATACAGGATGCGTTTTTCAAACAAGTTGGACTTAAAGTAGACTGCCCCAAGTACGGATACGGAAACTCAAACGATGGAAACACTTCAAGGAGATTTTTTGAGAATGATGAAGCTGTAACTCAAATCACAGGGATAAACAACCAAATCGTTAAGAGATTGGGAACGATCTTAAATGTTTTGAACTGCAAGGAAAAAGTTGATTCTGCAAAATATGGAGAATATGCTTCAAAAACTGCATCACTTTTAGCAGAATTATATCCGCAGAAAAAGTTGACCCCGACAGTCCATTAAATATTGGCGCATGGCAAGGATATAATTGAGTATCAGTCTTTGCCAATTGGAGAGCTCTCAAGGGTGAGACAAAATGAGGACCTCTTCAACATGTTAGCAGCATCTTCAGATCCACTAATTTCATCACTGAGGCATGTTAAGTCACGAAAAGAATTAGAAAATACTTATAGTTCAGAGATGGTTTCTCTTTTAGATATACCATCTTTTACGGATTGTGATGAATATTTTACAAAAAATTAATAAAAAAAAAAAATTATTTGTTTTAATATTAATTTTAGATTATAAAAACCATTAAAACGAAACAATAAAATCAAAATATTTAAAAAATATTTTTTTTTCCCTCCCGTAAAGTTGATTTTTCCACAAATTTCAACTTTGCATACCCATAAATAGGCACAGAAAAATCGTAGAATTCATTTCAAACGCTCATTTTATAGGTTGATTAATTATCTATCATATGCTTTTTAAATTGTTCGATTATCTCATTTGGTTCAAAAGTTATGATTTTTGATATGAAAAAACTCAAATGGCCCCACTGTGCGTCGGCAGAAGACGGCAGATAAAACTTTCTGTCGCTTCATCCGCATAGCCTCTTTAAACACAGCGTGGTTCTCTCTTGTCAACTGTTCGTTCATGTAGAAAGGCGTGGACGAGTCAAATCCCAACAACTGCAAGTTTAGTAGTTGCTTTGCCGTCCGTCGATATTTCCCGCTTAGTGGTGGCAAACTATCGATAGTCGCCACAATCGATAGTGGGCGATTGTTTTCATAAACTATCGATACTTTTTTATACTAATAAAAACAACAAAACAGCACAAAATTATGCGGAGAAGCTAATAAAGCATTACTCTTACATGGGTATGCCAAATGGCGGCCTTTTCCAAGGTCAGAGGACAAATTTTACCAAATATTAAATTTCATTAAAAAATACAAACTTTCAAAAATTTCTGGCCGAATATAGTTTAAAGCTATGGTAAGTGGTGTTTTTTCTTTGATTTTAATTAATAAAATTATGGGGAAAAACAGAAATAAAATAAAATGCAGCACTAATCGCTGTTAAACTTTACAAAGGTAGAAACATAATTATTGTGAATATTATCAGTGTTGTTAACCATATATTTTTGTTGAGAAAACAGAGCATAACCACGTTTTTGTCTTTCAAACGCGATCATTTTTCTGATATTATCAGGCCAGCCTTGCTGAAAGTCCGCTCTGACTCGACAGACGTTGCCGGGATACATAAATATTTCAAAACACATTTTTTCAATGGCTGAAAGTCATCTTCCATAACCTTAGAGATTATATAAAATAAAAGTTAAGCAAAAAAAAACTAAATCAATTTTAACTAACTTTCCAGTAATCCAAAGGATCGGTACTCTGCGCAGCGTTTTGCCTTTCCAAATACTGCCTTTTGATAAGAATGGTATCAGCTCTTTTGGAATGGACTTTATTTTTATTTTTTTCTTCCAAAAATGAAAAAAGTGAATGTTTATCTTCATGTTCGCGATTTCCTGGGGATATTTGCAGTACATGAGTATCTCTAAGTCTTATCATCTCATTTTCCAAACCTAATGCGGCTTGATCTGCATTAGCGGTAGAAAAAAACCCTTCTTTTTTAAAACGTGGGTCCAACAACGTAAATAAGCGTGGAACTGACCTGCGTTCGTAAATTAATAATCTTTTTTGTATTCCTGCTATCAAGTCGTCACAAAGCAGTAAGGCACATGATGTTTCTATTTTCGTCTGCATATTGTTAAGTTTTTGCAAAAGTCCATTTGCCAGTGGAATTATAAGTGAAATTGTCACATAATTTCCAATACATTTTTCAGTTGCTTTCAGGAAAGAGCAAAGCAACATTTCAATCTCAGTAAGAGAATTGATTTCGTCAGCAGTAAGCGTTGGTGGGGCTTTAGCAGTCGTTAGCAAGACGTTAGATATAGCCACTCTTGTTTCTAAAATTCTTTTGATCATCAAATACGTACTGTTCCATCTGGTAATAACATCTTGTTTCAGTTTTAAAGGATTGTCGCAATTTTGTTCTGCCACGAATTTTTCTGTGGCGATAGTGCTATGCTTAAAAAATGTTACAATTGTCTTATATTTTGTTATAAGAGGTTGTAGAGATGTGTTACTGGACGACTTTAAACTGTCTTGTACGACTAAGTTTAAACAGTGTGCGAAACATGGAATGTGTACCAATTGCATAATTTCACATGCTTTTATCATGGAGCTTGGACTGTCACTCACAACGCATGAAACCTTTTGTAATAGCGACCACTCCAACAAAATGCTTGTTATCGAATTGGCAATATTTTGTGCGCAATGATTGGTCAAATCATTGAGTTTTCTGGTGGATAAAACAGCAGTTCGCAAAATAAATTCTGTGTCAATAAAATGACATGTTACTGTAATGTACGCTTCGTTGGCAATAGATGTCCAGCAATCAGTTGTGATAGCAACATGCTCTATTTCGTTTAATATATCTTGAAATTTTTGTTTCGACTTTGTGAACGAATTACCAACATGGACATTTTTATACCCTTCACTGGGTATATTGACTTTGTCATGAATCTGTAACGCCTTAAAGGAATGATGGGAGACCCCATAAACTATATATCAAAATGATCAGGACGAGCTCAGGAATTGATTTCCGTCTGTCCGTCCGTCTGTCCTTCTGTCCGTCTGTCTGTTTCAACACGATTGCCGGCCAAACTGCTGAACCGATCTTGATGAAACTTTCACAGATTGCTTAGAACATGTCGGGTTTGTTCACTATGAAATTTCATTTCGATCGGAGCATTCTACGACATAGCCACCATACAAATTTACCATATCGTACTATCAATTGTTGTCTCTGTCGTGCACTTTCAAGTACCTACATGTCAATATGTTGTTTTTGTCGAAAACGAACAAGTAAATGACGCTCAAGAGTAAAAATATTAGCGAAAAATTACCAACAACTGCACAGAAACATAAGAGGGGGAGAATTGATTTGGCTGTGTGAAGGGTATCATAGTCTTGGCATAGCCAAAATTAACTATGCGCCACTATGTTTTAATGTATTTCTACTAGGTAGCACATACCTAGGGTCCAACACTTTTACCAAATTTTTGAAGGAGATGTCTTCAACGATGGAAAATGGCTGAAAGCTGCCTGTGACAAATTGCGATAGTGCACTATCAATATCTTTATTACGCTTGGACGCACTGTCATATTCCACTGCTCGTCTGAAGTATGATTCAACTGAGCGAACACTTGACCGATTCGAAAGAGAAGAGTCACTTTTACATTCTTCGTCCAAAAGCGGGTGCATCCTTTTCAAATGATCACGTAAATTTGAGGTGTTGCCGCTTGTTTTGCATTCTTTTTGACATTTTAAACATTTGGCCAACTTTTTGTCATCGGATCTTGTAAAATACCTCCACACCTATGAATATAATAATACGAGAATTAGGATGGGTCAATTTTTTCAGCACGTTTCATTTTACAAATTGGGACTTGTTTCATTCGGAGTTATTTCTTGGCGCCATAAAGTGCCCTGGCAACGCACCACAAACTCGTCAATAAAGTAAATATGTGTGCGCACTTAAAAATACCATATTTGATTCTCAATATCTGACAATTAAAAACACTTTTTTTTAAAATATAGCTACATACCGATGAAAGCCCTTTCTATCGCTTCGAAGTGCCTGCCACAAGTACCATGTCATCATCCTCTTCCTCGGAGCACGAACAATTGTACGTTTCATCATCTAAATTTATAAATAAAATTTAGTAAATGAATTTGATTATAACAGTAAAATAATGTAAGCATTACCTTTTCCATTTGCTTTTTAGCAACGTTTGTTCATTTTGAACATTTTTCCTCTATGTTTAAAACAAATTATATAAATTTATCAACACTATCAACACAATGAAAATGGAAATAAACCACGCTTCACAAAAGAAGAGATGACCCATTTGAAAGAGATGACGTAATTTATTTAAACAAAAATTGATCCACTATCGATAGTCTTAAGCATTATCGATGGTACCGATAGTATAAAACAATCGATAGTATCGATAGTACTATCGATAGTTTGCGACCACTACTCCCGCTTCCCGCATGAGAGCAATCTTATCACGTGCGTTTTCAAATTTAATCACGTGCGTTTTCAAATTTAAATCACGTGCGTTTTCAAATTTATTGATTATTGACTATTTTCAACTGGCCAACTGTATGTCGCTCTTTCAAGAGTAATCTCTAGAGAACACATGTTTGCATTGTCTAATGACAAGAAAGCTGCAAACGTTGTATGTATATAAAGACATTCTATTTTCTGTAATATATTATTTGTTGTAAAAATAAAATAAATAGGTAAAAATGTAGAGAATGAATTTAGATATTCCAAACATAGCAGGAAATCTTCATGGGATAGGAAAATGGGAATTGTTTTACTCCAAATTTAGAGCGTGTGATCAACGGGCAGTAATGAATAAATCAAAACTACCGGATCGATTTTAATCATTTTTTCAGTAAGTGACATAGGCTTTATATTTAAAATTTAAAGATACTTCGATGAAGATCTTTGAAGGATATGTCATCTCCCATCTTGGCCCATTTTTGATGACGCTAGCTTCAAATTGTGAATAGGGACTTTCGATTTTAAATGGTAGGCGGTAGAAATGGGCATGGCATGAAATTTTGCTTTGTGGGATGTCACCAGCTATATTTAATAATTTTACAAGGCGGCGGTCAAATTTTTGATACAGATTTTTTGGAAGACATCATGTCCCATATTGGCTCCATTTTTGATAGCTCAAAAATTGTGAAAGGTATAGCCATTTCCGATTTCAATTAGCAAAGGGGCTGAGGGAGGAAAGGGTAGACTAGGCTCCAAAAAATTTGATTAAGCTATCGATTTTATACCCCTAGTAGCAATCTTGACACTTTACCTATTCCTCCCATAGACAAAAACATTTCCGAAATTTCGAGTCTCTATGAAAACTGTACAGAAAATGGGCGCGTTCCTGCATGCCATCTGTGGTTATTCTTTGTTGATACTGAAAAAAAAATAAAAAAAACAGAAAAAATAGGAGCTGTTGCTGTCTGCCATTTTTCCTGCTGTTACCCTGTTTCCTGCACCAAGGGGCATCTGATGCCAGCAGTAGTAGAGCATTTGCTTGACAATGTGGCATTTTGTTAACTGAGTTGTAGTAGCAATGCTCGCCCACTCGACGTGCCATGAACGATGTATTGTTCTAAGCCGATTACGAGGCTAAAGCCGTGACCCGTCAGTAGTCCGTAGTCGCCGTAATTGTACTAAATAGCACCATTTGTCGGGCTTTGCTTTGAGTCATTAGAAAAAACTTTCAAAATGGTCACCTAAACTAAGCTTCGCAAATGTTTGACTTTGTTAGAAGTCCAGGTTTCGGCATAGGTTTTTTTGGTAAAAGTCAGCGAAAATAAGTGAAAACGAAAGCAGTACACTCTAATAGTAGTTTCAAACGGAGACACTGGCTCACAAGTTGTGAAAGATATGGGGATTTCCGAGGTTAAATGGCAGGTGATATGGGTGCGGCTGGTGGCTAGCTCAAAAACTGTCAAAGACTTAGGCGATTCCCATTTAGAAGTTGGCTGAGGACGGAAAGGTGGGGCGTGGCACTAAAGTTGGTAGCTCTAGCTGTATTATCTGCCCCGCCCATAGACAGAAATATTTGCAAAGTTTCAAGTCATTAGCTTTCTTGGTGTCGAAAAAACGGAAGGGCAGACGGACAGACACCATGAAGGACATTGCACAAAACCAATACCAATACCCGTAAACTTCAGTATAAGAGCAGACAAATAAAGTGTTGTTAAGCTTATAGAGATTAAGAAATATAAACATTTCCTGAGGTATTAAAACTATAAAGTTAATGCCGTTTTGTGCTGGAGTAACATCGTTAATTCGAATGAAATTCCTTTGTTTAACAATATTGTTTTAAAGGTGCCGCGGATCTAATGATCAAAATCTATTCATTGAGTTTCGTTTGTATATCTTATACAAAATCAATGTGATGTCAAGAGACAATCTTAAACATTCTTGACTATTCCTTCAGGATATTTTCGGTAATATGCAGAATGTAATACACATTTTTGACCTTAACCCTTAGACTATCCTCACAAAACTTTACGAGGCAAGCCTTCACACTTAGAGCTACACCGAGCAGAGCCAGACTTTACTTAGTAAAATCTGATACAGAAAGTTGATTAAAGCTTTAATGCCATGCGCTGATGCCCGTACAGCGCCCGTACAGCGCTCTTACCGTTATGCAAAGATTTACAATCGTAATAAAACGGAAATGCAGTTGTGTTTCGTTTACTTGCCAAGAAAAATTACTGAATTTAAATAATGGTTTACAACGAACGTACCCAGCAAACACTGCATCAAGCGTTTGATATTTTTAAAAAAGCAAGCTTGATATCAAAGCTTGCCGTCAAGTTGATATCAAGCAAATGTCTGAAATAATAGCAAGGCTTGTCTTTTACCTTGCAAAAAGTGAAATATCAATAGTTTTGCGAGCGTAACAACGCATTTACTCAGTCAACGTCGTCGTCTGGTAAATTTACAGTTATTCTGCCGCTCTCTTTTGTATCGCGAGCATAAGAGCATGCATGGTCTTACTCAAAAAACGAAAAGGCTTGTCTTTTACCTCGCAAAAAGTGAAATATCAATAGTTTTGCGAGCATAACAACGCATTTACTCAGTCAACGTCGTCGTCTGGTAAATTTACAGTTATTCTGCCGCTCTCTTTTGTGTTGTAGAAAAATGAAAACTTGCTTCACTTGTGATTTAAGAACGAAGCGAGCAGATCGTAAGCGTAAGTGAATTATTATAATTGTTTTAAAAAACATCAGCTCAGTGTATTGCATTTTATTTAATATTGAATTGTTTAATATGAGGCGATCTCATAAAATAAAACAAGAGTGCTTGGAACTTGTGAAACACGCGTTTCAAACATCCAATGTTGTGGCCAGTGAACTGGGAGCACCCAGAAACAGCGAACAGTGTTTGCATGACGAGGAACTATTTAAAATAAGTTATTGCGAAAATTCAGGAGATTTGGCCACTGATTATGTTTCAACTGATTCAGAAAAAGAAATAGAAGAAGAAGAAATAGAAGAAGAAGAAATAGAAGAAGAAGAAATAGAAGTTACCTATAATGAAATAAGAGAGAATTTAGCATCTTGGACAGTGAAATTTAATATTTCCAACAGTGCAACTAATGAATTGCTTGCAATTTTATCTAAAAAAATAGAAGGCCTTCCAAAAGATGCAAGAACTTTAAAGGGCACCCCCAAAACTAAACCTGTTGTTGCCATGGGCTCTGGCGAGTATGTTTATTATGGTATAAGAGATGGGTTAACAGATTTTTTTTTAAAAAATGAAAAGGAAGTGCAACAGCTTGAACATATTTCTTTGAACATTAATGTTGATGGTCTTCCACTATCAAAAAGTTCTGGACTCCAGGTATGGCCGATACTGTTTAACGTTCAAGGAACAAAGGATGTTATTATTGCTGGTGCTTATTCTGGAAACACCAAACCACCATGTGCTGACCAATATATGGCAGAATTTATAGATGAATTAAATTGTCTTATATCTGAGGGTTTTTGTTATAACGATAAGTCATTTGCTATACGCTGCAGAAGTTTTATATGCGACGCACCTGCTAGGTCTTTTATTTTGGGAGTGAAGGGACATACTGGGTTTTATAGTTGCATAAAATGTCATCAAAGAGGAGTTTCAGAACATAGAAGAATCTTATTTTATGAACAAGATAATTTGATACGCACTGACATAGATTTTCGAAACCGAGCATATCCTCTGCATCACAATAAGCTTGAACAAATTGTTATAGAAAAACTGCAAATTGATATTGTAAATGACTTCGCTTATGATTATATGCATGTTGTATGCTTAGGCGTCATGAAATCTTTGCTCACCTTCTGGACAAAAAAACGAGAAGTTAATTCGCTTTCTGTAAACAAAATTCGAGATTTAGACTGTGCGTTATTGTCTATTAAAAATCAATTACCAAGAGAATTCGCAAGACCACCAAGAACTGTAAAAGAATTAGACCGATATAAGGCGACCGAGTTCAGAACATTTCTTCTATATACGGGAGTATTTGCACTAAAAAATGTATTAGATCCAACGAAATACGCGCATTTTATGCAATTAAGTTTAGCAATGCGTATTCTTCTATCAGAGAAAGATTGCGTCAAAAATAATAAAACAGCAGATTTAATGATAAGAGATTTTGTGCGAAAAATACCAAACCTCTACTCAAATTGTTTATTGCCATTTAACTTCCATTGCCTAACCCACTTAGCATCTGACGCTCAGCATTTTGGAAATTTGGAATCAATTAGTGCCTTTAAGTTCGAAAATTTTCTTTCCAGTCTCAAACGCAAATTTAGAAAAAAAAATCACATTTCCGCACAATTGTATGGGCGACTAGTCGAAGAAAGTTTATGTATTAAACCTATAGCGGCAAAAATAGTCGATTTTGAAAGTGGCCCCAATTGTTTTGCATATTATAATAATATTTATTATTCGTCAAAGAGTCCCAACAATATTTATCATCTTCTTGGCTCTTTTTATCAAATTATGGACCTACGTCGAGAGGAAAGTATTGTAAAGGTCAAAAGCAGACAGTTTTTAAATCTGAGAGACGTTTTTCAACTTCCAATTAAATCAGGAATGTTTAATATTTTATGTTGTGAATCATTGCCGCTGTCAGAGAATATTTTCGAGCATAGAATGGACCAAATTTCAGGAAAAGGATTTATTCTTTGCAACAGTAATAAAGACTTTTTCATATTTTTTCCTCTTATTTAAATTTGAAGTTATATAGAGAAAATCAAAAATGAACGACTACAACATGATATACGGCGAAGGACATGCGACTCAAAATTTGGATCAGGCAAACCAAAATATAACAAAAAAAGATTTATCGGACCTTAGAGCGGAACTAAAAAATGGTAATTGATTAAGTGTCTATTAGTACTTATAACAAGCTCAATAATTTTTATTTCATTTATTTATTTCATTTGATTTTTAGATATTGAAAATATGAAAACGCAAATGGAAACGCGAATGATAGAAATTAAAAATGGTAAATGTTTAAAATCAATATTATATAAATACATATATACAAATTATTGATATCTGCTTCTATTTGTTAAATATATTTTGTGTTTCTTTCTAATTTACTTTAGACCTCAATACACAGCAAGAGGGAATAAAAAAATGCTAGGACGCATTCTGGAAGAGGTAAAAATCCAAAACTGCGGTGCACGTCCACCAAAAAGCACTCTCGTAGGGGTACCTTTTCATGATTTGGAAAACCTCATTTCTTTTAACAAATCTCTTGAAGAGAACGAGAACAAATATGGCCAAATGGTTAGAATAATCAGTACTTTAAACTATTTAAAAATAATTATTTCTTTTTTCCATCTTTTATCTTTATTTCCAGGTTACCGAGTTAAAAGAGCTGACTAGTTCGAATGCTGATAAATTTGTGTCTTTGTGTTGGCGAAAAATGATAACGGACGAAGTTGCGCAGAAAATGTGCTGGAGAGGCACAGATGACAAACTGGCGGTCAGACCTCTTTGCTTAACAACAGCAATAAAACGTATGATTATTTTATATAAATAAAATTTAATATCCTTATAATGTTTTACAACTTTTACAGACGCAGCTAACGATAAATTTCCCAACCAGACGGCAGGGTTTGAAAAAAACTGCATCAACTTTTTCCAGCATGCCAAAACGCGCACATTAAGAAAAGCGTTGCGGCAAAAAAAGCCAAAATGAATAATTGCATTTATTATATTAATAAATATAGCCGAAGGCCTCAAATATTCCATTATTAAATTAATATTAATAAATAATAAATAACATGGCAGCCTTTATTGAATATCAAGCCAATATCAAGCCTTGATGTTGAATTGTTTTAAACAGTTGATATTGACATAAATTCAAGCCAATATCAAGCCTTGATATTGAATTGTTTTAAACAGTTGATATTGGCTTGATATTCAGGACATATCAATACTTGATAGCAATGACCAATTTGAATTGATTTCGCTATCATTATCAAGTTGACGTCAAGGCTATATCAAGCATCACAGCAATAGCAAGCGCTTGACATAACCCTTGATGGCAACTTGATATCAACTTTACGTCAAGGGTAAATGTTTGCTGGGTACGCTACTTTCGTGTTTGTGTGCAAATAATGCCTTGCTGATGGCAGTTACTCCAGAGCCTCGATTTGCGTCGTAAATTGGGACCGCAAAAAGACGACGCAAATCGAAACAACGCAAATCGAAATTATTTTGGGCATGTATGCATAGTTTTTCATTAATATGTTCCTGGTTGTTAGTTTAATGAAAACAATGGTGATTCTTTTAAGAACAACCCCTTTCAAGTTAATATTTTAAACTTATTTAAAGAAAATTTAAATTTTAGCGACGCAAATTAAAATTTAAACGACGCAACTCAGAAAATCCGAAAATTTATTAACGACGCAAATCGGGGCGACGCAAATCGAGGCTGTGGTGTATTCAAAAAAACATAGGCTGCAAATGCAAAAAACAATGGTAGCATAGTAGTGCACCCATATTTGACGGTCAGAGCTAATACAGAGATAATGCTAAAAATAGCCGAAACCACTCAAAAGACTCAAAGCAAATTCTCCTCACTGATATATAACCTGGCAGTACGGGTTGGCTTGAGTTGAAGAATAAAAATACATTTGCTTATTAAATTGTATCAAATGGATTAATTTATTTATTTTTATTAATTTCTTGTTGGGCAGCATTAAGTGCCAAAACAATGAGTTTGGCTCCAATGGACCAAGAATACGTTCAACTTTGTGAATATTTTCCGAAAAATGTATAAGCCGGCTCTTGCCCGACATGTTGTTGCTCTTTTTATGGCCGTATGGAAGTGCTGAACATTTATTACTTACGTTATATAATTATACCCTTAACCCATAAAATGGGTAAATAAGGGTATAATGGTTTTGTGCAAAAGTATGTAACAGGCAGAAGGAAGCATCTCCGACCCCATAAAGTATATATATTCTTGATCAGCATCAACAGCCGAGACGACATAGCCATGTCCGTCTGTCCGTCTGTCTGTCCGTCTGTCCGTCTGTATGAACGCGTGGATCTCAGAGACTACAAGAGCTAGAGACTTCTGATTTTGTATTTAAGTTCTCCTATACCATGAGCAGAACAAGTTTGCATCAAATTATCGATAACTATTCTGGTTTCCGATATACACATAATATCGATATCGAATTTGAAAAATCGAAAAACGAGGGTTGACGTAATGGGTAATGATAGAATTTTTCTAAAAATTTCGTCCAAATCGGTTGAGAAACACCGGAGATATTGAACTTAATCGATTGAAGCTAAGTCAGTATACCAAAGTCTTATATAAATTAAATATATTTATTGCAACTGGGTTCAGGGTATCTTCTAGTGGGGCTCTGCCGACTAGAGCCTTCTTACTTGTTTTCATTGTTCAACACTACTTTACGTCCGTAACTACGGGGTATGTTATAAATGCGTACGGGGTTATGTTATCACTGTACGTGCGGTTTTTGAAACCATTTTTTTTTATACCCTTCACACATGTGAAACAGGGTATATTGAGTTTGTCATGAATCTGTAACGTATTAAAGGAATGATGGGAGACCCCATAAACTATGTATCAAAATGATCAGGACGAGCTCATGAATTGATTTCTGCGTGTCCGTCCGTCCGTCGGTCTGTCTGTTTCAACACGATTTCCGGCCAAACTGCTGAGCCGATCTTGATGAAAATCTTAAATCATGTCGGGTTTGTTCACTATGAAATTTCATTTCGATCGGAGCATTCTACGACATAGCCACCATACAAATTGACCATATCGTACAATCAAAAAAAAAAAAAAAAAAGAGTCCATGTGTAAAGAGTATCATGCATAGTCTTGGCATAGCCAAAATTAACTATGCGGCACTTGTTTTTTTTTTTTAATACATTTTTATGGTACGGGTGCTGTGCGGGAGACTTTAAAAATCTCTTGGTTCAAGTCTGTTAGATAAAATGTGAATATAGGAGCACTACGCTCACTGCTGAGCTGCAAACTCAATAACAAGTCGACTCATCGATGCCCAAACCTATAAGATACACAAAAAGTAAAACGTTGTAAATCGTAAAATTTATCATTTTTGGCATCTTTTGTGTTCCATTTCAAAGTATGGAAAATGGAAATTTCAATTTTTTACTTCAGTTAATTCAAATGTAAAACGAAAAGAATTTGGGAATATAGAAAGATGACAGCCTTTTTATTTAAACAAGTGGAAACGTTGCAGTCGGACGCAACCGACTGCGGTATACTCGATACCAGTATTAAAACCGGTAGAAACAGGCCTGATTGCAAAAGGGTACGGTTGCGGAAGGGGTGTGCGCTTCCTTAAAGATTCTACGATGCAGATGGGGATTCCAACAGCTGTCTTCAATGCAAATTTGGTGACTCTAGCCTAAAGTTTGTAAAGGATGACCAAAGGGGGGCTGAGGGCGTTATGGGTGGGTGTGGCATTCAAATTTTTTATGTTGATCTTTGTGGAATGTCAATTGCTATCTTCACACCAAATTTTGTTAATCCAGCTCAAAATTTGTAAAAGGTGCGGAAAGGGAGGGCTGGGGGCGGAATGGGCGAGTGTGGCATCCACATTATTGCTGGAGATCTTTGTGGAATGTCAATGGCTATCTTCATACCAAATTTGGTGGTTCTTGCTAAAAGTATGCAAAAGGTGGGAAAGGGGGGCGGAATGGGTGAGCGTGGCTCCAAAACTTTGATGCTGTTTTTTCGTGGTCGTTGCCAGCTATCTTCCTACCAAATTTGGTTGCTCTAGCTCCACTACTTTGTAAGAAGCACGCATTCCCGTTTTTGACGAAGCGTTGGGACGGATGGGGGCCGCTAGGGCAGTATTGATGGGCGTGGCATCCAAACTTTTGATGCAGTTTTTTGGGGGTTGCTAGTAGCTATCTTTTTACCAAATTTGGTAGTTCTAGCTGTAAGGATGTGCGAAATATGTGGATTTATCGGTTTTGAGCTATCGAATTTATCGATTTGCCAGCCCCTCAGTTATCGTAAACCCCAATCTTGACACTCTAATTTACTATCCCATAGAGAAAGAGAATTGGAAAGTTTCAAGTCTCTAGCTTGAAGGGTGTGGAAAAAACTTGCAACCATACGGACGGACAGACGGACAGACACCATGAGGGACATTGCACATAACCAATATACTCTATACCTTCGGAATCGAGTGTAAAAAGGGTCGACATATATTTTAAAATAATTTTCACTTTTCTGAGAGTTACAAGCTAGTAATTATCGTAAAAAGGAGTGATATGATTATATATGGTTGCTTTGAATCAAAAATTATATATGAAACACTTTCGTTATTTTTTTATATACCCTTAACCCATAAAATGGGTAAATAAGGGTATAATGGTTTTGTGCAAAAGTATGTAACAGGCAGAAGGAAGCATCTCCGACCCCATAAAGTATATATATTCTTGATCAGCATCAACAGCCGAGACGACATAGCCATGTCCGTCTGTCCGTCTGTCTGTCCGTCTGTCCTTCTGTATGAACGCGTGGATCTCAGAGACTACAAGAGCTAGAGACTTCAGATTTTGTATTTAAGTTCTCCTATACCATGAGCAGAACAAGTTTGCTTCAAATTATCGATAACTATTCTGGTTTCCGATATACACATAATATCGATAACAATAATATATCGAATTTGGAAAATCGAAAAACGAGGGTTGACGTAATGGATAATGATAGAATTTTTCTAAAAATTTCGTCCAAATCGGTTGAGAAACACTGGAGATATTGAACTTAATCGATGGAAGCTAAGCCAGTATACCAAAGTCTTATATAAATGAAAGATATTTATTGCAACTGGGTTCAGGGTATCTTCTAGTCGGGCTCTCCCGACTTGAGCCTTCTTACTTGTTTGACCTTGGTATATTGGTGCAATTAAATCGTTACGATGTTACCAGCTGCACTTGCAAAAATAAATAAATCGCAAGAATTCAGTGCTTATAAAACTGTAATATATGAAAGTGTTTTTCGAGGCAATAAATTGAATTGTGATTGACATACTCTGTGCATTGAACAATAGCTTGCAAGTGTCCGACATTCAGTGGCTCTAGAACTTTATTTCGCATGCGTGTGCATATAAAATCAAAAACATATTCAACATGCCGAATACTGTTGAGGTGATTAATAATCCTGCAGTTCCGTCACTTGGTGCTCCGTTTTATAAAGCTAAGGCCAAGGCTTTTAACGAGCAAGTGAAGCGGATGGCCAAAGCTATTGCTCCGGAGCATATTGGGCATCTCAGCGAAGAGGAGTTGGCGATCCGGCTTAAAGGTCTAAAAGCGCGCAGCAGCAATTCAACAGTATGCATTACGCATTGGAGGAGCTGGATTATAATGAAATCGGGAGTGAATTACGTGAATCTTTTGATGAATTATCAATACTCGTTGAGACTAGCTTGCGCCGCGAACTTAATAAGCGAAAGTTATCATCGCCTTTGTGTTCGACCATGAGGCATGAAGCATCTGCTGACAATCACACAGTGTCTCAGAGCCGGATTCGATTGCCTGAGCTTAAGCTTCCAGAGTTCAGCGGAGGCTGCACAAAGTATTCAGATTTCATTTCAATGTTCTCGTCAATCGTTGACAGCGACCCAGGATTATCAGACGTAGAGAAGTTTCAGCATTTGCGATCGTGCCTGAAAGGACCAGCCCTGGAGTGTGTTTAATCGTTGGAAATCAGCAGTGCTAACTATTCAATTGCGTTAGATTTACTAAAAAAGCGGTTTAATAACAAGCTTCTTATTTTTCAGGCACATGTCACTGAGATTTTGGGTTTGGATTGCATCGAGTCGTCGTCAGCGGTTAAACTTCGAACCCTTTCGGATACCGTAAACGCCAACATCCGCGCTCTTCAAGGCATGGGCAGCGTTGAGCAGATTGCAGGCTTTATTATTGTGCACAGCTTGCTACAGAAAGTGTACAAGGCAACTCAGACCAGTTGGGAGGAGACAGCACCGATGGATACAATCCCGACCTGTGAACAATTCATGGGTTTTTTGGATAGACGATGTCAAAGGTTGGAAAATGTGGAACACGCTATGGCAACGTATACGCCTAGCTCCAAGGTGGGAAAAAGTAGCAAAACCCTTAACAACAGTAGAAAAGCCTTTGTCGCTACTAACTCCAGCACAAATGGATGCGTGTTTTGTGAATCATCAGGCCATTTGATTTACAATTGCTCCCGTTTTGGAAATCTGTCTCCGCAACTGCGTCTTCGCGAGGTTAAGAAGCTGTCTCTTTGCATTAATTGCCTGCGCAAGGGGCATAGAATGAAAGAGTGCAGTTCGACCGCCTGCAATCGTTGTAAGGCCAAGCATCACACTCTTCTTCATTTTGAGACTCAGATTGAGTGCTCTCAAATTATATCTGCTCCGCATGCGCCTGCTGCAAAATCCTCGTCAACACTTGTAGCCCAAAATCTCAGTCAAGACATTGTGCTATTGGCAACTGCTGTCATCAGCGTTAGGAGTCGCAATGGTGTTCTTGTTCCTTGCCGTGCTCTACTCGATTCTGGTTCGCAGGTGCACATTATTACATCCCGTTTAGCTCACTACCTCCAGCTACGTAAGCATCGGTCGCCTACTTTGATTTCAGGAATAGGGGAGTCTAGTGTTGACTCAGAAGGCTATGCAGCTGATATAAGTCTTAAATCGCGAACAACTGATTACGCTGCTAGCATCTCAGTTTTAATAGCTCCGTCTATACTGGAAATCAGCGAGCTATGGTGTTAGCACTGATCGTTGGAATATACCCTCAAATATTCAATTGGCTGATCCACAATTCTTTAAGCCGCAACAAATCGATCTTCTAATTGGAGCTGCTCTGTTTTTTGAATTGTTATGCGTTGGCCAAATTAAACTCGCCCCTGGCTTACCCATTCTCCAAAAAACTTAATTAGGTTGGATAGTGACAGGAGGAACGTCGTCAACAAGCCCTGCCTCATTGATGGCCACTCGCTCGATTTCAACGCCAACTACTAGCCCTGATCATAAGCTTGATGGAATCAATGGAATGGATTAGAATCCTGCTCTAGTGTAGTAAATGAATCTACTAAGGAGGAACTTGACTGTGAAGCCCATTTTAAACAAACTTTTGCTCGTTTAGGCACTGGCGAATATTCGGTTCGCCTTCCAGTTAAACATCCTGTGGATCTGATTGGGGATTCCTATCAGCAAGCTTATCGTCGTTTTTGTAACCTGGAACGCAAATTGGAGCGTCATCCTGAGTTGAAGTCTCAGTATTCCGCGTTCATCAAAGATATGTGGACCTTAATCACATGTCTATTGTTGAGTCGCACATGCTAAGTCGCTGCAAGTATTATTTACCTCATCATTGCGTGCTGAAAGAGGATAGCTCAACCCCTAAGCTTAGAGTTGTGTTTGATGGTTCAGCTGTGTCTTCGTCTGGTTATTCGCTTAATGAAATCCTCATGACAGGCCCAACAATTTAACGCAAGCTTTTCAGCACTCTTTTGCAATTGAGAACATTTCCAGTAGCCTTGACTGGTGACATTTGCAAAATGTATAGGTGCGTTAGGATGGCTGAATCCGACTCGTACCTGCAATGCATCCTTTGGCGTGATGCGCCTCATCAGAAAATTCAAGTTTTCAAACTCGATACCGTTACCTATAGCACAAAGACAGCTTCTTTTCTGACAGTTCGGGCCATGCAGCAATTGGCCATTGATGAAAAAAGATCGTTTCCTGTTGAATCTAAGGTGGTCTTGAGCAATTTCTACGTAGATGATCTCATCACTGGAGGCGACTCTGCCCAAGAAGTAGTTGAAGTCATGCATCAAACAGTCAGTCTTTTACGGAAAGGGAATTTCAAGCTTCGGAAATGGTGTTCCAATGAAGCTAGCGTGCTTCAAAAGGTGCCTGATGAAGACAAAGAGACCTTTCTAAAGTTTGATGATGGCACAGATATCACTAAGACGCTTGGATTGGCATGGGATTCAGCTTCAGACTGCCTTCTGTTTAACTTCTCTCCGATGAAAGCGCCTGGCAGGCCTAGCAAACGGACTGTACTTTCTACCATTGCTCGATTCTATGATCCGCTTGGGCTTATCGGACCCGTGATATCCAAGGCCAAGATCTTTATGCAGCACATTTGGAGAGAACATTTGGATTGGGATGAAAGTCTTCCTGCTTCTTTGCATTGTTCCTGGAACAGTTTGTGTGCTGACATTTCTAATACGGAGAAAATAAAGCTTCCGCGTCTGGTTATAGTTCCAAAGGGAATCATCGAAGTTCATGGATTTAGTGATGCTAGCATTGAAGCTTACGGTGGATGCATTTACGTCGTATCTATAACAGGTGGAAGGCGCGTAGCTCATCTTTTGTGCTCTAAGTCGAGTTGCACCCTTGCGGACTCTTACAATACCAAAGCTGGAGTTATCTGCTGCTGCACTTCTTTCACAGCTAATTCGAGAGGTAGCTCAAATGAATTTGTTCAATTGCAGGTTTTATTGTTGGTCGGTTTCTGCAGTTGTCTTATCTTGGATACGTGATGAGCCTTCCCGATTCCAAACGTTTACAGCTTACCGCATATCGTTAATCCAAGAATTATCGACAGGAATGGAATGGCGCCACGTACCAACGGCATGCAATCCGGCAGACATTCTGTCTAGAGGAGTACTTCCCAGCGAGCTTAATCATCGTTATGGTCTCATGGTCCCGATTTCTTAACCAAGGGAAAGTGCGAATGGCCTGCATCATGTCTGCCGGCCCAGACGCTTCCAGAGCTCCGGCAAAGAGTACTAATTGGTGTTTCTAAATGTCCTGATGTCAGCATAGGATGTAAATTTGTAAACTCCTTTCATCACCTACGGCGTGTGTTCGGTGTCATACATAAATTTCGATATCAAATCCGGCATCCCGGTGTTACAGCAGAGTGGATACACAAAGGCACCCAATTACTGTTGCGCAGCATCCAGATGGCTAACCTAAGCGATGAATATAGGGCTCTTCAAAGCAGACGAATGATCAAATCATCCAGCTCTATTGCCTCGCTTACCCCGTTCATGGATGAGTGTGGACTTCTTCGTGTTGGTGGCCGTCTAAAGCACTCGAGTCTGGATTTCGATGCTCATCATCCTGTAATTCTTCCAAGCCATCATCCTGTCACACGCGCCATCATCATGCATTTTCACAGGCGTCAGCTGCATGCTGGACCTCGTTCGCTTCTTGCTCACATTCGGCTTCACTATTGGCCTATTGGTGGTCGCAAGACTGTCTCCAGCGTGACAAGCAAATGCATCATGTGCTTTCGAGCTAAACCGGTCCTAGCTGAGACAATCATGGCGGATCTTCCCCGGGATCGTGTGAGTGGTTCGCATCCTTTCGCTGTCACTGGAGTGGACTACTGTGGACCATTTTACTTCAAGAGTGAAGTTCGAAACAAGGGTCCTGTAAAATGCTACATCTCGGTGTTCATTTGCTTTGCGACAAAGGCAGTGCATCGCGAACTGGTTCCTGATTTGTCTACAGCAGCTTTTCTAATGCACTTAAGCGTTTCATTCTAACTAGATGTAAACCTACTCGCATATGGTCGGACAATGCTACTAATTTCGTGGGAGCAAAGAATAAACTAGCTGATCTCAAGCGGCTCTTCCTCAGCGAGAAGCATATCAACACTGTCCGAGAGTTTTGTACTTCCGATGACATTGAATGGGATTTTATCCCATCTCGTTCGCCACACTTCGGTGGACTTTGGGATGCGGCGGTGAAGACAGCAAAATATCATTTTTATCGATCGGTCGGACCCTCGCTTTTGCCCCTGGATAATCTTCGCACACTCGTTTGCCACATTGTCGCTATAATAAACTCACGACCTCTTTTTCCACTTTCAGAGCACCCTGCAGATCTGGATGTACTAACTCCTGCGCACTTCCTTGGTAGTGTGCCACTCGTACTGTACCCAGAGCCTGCTGTCACTACGCTGAACGTTAGCCGCCTAGATCGCTGGCAGCGTATAGCGTATTACCAACAAATTTTCTGGAATCGCTGGCGTGAGGAATATTTAACGCTTCTTCAGCAGCGCTCCAAATGGTGGACATTGCAGCCTGGTGTTCTTATCAATGATGTCGTTCTGGTAAAGGACGAAAACTTGCCACCCCTTAAATGGCCACTGGCTCGTGTGGTAGAGCTTGTTGCTGGTGCTAACGGCGTCTCCCGAGTAGCTGTTCTCAAGACATCAACTGGGATTGTCAAGAGAGCTGTGCGCAAATTATGTGCACTTCCCAAACAGGATGTTGTTGAAAGCCCATGTCTTCCAACGGGGGGAGAATGTTTGGTTACGCAGTTAACTAAACCAAAACCAGCATCAACAGAACCATAACTCTCTTATCTCTAATCGCTATAACCTATCATGCTCTGCGCAGCATAAGAGCAACTTAACGTAAAGTCCAACTATTGTTATGCATAAGCTCTTATATTTAGTTTATTACATTGTCTATTGTTTGCCCTTGGCCTTCAGCTGAGTGCAAGCCGCTGCTGCAGTTCTGCAGCCGTTCAGTTTTATCAAATTCGTCGGTAGCTCAACTTCGGTCGTTTGTCTGTTTCGCGACAAACGAAAAAATCGCTAATTATTGCACAGCCCAAATCGGGGTTAGATGCAAAACACAACCTTAAAAATTTGTCAATTAATTTAAGTTCGGCCACGAAGGAAAATTCAAATATATGTATTATACTCATCAATGCAAATCTCGCAGCATTTATAATTTGTTGAGAGACATTTCGGAAATTCGATAGCTATTAAAAAAGCTCAATAGCTCAACATCATTATTTACCGCGTTTATTACGGCAGGATCCAAGACGGGAACCATACTACTAATAGCAGGGGATACTGCAGGAGATATATTCGGACAATCACTTGGAGTTGGAGATAATGATAGAACTGGCGACAATTCTACGTTACTAGGCACGGGTGAAAGCGACGAGGGTGAAGGGGCAATCATTAACAGAACATTCAAAAATTCAGACTCCAACCGGCGAGTAGACAATGACTCAAATTTAAAATTATTGAGAAATTCCAAACTCGAATCAATGTCAGTCACTAGCATGCTTGCCGTCTTTTTTAGTTTTGAAAACTGATTTCTCTCAATGCACATAGGGCATGACCAACGCACACCACCACAGCCGGGCTTGGCTACAGCAGTGATCTTGTCACATTCACGCCCAGTAAGACCTGCACATTTAGCATGCATAAAATTCTCACACAACCAGCAATGAACAAATTGAGGCCGTGCAGAATCGTCAGACTGCTTAAATGTACAAGACTTTTTGCAGCACGACATATTTACCACTGCGGTCAAACTAACGAAAATAGGTTGAGAGAGCACAGAACGGACAAAACGGCGCACAGAAAATCTAAATCTCTAAACTTTAAAATGAATAAGCTTTAATTTAATATTTCATAATTTAAAATCAAAAATCTACATTTTTCATTTGATAATTTGTATAATTTGCTCATATTACATATACAAAAATAAAATTTTTTATAGCACACTTTCTGATTGCTTTCTAGAACTAACAAGTAAAAAGGATCTAGTCGGGAGAGCCCGACTATAAGATACCCTGAACCCAGTTGCAATACATAAATTATATTTATAATTGACTTTGGTATACTGACTTAGCTTCAATCGATTAAATTCGATATCTCCGGTGTTTCTAAACCAATTTCGACGAAATTTTCAGAAAAGTTATATCGTTACCCATTATTTCAACCCTCATTTTTACATTTTCCAAATTCGATATTTTATTGTTATCGATACCATGTGTATATTGGAAACCAGAATAGTTATCGATAATTTGAAGCAAACTTGTTCTGCTCATGGTATAGGAGAACTTAAATACAAAATCAGAAGTCTCTAGCTCTTGTAGTCTCTGAGATCCACGCGTTCATACAGACGGACAGACGGACGGACAGATGGACATGGCTATATCGTCTCGGCTGTTGATGCTGATCAAGAATATATATACTTTATAGGGTCGGAGATGCTTCCTTCTGCCTGTTACATACTTTTGCACAAAACCATTATACCCTTTTTACCCATTTTATGGGTTAAGGGTATAAAGATAATAGAGTCAAGTATGGTCGTTTTAAATTTTTATTTAAAATGGCACATGCTCAAATTCAAATTGTTCATTTAAGGTTTGAAAACTTATTAATCAAGTCACTGCTTGTCCACATTGATTTGATACGAATTTTTTAAAATTATTTATTTAACTTAACAACAATAACTGAAAATTTTATAAATAATGATAAAATATTTTTGATTTTGCGTTGAAACGTGAAAACGTGAATAGTCCGGCTCTGCACAAAACTTTTATAGGTTTGGTACTTATCATATCCGAAAATCAAATATGTTTTTTTTTTTTTTTTTTTTGTGTGGTTTAAACAATCTTTATTCAGAATCTGTCATGTTTTGACAATGGCTAAATTTTGTGGAGTAATTGACGTTTACGTATACTTAACACTGACGTTAACTATATTTATGACGTGTCAAATCCGAAAGGGTGGTCAAGGGGATGGAATCTTGAGAGCCGTCGGGTCTGATAGCTGTTGTCCAGCAGCTGTTGCGCCAATACATTGCTGTGGTTCTCAAGTTTTATCATGTATTTCTGGCTATATTTAGTGATTGTTTCTTGTACCGTGGGCATCTTTAGGTCATTATGAACTACGTTGTTTCTAACAAGGTACGGTGCACCCACAAGTGTGCGCAGAACTTTGTTTTGGAATCGCTGTATAATTTGGATGTTAGACGCAGCTGCAGTTCCCCAGATCTGAATACCGTAGGCCCAGATGGGCTTGAGAATCGCCTTGTATAAAAGGACTTTGTTCACTAGACTGAGACGAGAGGAGGCGCCAGTACAGACCTTTGAAACGTATATTGAGCTGTGCTCTCTTGTTTGCCAAGTGTGCTCTCCAATTCAGTGTGCTGTCCAGTTTGCTGTTTTCAGCTTGTACAAGAGTCCTGGGTGCCATACCCTGTCAAATGCCTGTCGGACATCCAGAAACACTGCAGAACAATACATTTTCTTCTCCAGTGCGTTGGAGATATAGTTGGCGACCCTGTGGCACTGAATCAAATATGTAAATTTAAAAAAAATTCAGTTGAATGTATTGCAAAATCGGCAAAATCCTCAACTCAACCCTCCACGAGGGTGCCGGATGGGCAATGGGCATCGTACTGCCTCGAAACAAACGAGGGGTTCTTAGTGCTGAGGAGGGACAGCGCGGCGTATGGCCGAAGAGAACTGCACTCTGCTCGAAGGCTTCGGCAATACGAGAATGCGTGGTACGCCGAGGCAACAGGCGTCGCACAGTGGGGCCTTTTCTCGGATAGCTTATCAAAAATCATTTTTTTTCATGAACGCGTTTGGCAAAAGTGAAATATGTAATCGATAGAGAATACTTCAAAGATTATGGATCCAAAAGATTTTTTAAATCGGTTAATAATTATGGGTGGTAGAGCTCCTCAAAGTTGAGAAATTTTACGTGAGTACGAAAAAATTACAATTTTTACAGAAATTTACCACTTTCGAACTGAATATTGGGCGACGTACAAATCTACAAGTTATTTTTTTTTTAATTTCTGTATTTCCCCGTTTACCTATTTTTAATGTAAATCAATACCTTAGGTATATATTGTTTTTTACCTAGCTAATTGGAAAAGGGTTATACCAATTTTGCTTGCTTACCTAGCTAACTCAAAAATATGGTATAAAGTGCAAAATATGTCACTTGATGGCAACAGTTATTTCATAACTTCATAAGAGGAAACACTTGTTGTTTATTGCTGCGAACAATAAGAAATTTTCAGATTGAATAGTATTTTTCAATATAATTCACGAAATTTTGATAAATAGGCGCAATAATGGATTTAATAAATTCGAAGATTTTTGAACTTTTTCGTGCTTCTGAAAATATTAACGATTTTCAAGTGGCATTGCTTAAAGAGATTGGCGTACTCGAAAACGCTAGTTGTGCGCTTCAGACACAAATTAAATTCATTCACGCTAACTTGAAGCGAAAATGGAACTTGGTCCATAGAACCATGTCGGCTTTCATAAAAAAGCATGAAAATTGGTTGGAGGAATGTACAAAATTCGGATATTCAGAACAGGAAGAAGTTTACCCATCGACTAGCCGAGGAAGAGGAAGGCCGCAAAAAAGTATGGAGGAGTGTTCATGTGTTACAAGGAAACGTAAGCTTGAGGATGCTACGGATAGCTTAACAGCTGAACATCTGTCAGAAGCACTTTCATCCAAGTATATGAAGGAACAAGAGAGGACAAGAGCGACATTTACGAAAGCTGTGCAGGTCGCCAGTTCTTTACGGCTGTATAGGATTAAGGAAAGTATTCCCACGCCTCCAAACTCAGTCGGAATTAAGTACACTCACGAAGAAGCGTTTTCCCTATTTATGGACTTGGGACTGACTAAGGAGAAATATGATATTTTACGCAGCTCCTTAAAAAGACATAACGTCAAAGTTCTTCCCGGATATAAAAAATTGTATTTGCCAAAAAGGAAGCAGTGCCACCTAATACAATAATAACAGAGACATCTGTAGAAGTAAAACTCCAGGATTTAATGGATCACACTGCTAGGCGTATAGTTGAAAGTTTGCCTGATGGAGAGGTCGAGCTTCTTCCTGAAAATCTGACTCTACTCAATAAGTGGGGATGTGATGGATCGTCTGGACAAAGCATATACAAACAAATTATACAGACAGATGACGAAACTATTTCTGATGAAAATATGTTTATGGCTTCTGTAGTTCCCTTACGCCTTAGGAGTGAAACTTCTGAACATTGGAAAAATCGCCGACCATCATCGATTCATTATTGTCGCCCTATTTTCTTCAAATATGCGAAGGAGTCGTCTGAATTGATTAAATCAACTGTAACCGACACACAATATCAAATTAGCCAACTGAAGCCTACTGTTTTTCAAACCAAGAGTCGAAAAACATTCACGGTGAATTTTGATTTCTTCCTGACAATGATTGATGGAAAAGTCTTAAATGAAATTACAAACACCTCCTCAACATTGAGGTGTCCCATTTGTAAAAAAAACTCAAGACTTTCACAGTTTAGACGACTCAACGGGTGAGGAGAACTGCTACGAATATGGAATTTCTCCGTTGCATTGCAGAATAAAGTGTATTGAATTTATTCTGAAGCTCGCGTATACACTTCCTCGGCCAGGAGAAACAAAAACGGATAATACGCCTCGTGAGGATATGCAGAGAAGAAAGGAAGTTATACAAGCTGAGTTCTCTCGGAAGCTAGGAATAAAAGTTGACTGTCCAAAGCACGGATACGGGAATACGAATGATGGAAATACTTCGAGGAGATTTTTTGAAAATGATCAAATAACAACTTTGATAACAGGTGTTCATAATGAGATCATTAAAAGGTTTGCTGTTATCCTAAATGTTATAAACTGCAAAGAAATGATAGATGGTGCAAAATTTGGCGAATACGCATCAAAAACAGCTCAACTTTTGACTGGATTGTATCCTCAGAAAAAACTAACCCCCACGGTACATAGGATTTTGGCTCATGGAAAGGACTTAATAGAATATCAGTGCTTACCTATTGGAGAGCTGTCCGAAGAAGCACAGGAATGTAAAAACAAGGACTACAAGAGGTTCAGATACACTAATACGTGCAAAATTTCTCGGGTGCGACAAAATGGAGACCTTTTCAACATGCTGGCAGCCTCATCGGATCCACTTCTTGCATCGCTGAGACATGTGCGATCACGAAAGGATTTGGAAGATAGCAACTATAGTTCCGAAATGTTGAGTTTATTAGATGTTAACCTTACTAGCATTAATGTTGATGATTATTTGGTTGAAAATCAGCCATCGATAGAAAATATTAAAAATTAACCTCAAAAAATCACCCAAAAATAAGAATTTAAATTTTATGTATTTAAGTTAGAAAATCGAATAAAAACAACAAAAAATGCGAAATAGTCATTGAAGTTATAAAAAATTTTCAGTTATGATTAAAAACAAACGTTTTTAATTGGAATTTTACAGGCAAAATGTGCTGGAAATATTTATTGACTTTGACCTTGAATATTTAAGCACCACGGATACCTAGCACTCTTGGCGAACATTCATAACATAAAGCTTGAAAAGTCATCTATTAATTGCTTTTTAAATTTTTGAAATCGCTTCATTAGTTTAGAAGATATGATTTTTGATAAGCTAAATGAGCAAAGGCCCCACTGTGCGTCGCTACCCAGCTAGGGTGAGCTCTGTACCGCTCAAAGGCCCCAGCTTTGCGAGGGTAGAGGATAAACCAAGGCAAGACCTGGCGGTGGGGAGCTCCAAACCACTCAAAGGCTGCGAGGGCGAGGGGCAAACCAAAGCAACAGACGCCATACTGTGTGGAAATCCCATCCGTGGAAGATGCTACAAACAACAATGGAGCTGAGGGTCATACAGGTCAACCTAAATAAAAGCAAGTTTGCTGCGACGGAGCTCCTGATAACCCTGGAGCCAGGGCTCGCCATCGTCGCCTTAGTCCAGGAGCCTTGGAAAGCATCGGGAAACAAGGTTTCTGCACTAAAAAAATCCAAACTACAACATAATTTACCCGACAACAGTGAGAAAAGCAGGGACCGTGATCCTAGCAAGGATAGGTATCTATGCCTACTTATTGTCTAATTACTGACGACCTCACAGTAGCAGAGCAAGAAGGTGGGAGAGACGAGCCAATCCTGATGGCATGATGCTATAAGACGCATGACACAGATGCACCACCTCAAGAGCTCGCTCGACTGGTGACGGAGGCCGACTCAAAGAAGCTGGCCCTCATCATCGGTGTATTTAATCTAATCTATATGGTAGATATTGGAGTTTTTAAACTCGATACCGAAGGTAAAGAGTATATTGAGTTTGTGCAATGTCCGTCATTGTGTCTGTCCGTCTGTATGAACGCAACTGTTCCCACACCCTTCAAGCTAGAGCCTTGAAACTTTCCAATTCTCTTTATTTATGGGATAGTAAATTAAAGTGTCTAGATAGGGGTTCTACGATAACTGGGGGCTGGCAAATCGATAAATTCGATAACTCAAACCGATAAATCCACATATTTCGCACATCCTTACAGCTAGAACTACCAAACCCCCCAAACTGCATCCAGAATTTTGGAGCCACGCCCACCCATTTCGCCCCCAGCTCCCCCGCATTTTGAAATCAGAAATAGCTATATCTCCCACAGTTTTTTAGCTAGAGCCACCAAATTTGGTGCCCAGTTAGGTGATGATGACCCCCAAACTCTGCATCAAAAGTTTGGATGCCACGCCTACCGAGACTGCCCTAGCCGCCCCCATCCACCCCAACGCTTCGTCAAAAACGGGAAAGCGTGTATCTTCCAGAGTTGTGGAGCTAGAGCCACAAAATTTGGTAGAAAGATAGCTGGCAACGACCCCTAAAAATCTACATCAAAGTTTTGGAGCCACGCCAACCCATTTCGCTCCCCTTTCCCCACCTTTTACCAACATTTAGCATGAGTCACCAAATTTGGTATGAAGATAGCAATTGACATCCCACATTGATCTGCATCAAAAATTTGGATGCCACGACCACTCATACCGCCCCCAGCCCCCCTTTCCCCACTTTTACAAACTTCGAGCTAGAGTCACCAAATTTGATATGAAGATAGCCATTGACATTTCACATAGATCTGCAGTATTAATTTGGATGCCACGCCCACCCATACCGCCCCCAGCCCCCTTTTCCCCAATTTTTACAAACTTCGAGCTAGAGTCACCAAATTTGGTATGAAGATAGCAATTGACATTCCACACAGATCTGCATCAAAAATTTGGATGCCACGCCCCCTACGCTCAGCCCCCTTCCCCACCTTTACATTTTCGACTAGCACCAATGGTAGAAAGCATGCATCCACAGCTGCATCAAAATTGGTCCACGCAGCATCCGCCCCCCCTTTTCCCCATTTTACAAACTTCGAGCTAGAGTCACCAAATTTGGTATGAAGATAGCAATTGACATTCCACACAGATCTGCATAAAAAATTTGGATGCCACGCCCACCCATTTCGCCCCCAGCCCCCTTTCCCCACTTTTAACAATTTTCGATCTAGAGTCACCAAATTTGGTATGAAGATAGCAATTGACATTCCACAAAGATCTGCATCAAAAATTTGGATGTCACGCCCAGCCATACTGCCCCAGCCCCTTTTTCCCCACTTTTTACAAACTTCGAGCTAGAGTCACCAAGTTTGGAAGGAAGATAGTTGGTGGCATCTCCATCTGCATCGGAGAATCTTTAAGGCAGCGTACACCCCTGCCCCATCCGTACCCCTTTGCAATCAGGCCTCTTTTTACCTGTTTTAATACTGGTATCGAGTATGCCGCAGTCGGTTGCGTCTGACTGCAACGTTTCCACTTGTTTTTAATCATTTTAATCGAAAACCTAAGCAATCGACTAACTTATCTGTAAGACTTTTAAATAAATATAAGTTTGTGGATACTTTCGTCCTTTTCAACCTTACAGTGCATTTTACGACCAATTACAATAAAATGTTGGCCTATTTGCTCCCATACGAATGAAATTATAGCAATAATAAGTAAAATACAGTAAACGCTTACTTTTATCAAGGTAAATTTTATAAACACAACTATTATTACGAAGATTGCATGAGTGGTGTTTTTATTTCTTTTGCATGTTCTTACCACTTTTTATAAAGCACAAAAATAAAAATAAATTTTCCAACTATTGTATCAATCAAAACTTATATTATACGTTAAGGGGATGCTCTAAGCATTATAAAAAAATTACTAAAACAATTTAAAAACTAGATGTTTGTTTTTTGGCCGGTTAGCAAAAGTTGCTTTGTGGCTTATTCTTTTCGCAGTTGTAAATCAATTTCAGTGTTATAAATTTCGTATCTATTTGTTGCGTATATCAAGTACCATCTTCAAGGATACACAAATTCATTAACATTTGCCTGATGCGCCAAATACTGAAACAGAAACGGAATAGTAAAATCTAATATGTACCGTAAATCTTGTAAAAGCTAGTATAGGTGTGCGCTGGCTATACTAAAACAAAGTGTAAATATGAAAAAAATAATTTATTTTAAACAATTATTCAACACCTTGTCTGATATTGTAGCCGATATAGAAAGCATGTAGTTACTCTGATACCGAAGGTAAAGAGTGTTTTGGTTTTGTGCAATGCTCGAAGGCTTCGGCAATACGAGGATGCGTGGTACGCCGAGGCAACAGGCGTCGCACAGTGGGGCCTTTTCTCGGATAGCTTATCAAAAATCATTTTTTTTCATGAACGCGTTTGGCAAAAGTGAAATATGTAATCGATAGAGAATACTTCAAAGATTATGGATCCAAAAGATTTTTTAAATCGGCTAATAATTATGGGTGGCAGAGCTCCTCAAAGTTGAGAAATTTTACGTGAGTACGAAAAAATTACATTTTTTACAGAAATTTACCACTTTCGAACTGAATATTGGGCGACGTACAAATCTACAAGTTATTTTTTTTTAATTTCTGTATTTCCCCGTTTACCTATTTTTAATGTAAATCAATACCTTAGGTATATATTGTTTTTTACCTAGCTAATTGAAAAAGGGTTATACCAATTTTGCTTGCTTACCTAGCTAACTCAAAAATATGGTATAAAGTGCAAAATATGTCACTTGATGGCAACAGTTATTTCATAACTTCATAAGAGGAAACACTTGTTGTTTATTGCTGCGAACAATAAGAAATTTTCAGATTGAATAGTATTTTTCAATATAATTCACGAAATTTTGATAAATAGGCGCAATAATGGATTTAATAAATTCAAAGGTTTTTGAACTTTTTCGTGCTTCTGAAAATATTAACGATTTTCAAGTGGCATTGCTTAAAGAGATTGGCGTACTCGAAAACGCTAGTTGTGCGCTTCAGACACAAATTAAATTCATTCACGCTAACTTGAAGCGAAAATGGAACTTGGTCCATAGAACCATGTCGGCTTTCATAAAAAAGCATGAAAATTGGTTGGAGGAATGTACAAAATTCGGATATTCAGAACAGGAAGAAGTTTACCCATCGACTAGCCGAGGAAGAGGAAGGCCGCAAAAAAGTATGGAGGAGTGTTCATGTGTTACAAGGAAACGTAAGCTTGAGGATGCTACGGATAGCTTAACAGCTGAACATCTGTCAGAAGCACTTTCATCCAAGTATATGAAGGAACAAGAGAGGACAAGAGCGACATTTACGAAAGCTGTGCAGGTCGCCAGTTCTTTACGGCTGTATAGGATTAAGGAAAGTATTCCCACGCCTCCAAACTCAGTCGGAATTAAGTACACTCACGAAGAAGCGTTTTCCCTATTTATGGACTTGGGACTGACTAAGGAGAAATATGATATTTTACGCAGCTCCTTAAAAAACATAACGTCAAAGTTCTTCCCGGATATAAAAATTGTATTTGCCAAAAAGGAAGCAGTGCCACCTAATACAATAATAACAGAGACATCTGTAGAAGTAAAACTCCAGGATTTAATGGATCACACTGCTAGGCGTATAGTTGAAAGTTTGCCTGATGGAGAGGTCGAGCTTCTTCCTGAAAATCTGACTCTACTCAATAAGTGGGGATGTGATGGATCGTCTGGACAAAGCATATACAAACAAATTATACAGACAGATGACGAAACTATTTCTGATGAAAATATGTTTATGGCTTCTGTAGTTCCCTTACGCCTTAGGAGTGAAACTTCTGAACATTGGAAAAATCGCCGACCATCATCGATTCATTATTGTCGCCCTATTTTCTTCAAATATGCGAAGGAGTCGTCTGAATTGATTAAATCAACTGTAACCGACACACAATATCAAATTAGCCAACTGAAGCCTACTGTTTTTCAAACCAAGAGTCGAAAAACATTCACGGTGAATTTTGATTTCTTCCTGACAATGATTGATGGAAAAGTCTTAAATGAAATTACAAACACCTCCTCAACATTGAGGTGTCCTATTTGTAAAAAAAACTCAAGACTTTCACAGTTTAGACGACTCAACGGGTGAGGAGAACTGCTACGAATATGGAATTTCTCCGTTGCATTGCAGAATAAAGTGTATTGAATTTATTCTGAAGCTCGCGTATACACTTCCTCGGCCAGGAGAAACAAAAACGGATAATACGCCTCGTGAGGATATGCAGAGAAGAAAGGAAGTTATACAAGCTGAGTTCTCTCGGAAGCTAGGAATAAAAGTTGACTGTCCAAAGCACGGATACGGGAATACGAATGATGGAAATACTTCGAGGAGATTTTTTGAAAATGATCAAATAACAACTTTGATAACAGGTGTTCATAATGAGATCATTAAAAGGTTTGCTGTTATCCTAAATGTTATAAACTGCAAAGAAATGATAGATGGTGCAAAATTTGGCGAATACGCATCAAAAACAGCTCAACTTTTGACTGGATTGTATCCTCAGAAAAAACTAACCCCCACGGTACATAGGATTTTGGCTCATGGAAAGGACTTAATAGAATATCAGTGCTTACCTATTGGAGAGCTGTCCGAAGAAGCACAGGAATGTAAAAACAAGGACTACAAGAGGTTCAGATACACTAATACGTGCAAAATTTCTCGGGTGCGACAAAATGGAGACCTTTTCAACATGCTGGCAGCCTCATCGGATCCACTTCTTGCATCGCTGAGACATGTGCGATCACGAAAGGATTTGGAAGATAGCAACTATAGTTCCGAAATGTTGAGTTTATTAGATGTTAACCTTACTAGCATTAATGTTGATGATTATTTGGTTGAAAATCAGCCATCGATAGAAAATATTAAAAATTAACCTCAAAAAATCACCCAAAAATAAGAATTTAAATTTTATGTATTTAAGTTAGAAAATCGAATAAAAACAAAAAAAAATTCGAAATAGTCATTGCAGTTATAAAAAATTTTCAGTTATGATTAAAAACAAACGTTTTTAATTGGAATTTTACAGGCAAAATGTGCTGGAAATATTTCTTGACTTTGACCTTGAATATTTAAGCACCACGGATACCTAGCACTCTTGGCGAACATTCATAACATAATGCTTGAAAAGTCATCTATTAATTGCTTTTTAAATTTTTGAAATCGCTTCATTAGTTTAGAAGATATGATTTTTGATAAGCTAAATGAGCAAAGGCCCCACTGTGCGTCGCTACCCAGCTAGGGTGAGCTCTGTACCGCTCAAAGGCCCCAGCTTTGCGAGGGTAGAGGATAAACCAAGGCAAGACCTGGCGGTGGGGAGCTCCAAACCACTCAAAGGCTGCGAGGGCGAGGGGCAAACCAAAGCAACAGACGCCATACTGTGTGGAAATCCCATCCGTGGAAGATGCTACAAACAACAATGGAGCTGAGGGTCATACAGGTCAACCTACATAAAAGCAAGTTTGCTGCGACGGAGCTCCTGATAACCCTGGAGCCAGGGCTGCCATCGTCGCCTTAGTCCAGGAGCCTTGGATAGCCTCGGGAAACAAGGTTTCTGCACTAAAAAAAATCCAAACTACAACATAATTTACCCGACAACAGTGAGAAAAGCAGGGACCGTGATCCTAGCAAGGATAGGTATCTATGCCTACTTATTGTCTAATTACTGACGACCTCACAGTAGCAGAGCAAGAAGGTGGGAGAGACGAGCCAATCCTGATGGCATGATGCTATAAGACGCATGACACAGATGCACCACCTCAAGAGCTCGCTCGACTGGTGACGGAGGCCGACTCAAAGAAGCTGGCCCTCATCATCGGTGTATTTAATCTAATCTATATGGTAGATATTGGAGTTTTTAAACTCGATACCGAAGGTAAAGAGTATATTGAGTTTGTGCAATGTCCGTCATTGTGTCTGTCCGTCTGTATGAACGCAACTGTTCCCACACCCTTCAAGCTAGAGCCTTGAAACTTTCCAATTCTCTTTATCTATGGGATAGTAAATTAAAGTGTCTAGATAGGGGTTCTACGATAACTGGGGGCTGGCAAATCGATAAATTCGATAACTCAAACCGATAAATCCACATATTTCGCACATCCTTACAGCTAGAACTACCAAACCCCCCAAACTGCATCCAGAATTTTGGAGCCACGCCCACCCATTTCGCCCCCAGCTCCCCCGCATTTTAAAATCAGAAATAGCTATATCTCCCACAGTTTTTTAGCTAGAGCCACCAAATTTGGTGCCCAGTTAGGTGATGATGACCCCCAAACTCTGCATCAAAAGTTTGGATGCCACGCCTACCGAGACTGCCCTAGCCGCCCCCATCCATCCCAACGCTTCGTCAAAAACGGGAAAGCGAGTATCTTCCAGAGTTGTGGAGCTAGAGCCACAAAATTTGGTAGAAAGATAGCTGGCAACGACCCCTAAAAATCTACATCAAAGTTTTGGAGCCACGCCTACCCATTTCGCCCCCCTTTCCCCACCTTTTACCAACATTTAGCTTGAGTCACCAAATTTGGTATGAAGATAGCAATTGACATCCCACATTGATCTGCATCAAAAATTTGGATGCCACGCCCACTCATACCGCCCCCAGCCCCCCTTTCCCCACTTTTACAAACTTCGAGCTAGAGTCACCAAATTAAATATGAAGATAGCCATTGACATTTCACATAGATCTGCAGTATTCATTTGGATGCCACGCCCACCCATACCGCCCCCAGCCCCCCTCTCCCCACTTTTTACAAACTTCGAGCTAGAGTCACCAAATTTGGTATGAAGATAGCAATTGACATTTCACACAGATCTGCATTAAAAATTTGGATGCCACGCCCACCCATACCGCTCCCAGCCCCCCTTTCCCCACCTTTTACAATTTTCGAACTAGAGTCACCAAATTTGGTATGAAGATAGCAATTGACATTCCACACAGATCTGCATAAAAAATTTGGATGCCACGCCCAGCCATACTGCCCTCAGCCCCTTTTTCCCCACTTTTAACAATTTTCGATCTAGAGTCACCAAATTTGGTATGAAGATAGCAATTGACATTCCACAAAGATCTGCATCAAAAATTTGGATGCCACGCCCAGCCATACTGCCCCAGCCCCTTTTTCCCCACTTTTTACAAACTTCGAGCTAGAGTCACCAAGTTTGGAAGGAAGATAGTTGGTGGCATCTCCATCTGCATCGGAGAATCTTTAAGGCAGCGTACACCCCTGCCCCATCCGTACCCCTTTGCAATCAGGCCTCTTTTTACCTGTTTTAATACTGGTATCGAGTATGCCGCAGTCGGTTGCGTCTGACTGCAACGTTTCCACTTGTTTTTAATCATTTTAATCGAAAACCTAAGCAATCGACTAACTTATCTGTAAGACTTTTAAATAAATATAAGTTTGTGGATACTTTCGTCCTTTTCAACCTTACAGTGCATTTTACGACCAATTACAATAAAATGTTGGCCTATTTGCTCCCATACGAATGAAATTATAGCAATAATAAGTAAAATACAGTAAACGCTTACTTTTATCAAGGTAAATTTTATAAACACAACTATTATTACGAAGATTGCATGAGTGGTGTTTTTATTTCTTTTGCATGTTCTTACCACTTTTTATAAAGCACAAAAATAAAAATAAATTTTCCAACTATTGTATCAATCAAAACTTATATTATACGTTAAGGGGATGCTCTAAGCATTATAAAAAAAAATACTAAAACAATTTAAAAACTAGATGTTTGTTTTTTGGCCGGTTAGCAAAAGTTGCTTTGTGGCTTATTCTTTTCGCAGTTGTAAATCAATTTCAGTGTTATAAATTTCGTATCTATTTGTTGCGTATATCAAGTACCATCTTCAAGGATACACAAATTCATTAACATTTGCCTGATGCGCCAAATACTGAAACAGAAACGGAATAGTAAAATCTAATATGTACCGTAAATCTTGCAAAAGCTAGTATAGGTGTGCGCTGGCTATACTAAAACAAAGTGTAAATATGAAAAAAATAATTTATTTTAAACAATTATTCAACACCTTGTCTGATATTGTAGCCGATATAGAAAGCATGTAGTTACTCTGATACCGAAGGTAAAGAGTGTTTTGGTTTTGTGCAATGTCCGTTCTTTTTGTCTGTCACTCTGTCCGTCCGTATAGCTTCTTTCAACACCCGGCTTGAATTTTCCACATATTTCCTACAGCCTTGCAGCTAGAGTTACCAAATTTGAAAAGAAGATAGATATTGGCAACCCACAAAAAACTGCATCAAAAATTTGTGTGCCATGCCACCCATTTTACCCCCAGTCGCCCCGAATTTGAGATCGGAAACACCTATGGCTTAGAAAGTTTTTGAGCTACACTGACAGAAAAAAGCCGTGCTAAAATTAAGTACGACCGTACTTCATTTGAGTATTTGCGATTCTAGTATTTCATTCTCGATTTAAGTATGAAATACTTGAAATGAGTATACAAAAACTTAAATCAAGAATAAAATACTTGAAATGAGTTCTTGAATAAAGAATAGGAGAACTTGAATCAAGTAAAATTCCGGAAATACAGTACGAAATGCTTGATTCAAGTACGATTATCGGGTTAAAATCCCGGCGGACTTGAATTTTTTTTTGTTTTTAAGAACGTGTTACATGTTAACAGTTTACTTTTGTACTTATTTTTTTTTTTAATCATTAATAAGCATAAGAATTCCAAAAAAGCTGAGGTGAGCCAAGTGCAATTAACATAAAAATGAACGCAGTCGTTATGTGCCTGGAATTGACTTAACAGCTAAGGCACTTGACGCAATACCACGAGATCTGTGGTTCAAAGTCCGGTGCGGTTAGCATATTCAGAAAATGTTGTTAAAGCTATTTCAAATTTCTTTCATATCTAGCTTAATCCTGAGAATGATAGCCAGCTTATAAAAAGCTCTAGCTGCGCTATGTATCTATATAAGACTTTCAGGGTTTAATAAAATCAAGTATTATCATACATGGATCAAGTACGCAAACTCTCGGACCAAGTTTGCACGTACTTATTTTAAAAACTTAATGATTTATCATTTTAAGTACTCAAAAACTTAAATCGAGTTCTGAAAGAACTTAATTCAAGTTTAAAGAAAACTCAAATCAAAAACAAACGAACTTTAAACAAACGTACTTGAATCAAGTACGACATTCTCGGATTCATTAATTCCGTACTTAGTGAGAAATCAAGTTCGAAATGTGGGGTTTTGAGTACGGAATTCTTGATTATATCTATCAGTGTAGAGCCACCAAATTTGGTACCCAAAAAACTGTTTCAAAACTTAAGATGCCACGCCCAACCATACTGCCCCAGCTGCCCACAGCCGCCACAACGCTTCGTTAAAAGCGGGAAAGCGTTTATCTTTCAAAGTGTATGAGCTAGAGTTACCAAAGTTGGTAGGACGATAGCTGGTAACAACATTCAAAGATTTGCATCAAAGCTTATGAGCCACGCCCACCCATTCCGCCCCAGCCAAAAGCAGTTTTAAATCAAAAACGGTTATAACTTTCCCAATTTTTGAGCCACGGAAATTGGTAGGAAGATAGCTGGTAACAGCCCCCAAATTTTGGATGCCATGCCCACCAATTGCCGCAAGCCGCAAGCCCCAGCCCCCACCCCCACTGAAAAAATTGTTTGCGTACATCTTTTGAGTTGGAGCCACCAAATTTTGTATGAAGATAACTGGTAACGACCCCCAACTATCTGTATAAAATATTTGTATCTGCATCAAAAATTTGGATGCCACGCCCACCCATACCGTCCCCAGCCTCCCTTGATCATTTTTTATTTTTTTTTTTTAAATATTTTTGTAATACTTTAGTCGGGTGGGTAAAAAATAAGTTTTTTATTCAAAATTGAATTTATGTACTACTTAAAGAAAATTATGATTTAAAAGAATATGTTGTTCAAAATGGAAAGTCATGTCTTTTTGTAGAAGTACCCCTCACACTGCTCACTACTTGCTTGATGCTTTGCCACTTGACCGCGTGTTTGAAATTAAAGATATTCTTGACCCCAAATTAAAGTTGGATCTTGTGTGTGGTCCCCACAATACTCGATTCACCAGGATAGAATTGAATCTGTGCAGAAGAACGTTCTTATATTTGCCCTTAGAAGTTTTAGCTGGGTTCCTGGAGTTGACTTACCCCCGTATTTAAGTAGACTTCTTTTGCTTATTTTCCCTCCCTGTTGAGCCGTAGAGCTATGCATGGAGTATTATTTATTACTAACCTACTTAACGGTGAAATCGACTTATCAGTTCTTTTGAGTCGAATTAAATTAAATGTCGCCATTAGATCTTCACGTAACTGTTTACTCCTTAGCCTTGATCGTTGCTTAAGCGACTATTTCACTCATGAACCATTTCGTGATATATGTTCTTACTATAACAAGCTTTATTCTCTTGTCTGCTTGCAGGCCTCATTTCCAGTAATAACAAGTGGAAACGTTGCAGTCGGACGCAACCGACTGCGGTATACTCGATACCAGTATTAAAAATTTTGATGCCCATCCATGTGGGATGTCAATTGCTATCTTCATACCAAATTTGGTGACTCTAGCTCGAAGTTTGTATAAAGTGGGGAAAGGGGGGCTGGGGGCGGTATGGTTGGGCGTGGCATTCAAATTTTTGCGCAGATCTATGTGGGATGTCAATTGCTATCTTCATACCGAATTTGTTGACTCTAGCTCGAAGTTTGTATAAAGTGGGGAAAGGGGGGCTGGGGGCGGTATGGTTGGGCGTGGCATCCAAATTTTTGCTGCAGATCCTTGTGGAATGTCAAATGCTACCTTCATACCAAATTTGGTGACTCTAGCTCAAAGTTTGTATAAAGTGGGGAAAGGGGGGCTGGGGGCGGTATGGTTGGGCGTGGCATCCAAATTTTTGCTGCAGATCCTTGTGGAATGTCAAATGCTACCTTCATACCAAATTTGGTGACTCTAGCTCAAAGTTTGTATAAAGTGGGGGAAAGGGGGGCTGGGGGCGGTATGGTTGGGCGTGGCATCCAAATTTTTGCTGCAGATCCTTGTGGAATGTCAAATGCTACCTTCATACCAAATTTGGTGACTCTAGCTCGAAGTTTGTAAAAAGTGAGAAAAGGGGGGGGGGGGGGCTGGGGGCGTTATGGGTAGGCATGGCATCCAAATTTTTGATGCAGATCTTTGTGGAATGTCAATTGCTATCTTCATACCAAATTTGGTGACTCTAGCTGAAAGTTTGTAAATGGTGGGGAAAGGGGGGCGGAATGGGTGGGCTTGGCTCCAAAACTTTGATGCAGATTTTTGGGGATCGCTACTAGCTATCTTCCCACCAAATTTGGTGGCTCTAGCTCCACAACTCTGGAAGATACACGCATTCCCGTTTTTGACGAAGCGTTGGGGTGGATGGGGGCGGCTAGGGTAGGATCGGTGGGCGTGGCATCCAAACTTTTGATGCAGTTTTTAGGGGGTCATCATCACCTATCTTGGCACCAAATTTGGTGGCTCTAGCTCAAAAACTGTGGGAGATATAGGCTTTTCTGATTTCTAAATGCGGGGGGGCTGGGGGCGGAATGGGTGGGCGCGGCTCCAAAACTTTGATGCAGTTTTTTGGGGATCGCTACTAGCTATCTTCCACCAAATTTGGAAGCTCTAGCTCCACAACTCTGGAAGATACACGCATTCCCGTTTTTGACGAAGCGTTGGGGTGGATGGGGGTAGCTAGGGCAGTGTCGGTGGGCGTGGCATCCAAACTTTTGATGCAGTTTTTAGGGGGTCATCATCACCTATCTTGGCACCAAATTTGGTGGCTATAGCTCAAAAACTGAGGGAGATATATGCTTTTTTGACTTTAAAATTCGGGGGGGCTGGGGGCGGAATGGGGGGGCGTGGCTCCAAAATTATTGATGCAGTTTTTTGGGGGTTGCTAGTAGCTATCTTCTTACCAAATTTGGTAGTTCTAGCTGTAAGGATGTGCGAAATATGTGGACTTATCGGTTTTGAGTTATCGAATTTATCGATTTGCCAGCCCCCCAGTTATCGTAGAACCCCCATCTTGACACTTTAATTTACTATCCCATAGATAAAGAGAATTGGAAAGTTTCAAGTCTCTAGCTTGAAGGGTGTGGAAAAAACTTGCATACATACGGACGGACAGACGGACAGACGGACAGACACCATGACGGACATTGCACAAAACCAATATACTAGTAAACTTAGGTATCGAGTATAAAAAGATAGATCATTTTTGCATTATCTAATCGTAACCACTTATTACCAATCTAACGATGGTCTGAATGTTGGAACACTAATTTTTTTATTGAATTTCCTTAACGTTAACTTTTAAATTTAAAATTTTTTCACTTAAATTACTTTCAGATATATTTATAATTTTATATTATACTTAGTTTTAGTTTAATTATATTAACTAATTTTAATTTAAATAAATGTTGATTTCATTTTGATGTCAGCTGCTCATAGCTGACAATAAATACATAATATAAATAAAAAACAAGTAAGAAGGCTCTAGTCGGGAGAGCCCGACTAGGAGATACCCTGAACCCAGTTGCAATAAATATATTTAATTTTTATAAGACTTTGGTATACTGGCTTAGCTTCCATCGATTAAGTTCAATATCTCCGGTGTTTCTCAACCGATTTGGACGAAATTTTCAGAAAAGTTCTATCATTATCCATTACTTCAACCCTCATTTTTCGATTTTCCAAATTCGATATTTTATTGTTATCGATATTATGTGTATATCGGAAACCAGAATAGTTATCGATAATTTGAAGCAAACTTGTTCTGCTCATGGTATAGGAGAACTTAAATACAAAATCAGAAGTCTCTAGCTCTTGTAGTCTCTGAGATCCACGCGTTCATACAGACGGACAGACAGACGGACAGACGGACATGGCTATATCGTCTCGGCTGTTGATGCTGATCAAGAATATATATACTTTATAGGGTCGGAGATGCTTCCTTCTGCCTGTTACATACTTTTGCACAAAACCATTATACCCTTATTTACCCATTTTATGGGTTAAGGGTATAATAACTATGTCCATCGACATGCTTAGCTTGTCAAAAATTACATTGTGTTCGTGCGGGCCCGGGCCTCAGAAAATAGACTCGCGTCCACTTCTAGTCAATTCTAATATTTTCTTGAAATTAATGGCAGACGGAAACTCATAATATTTATTCGAATGCACTTGAAAACGAAAATCAAATAGAAACAAAGGTCAAAGTTGGTTGATAAAGAAATGTGCCTCGATGCGGGATATATACAATTTCAGCCAATTGGCATTTCGAGTACTTTAGGGAAAACTGATAAGCAATACGTACTTTTGAAAGTGCGCAATGCAATAAAACTACAAAATCATAAGAGCGTATTTAATGCAGTTTGGCGCATGTGCCGTTACGATGTTGGACTTGAAATTGCGTAGTGGCAGCTGCTACCGTGGCACACCCTAAACAGGAACTCAACCACCACCCTTGCAGTCACCCCAGCATCATCATTATATTTTTTCGTAGAGGCAAACACGCCAAAGTGTAAATTTGGCTTATCAATCGCCACTTTTTCTGCCTCTCGACTTTTCCCCGAACATTTATTAGCCACATGGCGTGTTACTTTAAGGGAGATCCTTTGTTCGTCTATTATGAGTTTGTAATTTATGCCACAATTCTAGCATCTATTATGGAAACATCGACACACGTTGAGGAAATCAAGTAATAATTTTCAGAGAAGTTCTACATAATTATCGGACCATCAGTTGTTTTTCAGGGTGGGTATTTATGTTTGTCAGCCTGTTGAATTATTTTTATTTATGGACAGCTAGGGAACTGGTCAGGTCAACAAGATATGTGCTGGCTAAGAAATCTGAGACTTTTTACTTATACCTACTACTAAAACATCAATCACTATCCATTAGCTCAAGACTGGTAAGGTTATTTTCAATAAACTAAAGTTAAGATACAGTTTATTGGGGTACGTTATCAACTATCTTAGTACTAAATTTTGGCTCTAGCTTAAAAAACTGTGGAAGATATAGGTTTTTCTTATTTCAAAATGCGGGGGCATTGAGGAACGAATGGTTCTGCTTTAATCCAAAATTTTAAGCTCAGTTCTTTGGGCGACGCCAGTAGCTATCTCCTTACCAAACTTGGCAACTCTAACTGTAAGGGTGTGGGAAGTAAAAGGATTTATTTATTTCCCAGCCCCCCAGGAGGCGTAGAACCCCAACCTTGACAATCTATCTGTTCCGGCCAAAGACAATTATATTTGCAAAGACTACCTGATAATTTTCAGACGTTGAAAACGATAAGCATATTTGCAGTCGATAACATTATAAGAGTCTATAAAAATACATTGGAGTACATAAAATATTTGAATTTTTTAATATCCCAAATATTGATGATATGCTATCATAAATTGATAAAAATTCATCAAGTTATTAATACCGTCGAATTTTAGGCAGAGGTCTTAGCCTATACAGACGCAGAAAATAATAATCCTTTTGAGTCCATTGCCTTGTTTGCAATTCAATTGCTTTCATTGCCATGGTCTAATGCGGAGGCTGAACGCGTTTTCAGCCAAATGAACATAGTGAAAACAAAGCTACGGAACAAACTGCAGCTGAAATCATTAAACGCTATTTTAAGCATCAGGCTTGTTTTTAAAGTCATAATCAGTTATTTCTTAATTATAGTATTTTTATCTTCACAGATATGGATCGCGCCGGCACGGAGAGTGTTGTCACACTTACCTGAGAAGTATGTGCACCAAATCAAAACAAGTAGGAAGGCTCTAGTCGGGAGAGCCCGACTAGAAGATACCCTGAACCCAGTTGCAATAAATATATTTAATTTATATAAGACTTTGGTATACTGGCTTAGCTTCCATCGATTAAGTTCAATATCTCCGGTGTTTCTCAACCGATTTGGACGAAATTTTCAGAAAAGTTCTATCATTATCCATTACTTCAACCCTTATTTTTAGATTTTCCAAATTCGATATTTTATTGTTATCGATATTATGTGTATATCGGAAACCAGAATAGTTATCGATAATTTGAAGCAAACTTGTTCTGCTCATGGTATAGGAGAACTTAAATACAAAATCAGAAGTCTCTAGCTCTTGTAGTCTCTGAGATCCACGCGTTCATACAGACGGACAGACGGACAGACGGACAGACAGACGGACATGGCTATATCGTCTCGTCTGTTGATGCTGATCAAGAATATATATACTTTATAGGGTCGGAGATGCTTCCTTCTGCCTGTTACATACTTTTGCACAAAACCATTATACCCTTATTTACCCATTTTATGGGTTAAGGGTATAAAAAGTGACAAATATTCAAATGAAGAAAATTGTGAAATTTCAGATTTATTAAATGATCTTATTTAAGCAAACTGTAAAAACCTACAAATGTCTTTAGTTTTATTATTTTTATTATTTATTTTTTTATTATTTTTCTCAGAATCTAGCTTATTTGGCAGCTCATTATCTGGCAACACTGATAGGCAATCCTAACATACTTGATGTTAACAATTATTATGATCCCTATTTAAATTGAAAAGCAGACATCTTACTTTCTTGATTTAGCATAGGCTCCTGTTAAGTTAAGAATTTTCATATTAAGTGCTAAATGGTACACGATTATACTTGAATAATCCGTAAAAATGCTTAATTGTACAACGTTTTTTTTTAAGTGTATAAGTTTTAAGAATTTGAAAAACATAATCTGGCCTTATCACCAAAGCAAAAAAAACAAGTGGAAACGTTGCAGTCGGACGCAACCGACTGCGGTATACTCGATACCAGTATTAAAAATTTTGATGCCCATCCTTGTGGGATGTCAATTGCTATCTTCATACCAAATTTGGTGACTCTAGCTCAAAGTTTGTATAAAGTGGGGAAAGGGGGGCTGGGGGCGGTATGGGTGGAATTGCATCCAAATTTTTGATGCAGATCTTTGTGGAATGTCAATTGCTACCTTCATACCAAATTTGGTGACTCTAGCTCAATGTTTGTATAAAGTGGGGAAATGGGGGCTGGGGGCGGTATGTTTGGGCGTGGCATCCAAATTTTTGGTGCAGATCTATGTGGGATGTCAATTGCTATCTTCTTACCAAATTTGGTAGTTCTAGCTGTAAGGATGTGCGAAATATGTGGATTTATCGGTTTTGAGTTATCGAATTTATCGATTTGCCAGCCCCCAGTTATCGTAGAACCCCCATCTTGACACTTTAATTTACTATCCCATAGATAAAGAGAATTGGAAAGTTTCAAGTCTCTAGCTTGAAGGGTGTGGAAAAAACTTGCATACATACGGACGGACAGACGGACAGACACCATGACGGACATTGCACAAAACCAATATAGTCTTTACCTTCGGTATCGAGTATAAAAACTAGGTAAGTCTCCCAATCTGCATTTTAAACACGAAAAGCACATGAAAACTTCATTTATTTTAATTTTCCTGACTTTGATTTAATGCAAGCTGCTCAGAGTTAACAATAAATAAATAACAACATTTGTAACATTATTTGCAGGGCTATTTTCGAACAATCTGTCAAAATCGGAGCTTTCTTAGAACTAAAATTTATTATTTCAAAAATTTAAGACTTCGTTATGCCTTGTAATATGCATAAATAAATAATTTTCTTAAATTGGTTTATGGTGCATTCTGCAAAACTCTGCACACCTATAATGACTCCATTTCAGGCTAAGAAAAAGTGCAATTAAGATGTATCTTCTATACCATTCAAAGAATAATGACCTTGAATAATGCGTTCTGACTATATCAGCACACGCCCAGCACGACTAGCGTTCGCTCGACATCACTTTACGCATGCGCAGCGTGTGCAAAGCGCAACTTCCAGCATATTGATGCTCTCTAATGGCCCAAGGCTACAATCAGACCTTGACTCACCTAGCGGGCATACTTTTTTGTTTCTCTTTAGGAAGCAAGGACATGAGCGATTGCTTGTCTAACCCATTTCGGGATTTTTTTGCACACGGTCAGTGTGTCCTTAGTATAATGTATTTGGACACGTGTATTCGTGTGTGTCCAACTATTACCATTGTTTGAAATTACATAATTGCAATTTTCAAGCTGAGTGAGAGTCCTTGCTATATAATATGATATGTGAAACTAATGCTTTACTGGTTTAAGGGCATCATAGCCGTTTGGAAGTTGGTGTGAAAATGTACAGTTTGTGAGTGCGCACGCTTCCTGGAAGGTCATTTAGCTCATATAGCCTTGTAAAATAAAATGCATCTCATCCCACACACACACAGTCATCTAACAAGTGTGAATCGAGCCGAGCGAAGTAAGATAAAATATAATTTTGATTTTCTTTTTATACCCTGAACCCATGAAAAGGGTAAATAGGGTATGATGGCTTTGTGCAAATATATGTTACAGACTGAATGAAGTATCTTCAACTCCACAAAGTATACTTTTATATTTTTATCAGCATCAACAGCCGAGTTGATATAGGCTTGTCTGCCTGTACGTCCGATTGAAAGCGTTGATCTTGGAGACTCTAAAAAAAATACGTTAAGGTATAGCACAAGTTTGTTTCAAAATCTCGACTGCTCTTTCCAATTCCGAATTACACATTCTGTCGATAACAAAAATAATCTTGAATTTATAAATTTCTTTATTTTTAATGCTTTAGAAACTATGAACAAAATAATATAAATCTCTAAAATTTTCTTTGATATTGGTTGAGAAACACTGGTTATATCGAATGTTAAAGTTAGTTATTATGCAGTAGCATATGCATTTCTTTTATATGCACACAATAGGTTATCTGCTAGTCGAGCTTTATTTTTATAATCTTTATAATGGTTTTGTGCAAAAGTATGTAACAGGCAGAAGGAAGCATCTCCGACCCTATAAAGTATATATATTCTTGATCAGCATCAACAACAGAGACTACAAGGGCTAGAGACTTCTGATTTTGTATTTAAGTTCTCCTATACCATGAGCAGAACAAGTTTGCTTCAAATTATCGATAACTACTCTGGTTTCCGATATACACATAATATCGATAACAATAAAATATCGAATTTGGAAAATCTAAAAATGAGGGTTGAAGTAATGGATAATGATAGAACTTTTCTGAAAATTTCGTCCAAATCGGTTGAGAAACACCGGAGATATTAAACTTAATCGATGGAAGCTAAGCCAGTATACCAAAGTCTTATATAAATGAAATATATTTATTGCAACTGGGTTCAGGGTATCTTCTAGTTGGGCTCTCCCGACTAGAGCCTTCTTACTTGTTTTTATTTTGTTAGTCCTTTATTTCCAAAAACGGGGTTTGAATACCCTCTTGGCCATTGTAAAAAATGTAATTATTATTGTATTATGGTCGCTTTTGTATGTAGTTTCAAAAATTTTGCCTATTGTTCACTTGTTTTGCAGACCCGCATGTCTGCCATGTCAAAGCCATATTCTTTATGCATTATTCTCAGCTGCGGACTTTCCAGTTGTCATTCGTTGAGTTTAGTTTAGTCAGCAATGCTGGTCGATAGCTAATAAATAATGTACGGCATTATCCTCTTATGAAACATTTCTTTTATTAGCTCATAACAATGCGTTGGGTGTCTGTCTCTTCATCTTTATAATTCTCTTTCTATATGCCTGGCTTCTCACTTAGGCTTCAGATGAAATATAATATAGCTTAAAAATTGGAAAAAAACACACTTAATATTAAACAAAACTAAACAATTGATTGTGTTCAAAAAATAATTCAATTCAGCATAAAAAGCGTGAATTGCAATTAATTATACATTCATGAATGGTAACAAATGAAACTATTGTTGCAAACTATTATCTCATTATTATTTTTATACCCTTTACCCATAAAACGGGTAAAAAGGCTATAATGGTTTTGTGCAAAACTATATAACAGGTAGAAGGAAGCATCTCCGACCCCATAAAGTATATATATTCTTGATCAGCATCAACAGCCGAGACGACATAGACATGTCCGTCTGCCCGTCTGTCTGATTCAGATTTTGAATATAAGTTCTCCCATACCGTACACAGAACAAGAATGTTTCAAATTATCGATATTTATTCTGGTTTCCGATATACACATGATATCGATTAAATAAAAATATCGAATTTGGAATATACAGAAATGAGGGTTTAAGTAATGAGTAACGATAGAACTTTTCTAAAAATTTCGTCCAAATCGGTTATGAAACACAGGAGATATCGAATTTAATCGATTGATGTTTTAGGTGGCATTGTTTTAAATTTATTTTATGAAGTAATTATGTTTGGTTATGTGCTCATGCTCATGTAAAACTAACGACATTATGAACCAGTGGTGTCGCTTAAGACTCTGTTCATAAGTTGCAAAATTCAGAGCTGCCACCGTAAAGACGCACTTACTTATAGTCACAACTATCGATAGTTTATTTCCCGATTGCTTATGATAATATTTTATAGTTATATAATTTTTGGTTTGGAACAGACGCTCAAGCTGAACTTGTTCATGTACACCCCTGGCACGGAAGAATTTATGTATGAAAATTTAATTATGACCGAATATCTTAATGCAATTTCAACATGTAGAAGATATCAGTCATGACCGCATACATATCAAACGAAAGGAAATCAAGTCTATTTTATATTGAGAAAAAATAAAAAAAAAGTTGAAGTTAAGTCAGTATACCAAAATCTGATATTAAATTAATATATTTATTGCAACTGTGTTCATGGTGTCTTCAGGGGAGCCCGACTAGAGCCTTCTTACTTGTTTTTCTTATTTTAAGTCATGAAATGCAGCTGAATTTCAAAATAATCAAGTGTTTCAACTTGTGGTATATTTTAAAAATGACAACCGATTAAAAATTATTTTGCTCATACTCTCGTAATCTTCTTACTTCGTTAAGTGCATCACACATATGGAAATTTCCGCTATATCTTTGTGCAATCAAGGTCTTTTGTTTGGACACCATTCATTGACCTACTACTTCATTCAAAACGTTGAAACCGACAAAAATGGGTAAGAAGAGGCCTGATCATCAAAATATTTGATACCGATCTTTGCGGGATTTCAGCAGCTATCTTCCTACCAAACTTGGTGACTCTAGCTCAAAAATATATGCGAATTCAAGATTTTTAAAAGGCTCTGGGCGGTATGGGGGAGCTTGGCATCCAAAGTTTTGATGCAGATCCTTGGAGGTTGTTACAAGCTACCATCCCAGCTAAATTAGTGACACTAGCTCAAAGCCCTTGAAAAGTATACGCATTCCCGTTTTTCAAGAAGTGGTGGGGTGTGAAGCATAGTTTGGGGGCATGGCTTTGAAATTTTTAGATTTTGTGGATGCTGCAATCCTACCCAATTTGGTGCCTCTAGCTGTTAAAATGCGGTATATATGTGTGACATTTATCGATTGACATCTGGATTGGAAGGAATTGTGATCGATCTCCCAACAAATGCATGCATTGATATTAGCTACAAAACTGTGACAGATACATGCACTCCCATTTTTAAGGAGGCAGTGTGAATGTGGTTTTTAAGGATCGTGGATCTCACCAGCTATCTTCCTACCAAATTCAGAGACTCAGGCTCAAAAGATATACGTGAAAGGTGGGAGACGGCGGGCTGGGATCGGCATGGGTGGACGTGGTATCCAAAGTTTGGAGTTCATTACCAGCTATCTTCCTACCAAATTTGGTGACTAGCTTTTAAAAAAAATGCCGCTCTTCGTCCTCGGCTTCACCTCGGTCTTGAGCTTTTGGCCTGTGTTAGACAACACGGGCGCATAGTTTAACCGTAGAATACGTCTACGTGTGATCCAACACAGACCAAAAGCTCAAGACCGAGGCGAAGCCAAGGACGCAGAGCGGCTATTTTTTTCACAGGTGGCATTGTTATACCCTTCACAGGGTATATTGACTTTGTCATGAATCTGTAACGCCCTAAAGGAGTGATGGGAGACCCCATAAACTATATATCAAAACAAGTGGAAACGTTGCAGTCGGACGCAACCGACTGCGGTATACTCGATACCAGTATTAAAAATTTTGATGCCCATCCATGTGGGATGTCAATTGCTATCTTCATACCAAATTTGGTGACTCTAGCTCAAAGTTTGTAAAAGTGGGGAAAGGGGGGCTGGGGGCGGTATGGTTGGGCGTGGCATTCAAATTTTTGGCGCAGATCTATGTGGGATGTCAATTGCTATCTTAATACCAAATTTGGTGACTCTAGCTCGAAGTTTGTATAAAGTGGGGAAAGGGGGGCTGCGGGCGGTATGGTTGGGCGTGGCATCCAAATTTTTGCTGCAGATCCTTGTGGAATGTCAAATGCTACCTTCATACCAAATTTGGTGACTCTAGCTCGAAGCATGTAAAAGGTGGTGAAAGGGGGGCTATGGGGCTTGGGGCGGTATGGGTGGGCGTGGCTTTCAAATTTTTGCTGCCGATCCATGTGGGATGTCAATTGCTCTCTTCATACCAAATTTGCTGACTCTAGCTCGAAGTTTGTATAAAGTGGGGAAAGGGGGGCTGGGGGCGGTATGGTTGGGCGTGGCATCCAAATTTTTGCTGCAGGTCCTTGTGGAATGTCAAATGCTACCTTCATACCAAATTTGGTGACTCTAGCTCAAAGTTTGTATAAGGTGGGGAAAGGGGGCCGGAATGGATGGGCTAGGCTCCAAAACTTTGATGCAGATTGTTGGGGGTCGTTGCCAGCTATCTTCCTACCAAATTTGGTGGCTCTAGCTCCACTACTCTGGAATATACACGCATTCCCGTTTCTGACGAAGCGTTGGGGCAGATGGGGGTGGCTAGGGCGTTATTGGTGGGCGTGGCATCCAAACTTTTGATGCAGTTTTTGGGGGGTCATCATCATCTATCTTGGCGCCAAATTTGGTGACTCTAGCTAAAAAACTGTGGGAGATATAGGCTTTTCTGATTTCTAAATTCGGGGGGGGCTGGGGGCGGGATGGGTGGGCGTGGCTCCAAAACTTTGATGCAGTTCTTTTGGGGTCGTTACCAGCTATCTTCCTACCAAATTTGGTGGCTCTAGCTCCACTACTCTGGAATATACACGCATTCCCGTTTCTGACGAAGCGTTGGGGCAGATGGGGGTGGCTAGGGCGGTATTGGTGGGCGTGGCATCCAAACTTTTGGTGCAGTTTTTGGGGGGTCATCATCAGCTAAATTGGCACCAAATTTGGTGGCTCTAGCTCAAAAACTGTAGGAGATATGGGCTTTTTTGACTTTAAAATGCGGGGGGTCTGGAGTGGAATGGGGGGGGCGTGGCTCCAAAATTTTTGATGCAGTTTTTTGGGGGTTGCTAGTAGCTATCTTCTTACCAAATTTGGTAGTTCTAGCTGTAAGGGTGTGTGAAATATGCGGATTTATCGTTTTTGAGTTATGGAATTTATCGATTTGCCAGCCCCCCAGTTATCGTAGAACCCCAATCTTGACACTTTAATTTACTTTCCCATAGAAAAAGAGAATTGGAAAGTTTCAAGTCCCTAGCTTGAAGGGTGTGGAAAAAACTTGCACACATACGGACGGACAGACGGACAGACGGACGGACGGACAGACGGACAGACACCATGACGGACATTGCACAAAACCAATATACTCTTTACCTTCGGTATCGAGTATAAAAATGATCAGGACGAGCTCAGGAATGGATTTCCGTCTGTCCGTCTGTCTGTTTCAACACGATTTCCGGCCAAACTGCTGAAGCGATCTTGATGAAACTTTCACAGATTGCTTAGATCATGTCGGGCCTGTTCACTATGAAATTTCATTTCGATCGGAGCATTCTACGATATAGCCACCATACAAATTTACCATATCAACACGATTTCCGGCCAAACTGCTGAACCTATCTTGATGAAACTTTCACAGATTGCTTAAATCATGTCGGGTTTGTTCACTATGAAATTTCATTTCGATCGGAGCATTCTACGACATAGCCACCATACAAATTTACCATATCGTACTATCAATTGTTGTCTCTGTCGTGCACTTTCAAGTACCTACATGTCAAATTGTTGTTGTTGTCGCACACGAACAAGTAAATGACGCTCAAGAGTAAAAATATTAGCGAAAAATTACCAACAACTGCACAGAAACATTAATAAGAGGGGGGAGCATTGATTTAGCTGTGTGAAGGGTATCATAGTCTTGGCATAGCCAAAATTAACTATGCGCCACTATGTTTTGTATTGATATAGCTTTAGGTTGAACGAAGAGTTGCGTAGTTTCCAAGGTGGGTGGCATAGCTTATGTTTTGTCTTAGCAGGTAGAGTAAAACCGTGACTTTTCCACAACGACGGATTGTGGATATTACCTTAAACTTGCGTTTGGAAATTAAGGAATTTATGAAGATTTTATGTAGCAGCTGATTAGGCGATGTGCTGAGTTTAACCAATAGTTTGGCGGTGGTTTCATATACTTTGTGTTTAAGTGTTGGTAAGCCAGCCTCAGCCAGGGTGCACTTTATAGGCGATGTTGGGAAAGCGTTGATGCTGCGACGTACTACTGTGTGGTATGGCAGCTGCATTTTTATACTCGAAACCGAAAGTAAAGAGTATATTGAGTTTGTGCAATGTCCGTCATGGTGTCTGTCCGTCTGTCCGTCTGTCCGTCCGTCCGTCTGTCCGTCTGTCCGTCCGTATGTGTGCAAGTTTTTTCCACACCCTTCAAGCTAGGGACTTGAAACTTTCCAATTCTCTTTTTCTATGGGAAAGTAAATTAAAGTGTCAAGATTGGGGTTCTACGATAACTGGGTGGCTGGCAAATCGATAAATTCGATAACTCAAAAACGATAAATCCGCATATTTCACACACCCTTACAGCTAGAACTATCAAATTTGGAAAGAAGATAGCTACTAGCAACCCTCAAAAAACTGCATCAAAACTTTTGGAGCCACGCCCACCCATTCCGCCCCCAGCCCCACCGCAGTTTAAAGTAAAAAAAGCCTATAACTCCCACAGTTTTTTAGCTAGAGCCACCAAATTTGGTGCCAAGATAGTTGATGATAACCCCCTCAAAAACTGCATCAAAAGTTTGGATGCCACGCCCACCAACACTGCTCTAGCCGCCCCATCCTCCCCAACACTTCGTCAAAAACGGCAATGCGTGTATCTTCCAGAGTTTTGAGGCTAGAGTCTCCAAATTTGGTATTAAGATAACTGGCAACGACCCCCAAAAATCTTCATCAAAGTTTTGGAGCCACGCCTACCCATTTCCCCCCCCTTTCCCACCTTTTACAAACATTTAGCTAGAGTCACCAAATTTGGTATGAAGATAGCAATTGACATTTCGCAAAGATCTGCATCAAAAATAAGTGCCACGCCCAGCCATACTGCCCCCAGCCCCCATTTCCCCACCTTTTACAATTTTCGAGCTAGAGTCACCAAATTTGGTATGAAGATAGCAATTGACATTCCACACAGATCTGCATCAAAAATTTGGATGCCACGCCCAGCCATACTGCCCCCAGCCATTTTTTCCCCACTTTTTAAAAACTTCGAGCTAGAATCACCAAATTTGGTATGAAGATAGCAATTGTCATTTCGCAAAGATCTGCAGTAAAAATTTAGATACCACACCCACCCATACCGCCCCCAGCCCCCCTCTTCACAGCTCTTACAAACTTTGAGCTAGAGTCACCAAATTTCGAAGGAAGATAGTTGTTGGCATCCCCATCTGCATCGGAGAATCTTTAAGGCAGCGTACACCCCTGCCCCATACGTACCCCTTTGCAATCAGGCCTCTTTTTAAGCGGTTTTAATACTCGAGTAAGCCGCCGGTTGCGTCTGACTGCAACGTTTCCACTTGTTTATAATTGGATATGAAATCCTGTCGACACCAGGGGTTTTACCCTTGGTTTGTGCAAGTGTAGCTTAAAATTCTATGGAAGTAATGGGAATATCCTGATGTCTTGCAGAAGCCGTTAGGCTTAGGGGGCGTAATTTGCCGAAAGCTTAAGGTTTTTTCTGAAAATATATTCCTGCGAAAAGTTTTGATCGCTTGAAGAACTAAACCAGTATGTGGCAAGTGCCTCAGCAATTTCTTTAGATGATGTGAGTTGTCCTTGGCTGCAAGATAATGATTTTAAGGTGGAGGTGGGAGTACCCGTTAAAGTTTTAATATCTGCCCAGATTTTTTTTGTGGTTGACAATGGTGATATGCTGCTAGTAAAGTCAGTTAGTGACTTCCTTTTTGCTTCTTTTCTGAAAATAGCCTTGGCTTTTTTATACGCGATTAGATTAGGGATAGTTAGATTGTTTTTGTATTCCACCCAAAGTGCTTGCTTTGGAGTACGGAGTTTGGTAAGGTTGGGATTCCACCAGGCTATCTTAGCCTTGCGTGGCATCGATTTTGTTTGCGGTATTGAGCAGTTGGCTGCGCTTCTTACTGCTTTAGTGACAAACGCAACTTCCTGGTTAATGTTGTTGAGATCTTTATTTACCGAGCATGAGGTCAGTTGACTGCGAAATTTAACCCAGTTGGCAGCATCAGTTTTGTATTTTGGAGGGCAGGTGATTTTTTCTCTAATGAGATTTGTGGTAAAAGTGGTAAGGATCGGAAAATGATCACTACCATGCAATGAATTTGCCACGATCCATTGGCACCGGTGTGCGATTTGAGGGGAAACTATTGTGAGATCGACATGAGTGAAAGAGCGATGGGATGAAAAGTGCGTGGAGGAACCGTCAATTTTTTACCACGGGAATTTGTGGAATTGGATCCCCAATAAAGTCCCCGACAAGGATGAATGGGGCAGTCTTTTGAATGGTCAGAGGGAGCAATTCAGCTGCAGAGAAATTCTGGCAAGGTGGTATGTAGCAATTGGTAATGGTTATTCTTGGGTCGATCTCTAGCTGCAATGAGTCGCAGAGTATGGAGGAGTTTAATCGAATGTATTGGTGTGGGATGTGGCGTTTGATTAAAAAAGATTTAGGGAAGATGATATTTTTGGAGTTATGTGGCAAGTGGGTTTCTTGTATACATATAACATCCGGGTTCACGTCGTTTAATAAGAAAAGTCAGTTCGTGGTAATTATTTATATATCCGTTCTAATTCCATTGAACTATTTTAATTGACATTGGAAATAAGGAGAAAAAAAAATGTTATATGTATACAGGAGAATAGAACGGAAGAGACTGATTAAGTATCATCAGCTTCCATTTCCACTTCTGAGTCGCTTGAGCTTGAAGTAATTTTTTGCAAGAAGTTGTTAGAAGATAAGAGAGGTTTGGAATAATTTTGTTTTGCGTGGTCTTTACTTTTGCTTTCATTTCGTTGGTGTTATTGTTATCCAGAGATAACGATTTGGAGTATGCTGGAGTGTTGCAGACGGGTTTTGGTGTAGAGAGGGGGGTAGATTGATGTGATAAGGCGTTTATTGTTTTGGTGCTGCTAACGGCATTGAAGCCAAAATTTGTGGGTTCTGTTTTGTTTATGGGTCTTTGAGAGACAGTGTTTGCGGTAGCCGCGGAATAACTAAGAGCAGAGGTTGATGGTAATTGTTATTGTTGTTTTTGTAATGTGCGGGCCTCGCGCATGATCTTCTTGACAATTTGCACATTGTGTTCGTGTGCAGTTTACAGGGGAATGGGGGGTAGATTGCAATTCTGACAGGATGGGGGGCTCTTGCAATATTAAGCCGTATGGCCTATTTGCAGCGCATTGGGTTAGGGATGTATTCTCTAACTCTTACGTTGTTCCATATTATATTTATTTTGCTAGGGAGCTTGTATAGGTCGAAAGTCAATAGGATTACCCCTGATGGCTTGGAGACACCGTCTATCGTTTTGTTCAATTTGTAAATTGACGTGACGTGTTGTGCCTTAAGTTCATCAATAATTTCCTTGTCGTTATTGAGATATGGTGCATAAATGGTGCCTTTGACGTTGTTGAGAGACTCATGGAGTTTTCAGGAGATTTCACAAATGCTTCTTAGCTCCTTTGTTTTGCAGAATATATCTGCTATAGCGCTGTTCTTTACTAAGATGAGTAGACTACCATCGCGGAGAGTAGAAATGGATAATGTCTCTTTGCTAATGAGGTTGATTGCTCTATGCACAGCGAAGCAGGAGTATTCAGTTATTGGTTTTGCTATGTTTGTTGCGGACAGCGTAATGAATTTTGGGTTTTGGGTGGCAACTTCAGGGAATTCTGGGAAATCAAGTGGAATTCTTTGATATTGTTTTGTTATACCCTTCATAGGGTATATTGACATTGTCATGAATCTGTAACGCCTTAAAGGAATGATGGGGGACCCCATAAACTATATATCAAAATGATCAGGACGAGCTCAGGAATTGATTTCCGTCTGTCCGTCCGTCTGTCTGTTTCAACACGATTTCCGGCCAAACTGCAGAACCGATCTTGATGAAACTTTCACAGATTGCTTAGATCATGTCGGGTTTGTTCACTATGAAATTTCATCCCGATCGGAGCATACTACGATATAGCCACCATACAAATTTACCATATCAACACGATTTCCGGCCAAACTGCTGAACCTATCTTGGTGAAACTTTCACAGATTGCTTGGATCATGTCGGGTTTGTTTACTATGGAATTTCATCCTGATCGGAGCATTCTACGATATAGCCACCATATAAATTTACCATATCAACTCGATTTCCGGCCAAACTGCTGAACCGATCTTGATGAAACTTTCACAGATTGCTTGGATCATGTCGGGTTTGTTCACTATGAAATTTCATCCCGAATTCGGTGTCCGGATAGGTGATGACGTTACCAAAAACTGCATCAACACTTTGTATGCCACACTCACCCAAACCGCCCTAGCCACCACCAGCGGCCAAACAACCTCTCTAAAAACGAAAATGCGTAGGGTCTAAGACCCCTTTTACACGATGAAGTTTTTTCATGAAGTTTTTTTTTCATTCTGTTTTAAAACATCTTCGCAAATCTGGTCGCATTTACACGATGAAGTTTTTTCATGCAGCATTTTTTTTGTAAATGCAACTCTGATTTAAATTTATGGTCGATAACCATATATCTTTGCCATAGATTGTTTTATTTGTTAACATATAATTGATTTAAGAAGTAACAAGTAAATAAAATGGATTCACTGAACATTTCTACTAATAATTTCTTAACCAAAGCAATGTATTTACTATTGGCGCTAATATTTGCTTGCGCGAAATTTCGTATCGATAACTTTATTATTCACATCAAGCACTGTGCAACTCTGTGTTTACATGCAATCGGAATAAGGCAAAGCAAAATGACAAAAATAAATCATTGCTTCACAATAGGGTTGTGAAAAGATGTAAAAAATATCGTATCGATGATTTTCATTTTTTAAAAATATCATCAGGTTTTCTCAATATTTATCACCAAAATATATCGATATATCTGATATTTTTATATTTCAGTATAAAAATTTTAAACCCCCCAAAATAACATTAACTTTAAATGCATTATAATAGTTTTGAACTTTTTATTAATTAATAATAAAACAATAAACGTTTTTCCATTACAGAACCGAGATCTTAAGGTTGAATAGTTTAGGTAAGGATAAAAGAAAAAACTTAAAAGACTTCATTTAATTTTTTTTTTAAATGAAAAAGTTAAATTTTCTAGAAAAATGACATAGATTGGTAACATGATTTTATTCCCAAAATTCTTTTTTTTAAGGATTTCAAAAAAACTCTTAGTTTTATATGAATATCCGTCATGCGGCTTCTCGTGTTGCAGACAACGCATTTTATGGCGGAGGCCAGCCGCTCTGAAGGAACCGAGCTACCTGGTATTATATGGCCAATTTTGATAACTTCGGTAAAGTTTTTTCCTGGGATTTCCAAAACTCTAAGGGATCTGTCTCCCAGCCAGCGAGTGGTAAATTTAAAAATAGTTTTATTTCAGTATTTTCCTTGGCATCTGTAATTGGCTTTATGGCAATTGATCTATTGTGGGCCTCTAGGAAGCTTTCGTTTGTTTCTACTTCCCTCCCCTCATCGAGTTGGCTTCCGTTTGGACCATTGACCATTGAGTTCTACAGAAAGAATGAGAAAATATAATATAGCAAAAATCTTTATATAAATGTCAACAATAAATATTTGACTATCACAGCCCAAAGAGCCAAATTCGAGCTTCTCTCAATCTCTTCAATAGATTTAGTTTAATTTAATGTTGTGTTAATTCAAAGATAGTTATTATTATAGTCAAGTATATTATGTTTAGATTAATTAATATTATATTAAAACTGGTACTTTAAAGTTAATTCAAAGTGGTGTTAATAATTTTTTTAACAAAATTTTACATACTCGTTTTTCAATGCTGTCTGCCGATACCTCGGTGATAATGTCTTGAACAGCTTCTTGAGCATTGAGCGGCTCTAAATGTAATTTTTTGAATCGCGGGTCTAACATTGTCGACTTCACCAGTGTTTTGTTGTTTTTAAAAGATTGAAAACGGTCTTCAGAAACTTTTAGTAGAGTTTCTTTAGTAAGTTTTCCTTCAGCCGATTCTACAGTCAATGTACGTATGTATTTTATTTATCAGTAAGGATATTAATGGAATTACCATGCTAACTGTGACGTAGTTTTCACTGCTTATTTTTACACCCTTAACCCATAAAATGGGTAAATAAGGGTATAATGGTTTTGTGCAAAAGTATGTAACAGGCAGAAGGAAGCAGCTCCGACCCTATAAAGTATATATATTCTTGATCAGCATCAACAGCCGAGACGATATAGCCATGTCCATCTGTCCGTCTGTCTGTCCGTCTGACCGTCTGTCCGTCTGTATGAACGCGTGGATCTCAGAGACTACAAGAGCTAGAGACTTCTGATTTTGTATTTAAGTTCTCCTATACCATGAGCAGAACAAGTTTGCTTCAAACTATCGATAACTATTCTGGTTTCCGATATACACATAATATCGATAACAATAAAATATCGAATTTGGAAAATCTAAAAATGAGGGTTGAAGTAATGGATAATGATAGAACTTTTCTGAAAATTTCGTCTAAATCGGTTAAGAAACACCGGAGATATTGAACTTAATCGATGGAAGCTAAGCCAGTATACCAAAGTCTTATATAAATGAAAGATATTTATTGCAACTGGGTTCAGGGTATCTTCTAGTCGGGCTCTCCCGACTAGAGCCTTCTTACTTGTTTCTGTTGCGTCTTTATACGGACTTAGCAAATCACAGAAGTCTTTGCATATATCAATTTCGTGAGCTGTTAGCATGTCTGGCAATCCCTTTATAGAAGTTGATCGTTTTATTAAAACCAATGCGACTTTATTTGAAAGTTTGAGAAAAGAAACTAGCATGTCGAGACACGAATTCCACCTCGTGTCTACACTTTGGACAAGAGTTTTTATTCGACCTTCTGCTATCCCTTCGTCAGCCTGTAAATTTCGCAGCATGTCCATGGCTGCAGGACTGTGTTTGAAATGAGTAACAATTTTCTTCACCTTATCCAAAACTTTTGAAAAAGATGCAACATTTTTTACCACATCATCGAAAACCTACAAATAGACGTGACGCTGCTTTCATGTTGTTAGCATTGTCCGTTGTTAGTGTTTTCCACTTATACCGATCTATTTGAAATTCACGGCAAGCAGTCTCCACTAAACTACATATATAGTCGCTTGTGTGTGACTAAATAAAATCATAGATTTAAGTTAGGGATTTTCTTAAAATAAATAATGCATATGACATGACGAAACAGAACACGAGACACATCTAATAAAAATAAAAAACATTTAAACACGTAGACTTGGAAAAACAGAACACATAGACAAAAATTACATAAATTTAAAAAAAGCTAACCTGTGACATTCTTGCTGCTTGCAAGCAAACCGCCCGTAGAGAATTATCCTTTATAAAATGTGCGGTTACGGTAAGATACGACCGAGTTGAATTGGTTATAGTGACACTGTAACAGGTGAAAGCTATGTCCTCAACACCTTGGAAAATTGTTCTAATCTTAGCCACACACATGTCGTATTTCTCTTCAATGAGATTTGTTACCTGTAAATTAGATTTAAAGGGTAAACAAATATATTAAAATATCTAATTAAATCCAAAGCACCGCTCGGAATTTTGTATTTTGGTACTTAAATTTGTAACAAATTACAGAGGCCTTCCTTTTCAACACCACGTACAGGCAGGTTATCTTTGCAAATAATATAAACTATTGCTGCCGTAATATCATTATACTTATCTAAAATTAAAGAAGGGTTTAAATAAAATCAAAATATAAAATAAGAGAATGTTTACCTTTAGCAGACGCCGAACACTTAAACGCGTTCTCAATAGATATTTGTCCATCAGAATTAAGGTTCAGCTCATCCGGTTTATTCGGTTTCTGAATAAGAGAATTAGAAACAAATTTCCCTATAGAGAATATTTCTTTGTTACGAATTTATTTTTAGGACGTAGCTCGTACGCTCATTCGTTTTCTATTCCCTATAACGAATTTTCTGGTTATTGTTTCATTTTATGTACGAATTACGTTGAGAATGCGAAAACAAAAACAATAGCACATTTTTTCATTACCGCTTTGTTTTCGTGTTATGTTTTGCTTGTTCTCTGTACCGTAGATGTTGTTGTTGGAATTACTCCGTTATTTTTTATAGGCACCAAAGCAAAGAATAACGGATTGTGATTAACTGTATTTAGAATATTTGTACACATTGTAGAATAGTTAAAATTTGCGCGATTCTTTAGTCTGCAGTTTCTATCATCAATTCTATAAAACGAAATTTCTTGTCCCCTTCAGATTCGTTATATGGAAGTTCGACTGTACAAATATTATTCCGAAGTTTGTTGTTGGTTTTTATACCCTTAACCCATAAAATGGGTAAATAAGGGTATAATGGTTTTGTGCAAAAGTATGTAACAGGCAGAAGGAAGCATCTCCGACCCTATTAAGTATATATATTCTTGATCAGCATCAACAGCCGAGACGATATAGCCATGTCCGTCTGTCCGTCTGTCTGTCCGTCTGTATGAACGCGTGGATCTCAGAGACTACAAGAGCTAGAGACTTCTGATTTTGTATTTAAGTTCTCCTATACCATGAGCAGAACAAGTTTGCTTCAAATTATCGATAACTATTCTGGTTTCCGATATACACATAATATCGATAACAATAAAATATCGAATTTGGAAAATCTAAAAATGAGGGTTGAAGTAATGGATAATGATAGAACTTTTCTGAAAATTTCGTCCAGATCGGTTGAGAAGCACCGGAGATATTGAACTTAATCGATGGAAGCTAAGCCAGTATACCAAAGTCTTATATAAATTAAATATATTTATTGCAACTGGGTTCAGGGTATCTTCTAGTCGGGCTCTCCCGACTAGAGCCTTCTTACTTGTTGAATATAATTAATTTGTAAGCGACAAGTTTGTATTTAGCGAAACATACAAATACCCATACATAAGAATATAGAGGCCTACCCTGAATTACGCGGGCCCGGTGCCAGACTAGCGATATGCCTAGAACTCAGTGATAGGTACTGGTGCACACTCGCACCACCAGCAATGTATTTACCTATCGAATTTAACTATTGAATGTCCGCAGAGCGTACCGAGCGGTACGGCGGTGCAAACCCAATAGCTAACGATTTCCCTAGGGCCAAGGCCTAGGCATTACATTTTTTCTTATCTTCACACATGTTGAATACGCTTCCGGGTGCTTGTTGCTCAAATGTGACAGGAGATTAGTGGTGTTACCACTTGACTTTATAACTTTTGCACAAAGGCTGCAGTTGGCATTATATGCGTTTATTTTGTGTAAAACCTCTTTGCCGCGCTCATCTTCTCTTTTTAAGATTTCTAAGTGTAGTGTGACCAACCACAATATCAAAAAATATATTTCCAAATAATATCGATATGCGATATATCAGTGAAAAAACATAGTGCCGCATAGTTAATTTTGGCTATGCCAAGACTATGATACCCTTCACGCGTGGATTAATTTGTATTTTTATTTTTTATTGCGTGAAAATCTCGAAAGACTATAAGGCATTAAATTATTAATATTCGGTGTATCGAATTAACTATGTTAATTTTACAAATAGATATTCAGCTATTCTTGTAAACTCTTATTTAGTCTGGTGGTAAGTATGCCAGAGTCTCATCCGGTAGGTGCGGGTTCGAATCCCCGTGTAGTAATTTTGGTATTTTAGTTTTTAGTCCAATTTTGTTTTTTTAATAGATTTTTTGTATTTATATGGTGGCTATATCGTAGAATGCTCCGATCGGGATGAAATTTCATAGTGAACAAACCCGACATGATCTAAGCAATCTGTGAAAGTTTCATCAAGATCGGTTCAGCAGTTTGGCTGGAAATCGTGTTGAAACAGACAGACAGACGGACAGACGGACAGACGGACGGACGGACGGACAGACGGAAATCAATTCCTGAGCACGTCCTGATCATTTTGATACATAGTTTATGGGGTCTCCCATCATTCCTTAAAGGCGTTACAGATTCATGACAAAGTCAATACACCCTGTGAAGGGTATAAAAAAATTTCCGATATAAATATTTATTTTTTTGTAAAAATATCGATATATTGATATTTTGATATATTATCAACAAGCCTACTTCACAAGTCATGAAGCATTGCTTGCAGCTGTAACTCCTCTTTACCCTTTGCCAACAAACGAAGATTTCAGACGCAAAAACTTCATCGTGTAAAAGGGGTCTTACAAGCGGACGGATGAAAAAACAAAATGCACACCGTGCTGCCGGCGATTATACACACGCTTTTGATCGGTGCCAGAAAGCGAGTATGATCTTAAC
>JARNME010000404.1:29205968-29329767 GCA_030179655.1 Scaptomyza flava | reverse complement strand
ACAAAACACGTGCATCCGAACGACTTTGAAAAAATGAAAGTAAAATATGCCACCCAAATTTTTAGCCATAGTGTAGCCGCTGCAATAAAAACAATGATTGATACTGGGGGCTTTTTAAATTGCAAAGAAGTAGCGAAATCAACGGCAGCATTTATTGAAAAAGTTAACAGACTATTTGACTGCCTCAATAGTTATGTTCTATATGATAAAAATCCATTTAGATGTGCTCTTGTTCACGGTAATTTAATTCATAAAACGCTTTTAGATATGCGAACTTACTTTGAGGCAGTTAAATATCCACAAAAAGTTTTTTGTATTAAGGGAATTATTTTAACAATAACATCTATACTTTCTTTGGCACAAAATGTTTGGAGTGAAAGTCAGGATGCATTTTACATTGCGACGTCAAAATTAAACCAGGATCCATTAGAAAATTTGTTTTACCTTATCAGGTCTCGCGGTGTAACGAATAGTAATCCCACAATGTTCGAGTTTAACGTAATTATATCAAAAATGCTGTCAATGAAAATTCTAACGTCTACAGTAGTAGCTGGGAACTGCGCTCCGGATGAAGATTCCATGTTAATTAACATCAGTAATAATAATGGTTCAACAATCAATCAACATCGAAATTTGGCAGTGTCAATGACGATAACGATGACTTGATTTTTTCTGACGAGGAAGCAGAGTTAGAACTTTCAATAGAAGCAACAAATTTAAGTATTGAAGACGCATTTAATGAGAATGCATTGCGTTATTTTGCGGGATTTTTATTACATAAGCTGTTGAGAAAGCACGACTGCAAGGAGTGTGCTAATCTTTTGAAACCGTCCGATGAAGTCCAATGTTCTTCTGAGTAATTAATACTCAATAAAATTTTGGCTATGTATATAGCAACCTTAAGCTCAAAGCACCGTCTGATTATTTCTTTAATTTAATAAAAAATACATTTTGACATTTTCAAACGCTATTTCGAGACAAAGTCTCACAAGTTCCACTTAAAAAAATTAATTGTACAAAAATGCGTTATCATAACATCTCATTTCGACACATATGCAGACTGGTTTAATAAGTCCGATAAATGCTTTGAACATAGGTATAACCTGGTAATGAGTATATTGGGTTTGTGCAATGTCCGTCATGGTGTCCGTCCGTCCGTCCGTCTGTATGTTCGCAACTTTTTTCCACCCTTCAAGCTAGACACTTGAAACTTTCCAATTCTCCTTATCTATGGGATAGCAAATTAAAGTGTCAAGATGGGGGTTCTACGATAACTGGGGGGCTGGCAAATCGATAAATTCGAAAACTCAAAACCGATGAATCCGCATATTTCACACACCCTTACAGCTAGAACTATCAAATTTGGTAAGAAGATAGCTACTAGCAACCCCCAAAAAACTGCATCAAAACTTTTGGAGCCACGCCCCCCATTCCGCCTCCAGCCCCCCGCATTTTAAAGTCAAAAAAGCCTATAGCTCCCACAGTTTTTGAGCTAGAGCCACCAAATTTGGTGCCAAGATAGGTGATGATGACCCCCCAAAAACTGCATCAAAAGTTTGGATGCCACGCCTACCGATACTGCCCTAGCCGCCCCCATCCACCCCAACGCTTCGTCAAAAACGGATATGCGTGTATCTTCCAGAGTTGGTGAGCTAGAGCCTCCAAATCTGGTAGGAAGATAGCAATTGACATTTCACAAAGATCTGCAACAAAAATTTGGCTGCCACGCCCACCCATACCGCTCCCAGCCCCCCTTTCCCCACCTTTTACAATTTTCGAGCTAGAGTCACCAAATTTGGTATGAAGATAGCAATTGACATTCCACAAAGATCTGCATCAAAAATTTGGATGCCACACCCACCCATACCACCCCCAGCCCCCTTTCCACACCTTTTACAAACTTTGAGCTAGTGTTACCAAATTTGGAAGGAAGAGAGCTGGTGGCATCCCCATCTGTATCGGAGAATCTTTAAGGCAGCGTACACCTCTGCCGCATCCATACCCCTTTGTAATAGCCTCTTTTTTACCTTTGCAATCAGGCCTCTTCTTACCTGTTTTAATACTGGTATCGAGTATGCCGCAGTCGGTTGCGTCCGACTGCAACGTTTCCACTTGTTTTTTGTTGGAATCTATAGCCATTCCTCCTTTCCGACAAATTACATCAAAAATTTTATGTAATTTGTTGTTTTAAGGAACAACTGATAATCACAGTTAATTTACCATAAAAATTGTAAGTGTAACGTAATTAGCAATCCTGAACTGTTCAAACAGTAATTAGGGTATTCAGTAGCTATGCTATGTGCGTAAAGTGTTATATATAATACAGTGTAGCTAGTGAGTGCACTTTTTACGTTTCTTTTGTCGTATTTGTGCTAAGTCAGCTGTTTGCAGTTCGATAACAATACAATCGATATTTAAATTGAATTGATTAATTGTTAAACTGAAAATAATAAAATAAAATAAACCGTTTTATATCATTCTCCCGCACTCTACTTTCTTTTGTCGCTTCTGACACTTTTAAAAACATCAGTTTAGTCTTTTAAATTAATAATTAGTAAAATTTACTTGCTTTTACAACCAAAACTCGCCTAGTGTGACCTAATTTCACGAATTCAATAATCTCGAAAGCAGCTGTTTTTATAAATAGTCTGGCAACCACACAATAACACATATAGTACAATAGTAGCAAACATACCCAGAGGCATGTTTGCTGTTATAAAAATGCTTCTGTGTGTTTGTTGTAAAGCTTTCATATAACACTTTAGTACTTTACGCACATAGCATAGCTACTGAATACCCTAAATATAACAGCAAAACTTGTAAAATAAAATGCATCTGTTTTGTTGTTGTCTCAATGAACTTTGATTATGGTAAAGCTTCCATAATCTACAGTACTTTTTACTGTGAGAACAGTAATATCACAACAAAACTTGTAAAATTCAGTGCATATGTTTTGTTGTTGTCGCGATGAACTGTGCTCATGGTAAAGTAACCATACTCTACAGTACTTTTTAGTAATATAATATCAGTAATATATCAGCAAAAATTGTAATATAATAATAATTTTTATATATAATGTACATATGTATTTGTTATTGCCAAGGGCAAGTGCAAGGGGCTGGGGTGTAATATGTCGAAAGCAAGGGGCAAACATATGTTAAGTTGTTGCTCTTTAAAATTTTTCATGCATATTCATCTACGTCCATATATGCATATATATGTATATGTACATACATACATACAGATGTATGTATGTCGCTGTAAAACAAATCAGTACCGTTAAGATCATACTCGCTTTCTGGCACCGATCAAAAGCGTGTGTATAATCGCCGGCAGCACGGTGTGCATTTTGTTTTTGCATCGGTCCGCTTGTAAGACCCCTTTTACACGATGAAGTTTTTGCGTCTGAAATCTTCGTTTGTTGGCAAAGGGTAAAGAGGAGTTACAGCTGCAAGCAATGCTTCATGACTTGTGAAGTAGGCTTGTTGATAATATATCAAAATATCAATATATCGATATTTTTACAAAAAAATAAATATTTATATCGGAAATTTTTTTATACCCTTCACAGGGTATATTGACTTTGTCATGAATCTGTAACGCCCTTAAGGAATGATGGGAGACCCCATAAACTATGTATCAAAATGATCAGGATGTGCTCAGGAATTGATTTCCGTCTGTCCGTCTGTCCGTCCGTCTGTCCGTCTGTCTGTCTGTTTCAACACGATTTCCGGCCAAACTGCTGAACCGATCTTGATGAAACTTTCACAGATTGCTTAGATCATGTCGGGTTTGTTCACTATGAAATTTCATCCCGATCGGAGCATTCTACGATATAGCCACCATATAAATTTACCATATCAACACGATTTCTGGCCAAACTGCTGAACCGATCTTGATGAAACTTTCACAGATTGCTTAGATCATGTCGGGTTTGTTCACTATGAAATTTCATCGCGATCGGAGCATTCTACGATATAGCCACCATAAAAATTTACCATATCAACACGATTTCCGGCCAAACTGCTGAACCGATCTTGATGAAACTTTCACAGATTGCTTAGATCATGTCGGGTTTGTTCACTATGAAATTTCATCCCGATCGGAGCATTCTACGATATAGCCACCATATAAATACAAAAAATCTATTAAAAAAACAAAATTGGACTAAAAACTAAAATACCAAAATTACTACACGGGGATTCGAACCCGCACCTACCGGATGAGACTCTGGCATACTTACCACCAGACTAAATAAGAGTTTACAAGAATAGCTGAATATCTATTTGTAAAATTAACATAGTTAATTCGATACACCGAATATTAATAATTTAATGCCTTATAGTCTTTCGAGATTTTCACGCAATAAAAAAATAAAAATACAAATTAATCCACGCGTGAAGGGTATCATAGTCTTGGCATAGCCAAAATTAACTATGCGGCACTATGTTTTTTCACTGATATATCGCATATCGATATTATTTGGAAATATATTTTTTGATATTGTGGTTGGTCACACTACACTTAGAAATCTTAAAAAGAGAAGATGAGCGCGGCAAAGAGGTTTTACACAAACATAAACGCATATAATGCCAACTGCAGCCTTTGTGCAAAAGTTATAAAGTCAAGTGGTAACACCACTAATCTCCTGTCACATTTGAGCAACAAGCACCCGGAAGCGTATTCAACATGTGTGAAGATAAGAAAAAATGTAATGCCTAGGCCTTGGCCCTAGGGAAATCGTTAGCTATTGGGTTTGCACCGCCGTACCGCTCGGTACGCTCTGCGGACATTCAATAGTTAAATTCGATAGGTAAATACATTGCTGGTGGTGCGAGTGTGCACCAGTACCTATCACTGAGTTCTAGGCATATCGCTAGTCTGGCACCGGGCCCGCGTAATTCAGGGTAGGCCTCTATATTCTTATGTATGGGTATTTGTATGTTTCGCTAAATACAAACTTGTCGCTTACAAATTAATTATATTCAACAAGTAAGAAGGCTCTAGTCGGGAGAGCCCGACTAGAAGATACCCTGAACCCAGTTGCAATAAATATATTTAATTTATATAAGACTTTGGTATACTGGCTTAGCTTCCATCGATTAAGTTCAATATCTCCGGTGTTTCTCAACCGATCTGGACGAAATTTTCAGAAAAGTTCTATCATTATCCATTACTTCAACCCTCATTTTTAGATTTTCCAAATTCGATATTTTATTGTTATCGATATTATGTGTATATCGGAAACCAGAATAGTTATCGATAATTTGAAGCAAACTTGTTCTGCTCATGGTATAGGAGAACTTAAATACAAAATCAGAAGTCTCTAGCTCTTGTAGTCTCTGAGATCCACGCGTTCATACAGACGGACAGACAGACGGACAGACGGACATGGCTATATCGTCTCGGCTGTTGATGCTGATCAAGAATATATATACTTTATAGGGTCGGAGATGCTTCCTTCTGCCTGTTACATACTTTTGCACAAAACCATTATACCCTTATTTACCCATTTTATGGGTTAAGGGTATAAAAACCAACAACAAACTTCGGAATAATATTTGTACAGTCGAACTTCCATATAACGAATCTGAAGGGGACAAGAAATTTCGTTTTATAGAATTGATGATAGAAACTGCAGACTAAAGAATCGCGCAAATTTTAACTATTCTACAATGTGTACAAATATTCTAAATACAGTTAATCACAATCCGTTATTCTTTGCTTTGGTGCCTATAAAAAATAACGGAGTAATTCCAACAACAACATCTACGGTACAGAGAACAAGCAAAACATAACACGAAAACAAAGCGGTAATGAAAAAATGTGCTATTGTTTTTGTTTTCGCATTCTCAACGTAATTCGTACATAAAATGAAACAATAACCAGAAAATTCGTTATAGGGAATAGAAAACGAATGAGCGTACGAGCTACGTCCTAAAAATAAATTCGTAACAAAGAAATATTCTCTATAGGGAAATTTGTTTCTAATTCTCTTATTCAGAAACCGAATAAACCGGATGAGCTGAACCTTAATTCTGATGGACAAATATCTATTGAGAACGCGTTTAAGTGTTCGGCGTCTGCTAAAGGTAAACATTCTCTTATTTTATATTTTGATTTTATTTAAACCCTTTTTTTAATTTTAGATAAGTATAATGATATTACGGCAGCAATAGTTTATATTATTTGCAAAGATAACCTGCCTGTACGTGGTGTTGAAAAGGAAGGCCTCTGTAATTTGTTACAAATTTAAGTACCAAAATACAAAATTCCGAGCGGTGCTTTGGATTTAATTAGATATTTTAATATATTTGTTTACCCATTAAATCTAATTTACAGGTAACAGATCTCATTGAAGAGAAATACGACATGTGTGTGGCTAAGATTAGAACAATTTTCCAAGGTGTTGAGGACATTGCTTTCACCTGTTACAGTGTCACTATAGCCAATTCAACTCGGTCGTATCTTACCGTAACCGCACATTTTATAAAGGATAATTCTCTTCGGGCGGTTTGCTTGCAAGCAGCAAGAATGTCACAGGTTAGCTTTTTTTAAATTTATGTAATTTTTGTCTATGTGTTCTGTTTTTCCAAGTCTACGTGTTTAAATGTTTTTTATTTTTATTAGATGTGTCTCGTGTTCTGTTTCGTCATGTCATATGCATTATTTATTTTAAGAAAATCCCTAACTTAAATCTTTGATTTTATTTAGTCACACACAAGCGACTATATATGTAGTTTAGTGGAGACTGCTTGCCGTGAATTTCAAATAGATCGGTATAAGTGGAAAACACTAACAACGGACAATGCTAACAACATGAAAGCAGCGTCACGTCTATTTGTAGGAAAATGCAAACACGTCTCTTGTTTTGCTCACATAATTCACCTGGTTGTCGATGATGTGGTAAAAAATGTTGCATCTTTCTCAAAAGTTTTGGATAAGGTGAAGAAAATTGTTACTCATTTCAAACACAGTCCTGCAGCCATGGACATGCTGCGAAATTTACAGGCTGACGAAGGGATAGCAGAAGGTCGAATAAAAACTCTTGTCCAAAGTGTAGACACGAGGTGGAATTCGTGTCTCGACATGCTAGTTTCTTTTCTCAAACTTTCAAATAAAGTCGCATTGGTTTTAATAAAACGATCAACTTCTATAAAGGGATTGCCAGACATGCTAACAGCTCACGAAATTGATATATGCAAAGACTTCTGTGATTTGCTAAGTCCGTATAAAGACGCAACAGAAACAAGTAAGAAGGCTCTAGTCGGGAGAGCCCGACTAGAAGATACCCTGAACCCAGTTGCAATAAATATATTTAATTTATATAAGACTTTGGTATACTGGCTTAGCTTCCATCGATTAAGTTCAATATCTCCGGTGTTTCTCAACCGATCTGGACGAAATTTTCAGAAAAGTTCTATCATTATCCATTACTTCAACCCTCATTTTTAGATTTTCCAAATTCGATATTTTATTGTTATCGATATTATGTGTATATCGGAAACCAGAATAGTTATCGATAATTTGAAGCAAACTTGTTCTGCTCATGGTATAGGAGAACTTAAATACAAAATCAGAAGTCTCTAGCTCTTGTAGTCTCTGAGATCCACGCGTTCATACAGACGGACAGACGGACATGGCCATATCGTCTCGGCTGTTGATGCTGATCAAGAATATATATACTTTATAGGGTCGGAGATGCTTCCTTCTGCCTGTTACATACTTTTGCACAAAACCATTATACCCTTATTTACCCATTTTATGGGTTAAGGGTATAAAAAGAGGAGTAATTGCATCATGGCTTGGCGTTATTAGACCAAATCACAGAATATGCGAATGCAAATATAAGTATGTATGGATGTATGTGAGTTTTCTGCAATTTTAATTAATGCAGCGGCTGTTCGACTACAAATTAAAATCAATATTGAGCCGGCAGTTCAATACTTCACACGTAAAAACATACAAAGTACACCTGCAATCACTTTTCTAAATGTTAACAAATGTTACCAATTAAAACACCGTTCACAGTCACAAGAAAACTAAGAACTTATTACGAGTACGTAAAAACACCGAAGGTAAAGAGTATATTGGGTTAGTGCAATGACCGTCATGGAGTCTTTCCGTCCGTACGTATGCAAGTTTTTTCCACACCCTTCAAGCTAGAGACTTAAAACTTTACAATTATCTTTATCTATGGTAAAGTAAATTAAAGGTTCAAGATTGGGGTTCTACGATAACTGGGGGGCTGGCAAATCATTAAATTCGATAACTCCACATATTTCGCACATCCCTACAGCTATAACTACCAAATTTGGTATGAAGATAGCTACTATCAACCCCCAAAAAACTGCAAAATTTGGAGCCATTCCTACCCATTCCGCACCCAGCCCCCCCCCCGCATTTTAATGTTAAAAAAGCATATAACTCCCACAGTTTTTGAGCTATAGCCACCAAATTTGGTAGGAAGATAGCAGGCAGCGACCTCCAAAAACTTGCATCAAAGTTTTGGAGCCATACCAACCCATTCAACCCCCGTTTCCCACTTTTTAAAACTTTAAGCTAGAGTCACCAAAATTGGAATGAAGATAGCAATTGACATTCCACAAAGATCTGCAGCAAAAATTTGGATGCCATGCCCACTCATACCACCCCCAAACCCCCCTTTCCCCACTTTAAACAATTTTCGAGCTAGAGTCACCAAATTTGGTATGAAGATAGCAATTGACATTCCACAAAGATCTGCATCAAAAATTTGGAACCACGCCCATCTTTTCCGACCCCTTTACCCACTTTTTACAAACTTCGAGCTAGAGTCAACAAATTTGGTATTAAGATAGCAATTGATATTCCACATAGATCTGCATCAAAAATTTGGATGCCACGCCTACCCATACCGCCAACCAACGTTTCCACTTGTTTTTTGTTTGGAACTGACGCTCAAGCTGAACTTGTTCATGTACACCCCTGGCAAGGAAGACTTTTATGTATGCAAATTTTATTATGAAATTTCAACATTTAGAAGATATCAGTCATGACCGCATATAGTATATCGAACGAAAGGAAAACAAGTCTATTTTATATTGAGATTAAATAAAAAATTCATCAGGGAGTTTTTTAGCAAATTAAAAAAAAAAAGTCATGGTTATACTCGATACCGAAAGTAAAGAGTATATTGGGTTTGTGAATTGTCCGTCATGGTGTCTGTCCGTCTGTCTGTCTGTGCGTCTGTATGAACGCAAGTTTTTTCCACACCCTTCAAGCTAGAGACTTGAAACTTTCCAATTCTCTTTATCTATGGGAAAGTAAATTAAAGTGTCAAGATTGGGGCTCTACGATAACTGGGGGGCTGGCAAATCGATAAATTCGATAGCTCAAAAACGATAAATCCGTATATTTCACACACCCTTACAGCTAGAACTACCAAATTTGGTAAGAAGATAGCTACTAGCAACCCCCAAAAAACTGCATCAAAAATTTTGAAGCCATGCCCCCCATTCCGTCCCCAGCCCACCGCATTTTAAAGTCAAAAAAGCCTATATCTCCCACAGTTTTTGAGCTAGAGCCACCAAATTTAGTGCCAAGGTAGGTGATGATGACCCCCCAAAAACTGCATCAAAAGTTTGGATGCCACGCCCACCAATACAGCCCTAGCCGCCCCCATCCTCCCAAACGCTTCATCAAAAACGGATATGCGTGTATCTTCCAGAGTTGTGGAGCTAGAGCCACCAAATTTGGCAGGAAGATAGCTACTAGCAACCCCCAAAAAACTGCATCAAAGTTTTGGAGCCACGCGCACCCCTTTCACCCCCTTTCCCCACCTTTTACAAACTTTGAGCTATAGTCACCAAATTTTGTATGAAGGTAGCAATTGACATTCCACATAGATCTGCATCAAATGTTTGGATGCCCACCCATACCGCCCCCAGCCCTCCTTTCCCCACTTTTAATAATTTTCGAGCTAGAGTCACCAAATTTGGTAAGAAGGTAGCAATTGACATTTCACAAAGATCTGCAGTAAAACTTTGGATGCCACACCCACCCATACCGCCCCCAGCCCCCCTTTCAACAGCTCTTACAAACTTTCAGGTAGAGTCACCAAATTTGGAAGGAAGATAGTTGGTGGCATCCCCATCTGCATCGGAGAATCTTTAAGGCAGCGTACACCCCTGCCCCATCCGTACCCCTTTGCAATCAGGCCTCTTTTTAAGCGGTTTTAATACTGGTATCGAGTATGCCGCAGTCGGTTGCGTCCGACTGCAACGTTTCAACTTGTTTTTGAAATGATTTTTTGCCTTTAAAATGTATATATTCGCCAAAAGTAAATAAAATTTGAATGTTGAAATGTTTGTTTAACTCATCTCAACTTATAATCCAAAAATCAGAGTAGTTGATGAATTATTGAAATTGCTAGAGCATTCATTTAAAGTCTTCGAAATGAAGCAAAAACATTCATATTTTTATATTTTAATCAATACATTTAAATATAATTTAAGTGTAAGTTTGAAGGCTTGGCTTTAAAATGAAATCAATTTCAGGAAAATTGATCTATTGGTTCATGAGCAATAAGCGATTCTGTGAAACTCTCATATCACAACAATAACTTTTTCAGATTGCTACCTCAGTATCGAAAGGTGAGACGTATTCTACGTCAAAAAGATATTTGCATAGTTTCAAGTCCCTAGCTTAACACGTGCCGAAAAAAAGGCGTTCATACAGATGGACAAACACCATGACTGACTTTGCACAAAACTAATATTAGTACTATGTACCTTCATCGAGTATAAAACTTTAAACTTTATGCAGACGCATAAGAATAAATGGGAAACAAGTGTAAGTACAAGTATTGCATTCGATTAAGTATCTGAGATTTTGAAACTATTGACAGATTAAAAATTTATCTCGTCTTTGCATGCATATTGTTGAACTCAATTTTATTTGGAAGGAGGCAAAAATTTCAAGTACAGATTGTGGAAAATGGACTTAAATCAAGTGAATTGTTCTTAATATAAGTCCAAAAAACTTAAAACTGACAATCAAAAGGAATTCTTCATTCAATTACGAAATTCTTGCTTCAAGTACAAGGTCGCGACTTAAAATCATAACAGCGGCTTTTATAAATTTTGTTCCATTTCTTGGCTATGACAAATGGACTTCATGTGAATACGTTATATATTTTTTTTCTTATTTAGTTGATAAAAGCCATTAAGAAGTATCGTGAAATCAGGTTCGATTAACATTTACATTAACTGCATTTGAAATGAGTTCGGAACTGGTTCAACAGCTAAGGCACTCACCACATTAAAAAGTGATCTAAATCACGTTACGGTTATCATAAACATTATAATTTCTTAGATTTCTAGCTGAAGCATGGGAATGAATATCAGCTTTTAAAATAGCTCTACATCTGTCCGGGGATTTAACTTAGAGTTTTCGGGAGTTAAAAAACAAAGTAATGTCATACGTAGATCAAGTATGCAAGTATTGGATCAACAATAAGAATACTCATTTCATTTAAAGTACAGGTTTCCCTCTTATAACGCGGTACTTCTACAACGCTTTTTCGATATAACGCGATCTGTTTCAGAACACCGCGAAATTTCGAAAAGTGGGAAATTTCTTTGGATAAAGTTTTACGGCCAAAGACAGTGAAACAGGCTAACGAAAGCACATCAATGATTTTGTTTATGAATAATATAAATAATATCATATAACAAATGAAAGCTAAGTTTTCTAACGCTAATAACATAACGCGTAATTTTTCTGGAATGTAACCAGCGCGTTATACGAGGGATACCTATACACAAGAAATCAAAATAAAAGACTATCAAGCTTAAAAAATACAAAAACAAACATTTTCATATTAAAAAAAAAAAAGGAACTGTGCGTCGGACCACGAGGGCGATTTGTAAACATATTTTTAAATTGTACAACTTCTTATTTTATATATTTGTGTCATATATTTTTGTCATTATTTATTGGGCCGAACATTAACCCTCTACCTCTACCCTCTACTATAGGCGGAATTAGTTTTAAATCGTTTTTAAACCATAATCTTTCACACAATCCAAATGGATTGTCAATAAAAATGGTTTTTAATTTTTCATGAGCATTTTAATGATGTTGAAAATGTTCGTATGGTACGATTTCAGGTACTTGCTCCAGTTGTGACAATTCTTCTTCCAGTTGTTGCAGCTGTATACGCGTTGCATCTAATAAATTTTGGCGCTCTCGTGCTCTTAATTCACGTTGATATGAAGCATTGCGAGTTCTCCTGGCTTCTAATGTTATCTACGAAACTTGCCGTTAGTAAATTGTTATTTATTTGACATAATTGGCGCAGCAATGTGATTTAAAGTTTGGTACAATAAATGAAATACGTACAATAGGTTTTACCTAAAGAAATTTCTTTTTTAATTTGTAGCAAACGAATTTTGTCTTTAATTTAAAACACATCAAAAAGAAAATTTTTATTTATGTAAATAAGATTTGACTAAAATTAAAGAAATATTTCTTACGCACAAAATTAAGACACAGTGCACTGCAGTGTTGTTTGGGTGTTTGTTACAAAGCTACACCAAATTCATCTTACCGGCATTATGTTTTAGTTCACTTTTTAGTTCACTTTATTAAGCGCAACTAGTTTTATTCAGCACAACTTGTATATAAATTAGTTTGTTTTGTCAAGTTAAATCTAACCAAATCTCACTTGGTAGAGAGGGGGGGTTTTAACAAGTATCACGTAATTTTTTTCAATAGAAAACCATGCAAAATGTGTGAAAGTAAAGTTAAATTAAGCAATATTCTCAAATCTCAATTGTATACTAGTCATTGCTAGTCTTTAATAGAAGTGATAGAACAAACTGTTTTTTTTTTTTTTTGTATTTTTCTTAAATCCAATGGATTTTACAGCTAAAAACACATTTTAAAAAATCTAACGTGAGATTGGGAGAGGGGGGGAAGGGGGAAGGGGGAAGTAAAGGAAAATCTTACGAAATCTCACCAAGGGGGGGCGGGGGAGGGGTAGTGGAAAAATCCTAAAAAATGCCTCACGTAATTTGTGAACCACCCCTTACATTATATTAAGGTATCCAACATTCTTTCATTATAGAAGTCTGCTATGTTGGTCTGTTAGTGTGTGCGTGTGTGTGTGAAGCAAAACAATTGGACTTGACGAAAAGTTTATTTTCTTTATTAATAATAGAATTATTTATTATTATTAAACTATTTTAGTAATTTCTCATTTGTTTGCTAAGCGCCAACTTATACTTATCAAAGTATGCAACTATTTCAAATCTATTATGGAACTACATATACATATATCACTTATATTTTAGTGGGGTGTTCAACATCATCATTCTTGTTGCCAAACAGCAGAGCTGTGTGGCTCGAGAAGCGGCAAAAAACTCCTGAAACATAGTTTAGTCTGTGCAGAAATTTTTTTTGTTTAACAAGTGCAAACATATTCGATTTTTGCTCTTAGTACTATTGATTTCTGACAGTTGGAGAGTTAGTTCCCACACTCAAATCTTTATCACATCCTTGTCAGCTGCTGCTGCTGCGCGCAAGGCTGTGAAACATTGGCCAACAAAAAAAAAAAAAAACATGTTTCAGCGAGAAGCAAAACAAAAACAAAACAAGGGAGAGTAAGCCTGTCAAGCCAAAAAGGGTGCGACGCTGCAATAAACTTCCATCTGACCAAAAATGCAACAAATAGTCCGAGGACCTTGTGCATCGCCTTCTACACAGGATATGCAGTATTGTTTTTGCCGAATTGACGCGGCTGCTGTTTCGTTTGTTTATTGCCAAGCCATGGCAATGCCATACAATGTCCATCCGGTCGTTTATTCACGTCATTGAAATGTGTCCCGTGCACTGCAACTATAATATTTTGATTTTTTGAGAATGTTAGGGGTGTCGCTCGAGTTGCCAACGATTTGTCGCAAAGTCAACACAAATTTCACTTACTTAGTTAACTTACAACGGTTAAAGGTTGATACCGACTTAAAGCATAAAACTAAGTTGCAAAAAATATTTTATTATTTACACAGAGAAAAAAATGAAACGTAAAACGAAACATTTTAATATTAGATTCAGATTTTAAATTTTTTTTCTTAATTTTAATACGAAAATTTTTGATTTTAAAATTAATCGCATTAAAACATCAAATTTAAAACGATTCGTATTAAAATCATTGTGGTAAAACGTTGATTTAAATAATTAGTTTTTAAACCTAAAATGAAAATTTTAAATTTAAGAATGTGCGCTTTTAAAACATATATCTAAAACCACCACATTTAAATCGATAGTTTCAATTTTAGAAATCAGTACGAATCGATTTAGGATTAAAGTGCAAACTTTTATAAATCTAAATTATCTATTTTTAATTTGAAGAAATCAGAAAAATCTTAACATGCAAAATTTAAATTTTAGATTTTAAATTGAAAAATATTGTCTTAAGGCTTTTTCATTTTTGAATAAAAAATTTTAAATTTAATAATTTGCCCTATTAAAATACATATTTAAAACGAGAACATTTAATTTGATAATTAAAACTTTAGAAATCAGTACGAATCGCTTTAGAATTACGCTTAACAGAGAGAGAGAGAGAGAGAGGCGCTTTTATATTTCGAGAGAGCGTGTTTAGTATGTATTAAAATTAACTGTCTGTAATGACATAGTCGGCAACAGCGCAATGGCTATGGCATACGCGTGGTAATCGTAAGGACTCAGGTTCGAGTCACGGCATGGGTAATTGGCTTGTCGTAATCGGTAAGTTTTAAAAATTTAATTTAAAATTATACAAATAATTTATACTAAGTATGTAAACATAATATATTTCACGCATACATTGAAGGAATCTAATAACTATTAACAAATAGCTTATCACGCAGTGCTGCTACTAATGTGTACCCGTGCGCCCCAAGCAAAAAGTTTAATATAAACTCATAGTAGCTTTTACTAGTATACATTTGTACATGAATTAACTACCAATGTGGTTTTAAGTACATTGATATTATTTTAGTTAATTTAAGGTTTCCAATGCTTAACTTAAATCAAAAAGTTTTCATTGTGAAAACTAAAATGTAAGCACTTTAAATAAAAAATTTTAAACGGAAAATTTTAATTTTAAAATTTAAAATTATAGGTGTGGACCGAAAATCGTTCCGAAAAATTTTAAAATCGAAGTGTAAATTATGCGATTTAAAATTTTTTTCTGTGTGTAGAGACAAAAAAGGTTTGATAGTTGAACTGTACAGCTTGTGTTACAATAGTTACAAATCGTTGTGAAAACTGTGTTTGCTTCATAGATAAAGTAATACAGCAACAGTAATTTTTGGGGGTATTTTGTATAAGCGAGTGCTTTAGAAAATAGTTGTTGTTACGCAAGTAAATCATTGAGTTTTAATAAATAACATATGGTTTATTCAATCGTTATTAGAGTAAAAAACTTAGATACCATTATAGGCGATGTTTATGGTTTCGTCTTTTCTTTGATTGCTAAGTCCTTACATTTGGCGTTTTCTGTCTTCTGTGCCGCTTATAAAATATCGCTACTGATTACCAGAAAGGTGGTAAAATCTTACTGTAATATTGCTACAAAATGAATATCGTATGTCAAACCGTTTATCAATGCTATGCTCATTGTTAGACAATTTCATGGCAAATTTTTCAGCATCTGATTGACAGGAGAGTGTGGAAATGGGAAATTCGTTTTGGGTTGCTAAGAAAACAATCAGCAAAGTCACAGTATAGATATGTTTCTTATTTACTTTAAGCAAGCCAAACATCAAAACAGCATACACAAGCACAGGCTTGTTAAGAGGCAATGCCTTGCTTTTGGCCTGGGCGAGCATTTCCGTTTCCTAGTTTGCTTTGCTGTTATGCGTTTTGTAATATTTGTCTTTGAGAGAGTGACACCTTTAGCCAAGACCCTGCAAGCGGTAGAGCACAAAGCCAAATTGTTGGCTAATACTCATGTTTACGGGGCTATTTACAGAATGCCCCTAAGAATTTCAACAAAGACAAAAAATCGACAACGAGCACACAGAAAAAAATAAAAGTATATTAAAAAACTTTTGAGATGCAGATTTAAAATACATATAATATGTCATTACTCAAATAAAAATTGTTAAATGTGAGAATGTGACCTCATTAAATAAAAATTTAATTCAATTATTTTAATTTAAAAATCATAGCGAAACGTACTCAAATGTAAGTAGGATATTCTGTATATTTTTAATTTGAACAAATTTAAACATTTATTAAATGAAAAGTAAACATAGTTAATTTTTGAAAAAAAAAAACATTTTTAATTCTAATATTCATGTTCGGATCTTTTCTCAGGCCATCATATTCGTATTCTTTCAGTTTAATTCAATTTCATTTCAACAATTTAAATTTTCTCACAATTTAAGTAGGCGCATGACAATGAACCAAAAATATAAATATCGTGCAAGTTTTACTGGGTTTTAAGATATCCCCGATGTTAAAAGATAATATTTGTATTGAAATTCAGAATAAATTTCGAGTATAATTAAATAATTTTGTGCATGAAAATTTAAAATGTTGACACTGTTAATGATTACTAACATTTTTGAATTGAAAATGTCATCATATCAATTCATTGGCAAGTATTATTGAATGAAAGTTTAAGTTATATTTAAAATGTTTTTTTCTCTGTGTGAATAAGAACACGATATCGAATACCCAAAAATACCATTACAAATTTCTGTTGCCCACTGTATGCTTATCTTTTTCACAGTGGTGACAATGAAAAGAAAAGCTTCTTTATGAAATTGCTTTTGAGTAAAATTTAATTGAGGATTACGACAACATGGAGAAGGTGCGTTGGCAGTGTGTGTGGTTATGTGTATGTGTGTATGAAAGTGGCTGTGTCTGTTATCCTGCTTTAAGGATACTTAGAGCCTGTCTCACAACTTGAACATATTACATTAGTTACATTACTGCTCTGACCTCGTGACCACGTGGAAGTACTGCCAATTTTACTAGCAGCTGCTGAATTGTGCTTATAGTCCGGGCAATAACTTCACTTCAAATAACAATAAGAAAGCTTGAGAAATATCGACCAGAGAATACCATGGACCCTAGACATGGCGCGTACAGTCAATGTTTGTATGTATAGCTACAATAGCACCACCAAACAACTTTTTTTACAAGCGAACAAACAAACATCAAGTTTTGAAATTGTTTAAAGTGGTTATTTTCTTTATATTGCTTAGAGCTGTATAAGTTTTGGTTGAAACGATAGTTTTTTTCATTTTTCTGTGTTGGAAATAATTGTAAGCATGCGAAAGAAATATTGAAGTCTTCCCAAATAATGTATGTAATTATTATAGTTTACTTTTTAAAACTATTATTTTAATCGTTGAGGAGCAAAGAGGCCAATATTTTTTGTAATTGGTCGTAAAATGCACTATAAGGTTGAAAAGGACAAAACTAGAAAAATATGTATATATTTTTGAAAAATCAAAGATAAGTTGGTCGATTGGTTAGGTTTTCTTTCGTATGTTTTTCTTAATTTTTCTAAAATCAAAAATAAAATTTATAACTGATACGGTATCAATAAAAATATTCTTTACGTTTAGGGGAAGCTCTAAGTAGTATAAAAAATACCAACTAGAAAAAATTTCAAAACTTGATGTTTGTTTTTTGGCCTGTACACAGAGAAAAAAATCCGTTCTCGCTAGCGCAAAATCAAGAACATCCGTTGACAATAACTGCCTGAGCACGGATTTTCTTGATATGAGAACGGTTTTCTTAAATTAAGAACGGATTTCTTAAGACTGCCGATCTTGCTTTCAGAACGAGATGATCTCGAAATTGTTATTTATTTGATAACATTGGTTCTTAATTTAAGAACAATTTTGGCTAGCATTGGTAGTTATATTAAAAAAAATTAAATTTTAAGTACACCTTGAAATCATTTGTGTTTTGGGACATTGTTGGTTCATTGTAGTACAGGTATAAGCATTAATTTATATTAAATTTATTGCTTGGATGACACACAAGTAGCAATGCGTAGTAGCATATTGTTAATAGTTAATTTATTTACCAAGTAAAATATTATGCTAGAGAAATATTATATATGTAATTAGAATTAATTTGTTAAATCTTACCTATTATGAAAAGCCATTTCCTTTGACGCGAATCGAACCTGACTACCTCACTAAAACCAGATAGTTTATTACTTTCTCTGGCAAGCGAATCAATCCATATTTATAGATAAATGCCATGAAATGGTATTTGATTTATTTTCCTTAAATCACATAATTTCATGTGATTAGTATTTGCTTGTTTACTTTTCAACGCCAATTATAACGACCCCCAAGAACTGCTTGATGAAAAATTTTACGTTGGTAACCATGTTTGCTTATCTCAAAAAGCATTGTCGCCTGTTAAAATTTAAGAGTTTCCGAATTCAAATGGCATTTGTCACGCGAGACTTACGTTTTTAAATGCAGACGCCGATCTAATTTGATTCCTTATTGAGCTGATTCACAATTTTTTGACTGGCCATTAATTATATCCAAAGTTGGAGATGCTTCAGACAACGCATCGTTGATTTTTCAGCAGAAATTTTAAAGTTTTTTAACTGCATTGCTTTTTATGCGCTCAAGCTAAAGTTTCTGCGGTCTTAGCTCATTAATCACACGGCCCAAGGAAAAAACGGTACATCAGAAAAAAAAAAAAAAAATATTGCAATGGAAACTTTAGAGCTAAGCAAATGTCTGGCCAAATCGCATACATATATTCAAGTACAACAAATCAACGTGTGATTCGCTCATTGAACTATAATCGCTTCCAAAATTAAAGTTAAAAGTCTGTTTTTGGCCGCAAAACTTGATGACATGAAACTTATGCCGCTGCTACTCTAGCGCAAAGTTATCCTTTTCAAAAACTTTGGTGTGATTTATAGCGCACCCGAATTGGCATAGACTGAGGTACACAGAATAAAGTTTTGAACTGAGAGACTGTTATTGAGAGCTGTGAACTGGTATAGCCTGGGGTAATGGAGACAATATTTCAATAAACTTTTCGCCGAGACATATTCATATTTTATGCATAAATTCATACAAGTGGCATTTAAAATGCCCGAAATGTGTAGCTACTTTGTAGTAGTCTTAAGTGTGGTAAAATTGTCAAATTTGGGTTGGTAAACTAAGAAACCATTTTGCACACCAAACAAAGTGGCTAAAGAAAGTTAAAGAGATGAAATAGAAAAAAAATTATTGAATTAAAATAAACTATAATAAAAGCAATAAGCTTACTATTTTGAATTGAAGTAGCATTTCAAATCAAATGTTTTTGTCTCTATTAAAAACCTTTCGCGAAACCTAGTAGCCCGCATAGGTTTTTAAACTATCACACGCCTCACAAACACCATGAAATCTTTTGTCTTTTCATTGTTTCTTAAAAATCGTGTTCCACCTGCATCCTTTCATGCGAAGCAGTCAATTTAGCGTCAATTGTATCTCTTCCAACGAATGCATTTCTTTTTATGCAGGTATAAGACGAGTGCCTGTATGTATCTCTTTTTCTTTCGTACGATTAGTATTTGAAATCATTAGCAGGGCTCTGGAACTGGTTATGGGTAAGGTGCATTCTGTAACCACATTCGTGGTCGACCAACATCGGACCAACAACATTATCATCGTCATCATCATTTTATCAGGCAATGTGCATCTTTAATTTTTTGTTTTATTTTCTATACAGCCGGCTTTGCTTTTGGATGCCAACGGCGTCAAATTTGTGAATGCACCTGGAATTTTTTCGTTTGTTCAGTTCCCTTGTCTGTCTCCGTTTTAGACGATATTTGTTTTCTTTTTTGTTTTGCGTCATATATTTATGTGAGCATTACTCTACGTTTTGTTTGTTATCCTTTGATGTTTCATGAGATTTTTAGTTCAAATACATACGCGTGTTCAATTACCTTAATTGCAGTTATTTGGGCACTTTTCGAGCAACTTAACAGGTGAAATTTTTATTTATTTTTATTATACTCGATACCGAAGGTAAAGAGTATATTGGTTTTGTGCAATGTCCGTCATGGTGTCTGTCCGTCTGTCCGTCCGTATGGTTGCAAGTTTTTTCCACACCCTTCAAGCTAGAGACTTGAAACTTTCCAATTCTCTTTATCTATGGGATAGTATTTTAAAGTGTCAATTTGAGGGCTCTACGATAGCTGTTCGATAACTCAAAGCCGTTAAATCCACATATTACGCAAATCTTTACAGCTAGAACTACCAAATTTGGGGGGCAGATAACTACTAGCAACAAAAAACAGCATCAAAAATTTTGGAGCCACGCCCACCCATTCCGCCCCCAGCCCCCCGCATTTTAAAGACAACAAAGCCTATATCTCCCACAGTTTTTGAGCTAAGGCCACCAAATTTGGTGCCAAAATAAGTGTTGATGACCCCCCATAAACTGTATCAAAGTTTGGATGCCACGCTCACCAATACTGCCCTAGCGGGCCCCATCCGCCCCAACGCTTCGTCAAAAACGGTAATGCGACCCCCAAAAAAATGCATCAAAGTTTTGGAGCCATGCCCATCTATTTCGCCCCCCTTTCCCACCATTTACAAACATTTAGCTAGAGCCACCAAATTTGGTATGAAGATAGCAATTGACTTTCCACAAAGATCTGCATCAAAAATGTATCTGCCACACCCACCCAAACTACCCCCAGCCCCTCTTTCCCCACTTTTACAAACTTTGAGCTAGATTATCAAAATTTGGTATGAAGATAGCAATTGACATTCCACAAAGATCTGCATAAAAAATTTGGATGCCACACCCACCCATAACGCCCCCAGCCCTCCTTTCCGCACCCTTTACAAACTTTAAGATAGAGTCACCAAATTTGCAATGAAGACAGCTGTGTGAATCTCCATCTGCTTCGGAGAATCTTTAAGGCAGCGTGCACCCCTGCCGCATCCGTACCCCATTTCGATCAGGCTTTTTTTTACCGGTTTTAATACTGGTATCGAGTATACCGCAGTCGGTTGCGTCCGACTGCAAAGTTTCCACTTGTTTTTATTTAAAGTCAGCTAAGAGCAGCTGACATTAATATGAAATCAAATTTAATTTAAATTAAATTATAGCAGGGTTTTAGCATTTTTTTGGAATAAAACCTATTTGTGTGGGCGTAGTCAGTAAGCACCATTAAAGAAATATTTTATTAATCAAAGCAATAGGTCAACCTATAAAAACTCAAAAAATAACTCTTTTTGGTGGACACGATAATATGTCATAAAATCATCTACATTACAAATTGTAAAAAACAAAGTCAAAAAAATGTTCATATGCCAAATTTACGAATTTGTTAAGAAGATAACCCATAGTGTTTTATTCTTAACGAGAAAAAATAAGCTGCAGCTATAATTTGATAAGAAAATATAAATAAATTTGTGCTGTCATCAATTTGATGACAAAAATCCTTTGCGCTACAAAAAGCTAAAATCGTTTGTGGGTTCATATTTAAAGCTCACGTTAAGCCGTTAAAAGTACAACCTGATCTCGCTATCAATTTTTTATTACTTTTATTTATTAAGGTCACTCACTTCTCGACTATTTTGAGCAAGCCAGTCGTATTGTACGATCGTATTTCAATGATAACATACGTATATTTGTTGGTAAGAGTTCCAGCTTCAAGGCCTATACGCAGATGCCCGTACAGCGCCAGTACCGTAAGAGCTTCATATAAAAAAAAATTGTCTCGTACAGCGGCAGTACCCTACTAACATTTTTCGGAATGCAGTTTTGTTTGCTACTGGCCGTAATGGCCGTAACAATGAATATGTTAAAACGTTGTGTTAAAATATTACGGCAGTAAATAGCGTTCAGCACTTATTTACGGCCGTAAAAAGTGCAACAACATGTCGGGCAAGAGACGGCTTATACATTTTTCGGAAAATAATAACAAAGTTGGCCTAATTCAGGCTCCTATAGAGCCATACTTATTGTTGTGGCAGTCAATGCTGTTCAAGAATTAATGAACAAATATATATTAGTTAATTAATAAGATTAATAAGCTCTGCCCATCAAATATGGGTTCACTAAAATGCTTTTGGTAAAACTCATGAATTACGGTACGGGAGCTGTACAGGTCTTTACATGTAGCAATGTTAACATAACAGAAACCATTGACCAACTAACAGTTACTAACTGTTAGTTGGTCAATGACAGAAACTAATATAATATTGCATAGTAAATGGTTGCATTGAATGTAAAACCGATACTTTCAATAAAATTCAACATATTTATCCAGCCTAACAAAAAATCAGAGCAATAAAACAGACGATTCATTTTATAGCGCTTATCTAAACTAAAGTTTATTTTAATTAAGTGCCAGGGAAAGTCGAAGCAATCGACGTGAGAGAGATAGTGCCAATGACCCGCATCAGTAAGTGTTGTCCACTCTACCGGCTCTGTTCTCTGGTTTTAGCAAAGCTGCCGTAGTCGGTCCGTGGCCAAGACAAATACAGCAATGCACCGGCACATTATTCATGTCGTTATCAGTGAAGTGGTCTCCAATCTGGCCAAGCCAACTACAATAAATGCAGCTTGGCTGAGAAATGCGTGAAAGCTACATGCGAATGCAACTCTTAAGAAATCTAAAGCTGCCTACTTCTATTGGTTTTCGCTATTTGGTACTTGGCTTGGATTTTTCAGCTGGCGCTCAGACAATTCGCTTCCCACCTTTCATGCCCTCGTGCACTTGCCAATTTAAAAAGTGGGCGTTAAGTAAGCAATAAATGTTGCCAGCGTTCGAAACGTGCACAAGTTCTACAAACCTTGAACTTGCGCTTGGAATTTAATTGCATAGCGGGAAATCACTTTTCCATTCTTTAACAGGTAAAATGCACCTGCACAAGTCACAGAACCAGGATAACCAACTGAAAATACCTTTAGGGAATGTCCTGGGTGCTGTTCGTTTAATGACAGCACAGTACTAGGATTGCCTTACATTATTTTTCTTCATATTTCCCTCCTTATGGGCCCAGTCATTTGTGACATTACTTTCGTGTGCGCATCGGCAGTAAAAACCAGTATTTAATAACGGTCAGCGTCTTCTAATTAATACGTTTAACTCTGCGTCATCTTATCATTAAAGGAAGCGTAGCTGTCGCTTAACAATATAAAACGATTCGACGTTTGACGTTCGCTTAAGAATTGTATTAATTAAAACCAATTGCGGGGCAGCTAAAGACTTGAGCGTTTATTGTAGATGGCTAAGGTAACTTCTGGAAATTCTTTTCTACGTAACATAAGTGCAGTGATTTGTCTGCACTCATTGTACTACTTTTCTTGTGATGAGCTGTCAATCGGAGATTCCTACATTGATTGTAGAGCTTTGAAGTGTTTACGATTTTCTGGCGTTTGTGTATAGCAAGAACTGGCTAGGAATTTAATTTAAAGAGAGCGATGCTTGCATGTTAATAAAAGAGTTAATATAAGTGGGCGAAATAGCAGTGGAATATTACAAGCCTCTTATCATGTGGAAATCAATTATCAATCAATTATTATTCTGTTTCTTAAGCAACATGTGTAAATTTAAATTAAAACAGTTTTCGATCAATTTAAGCAAACTTGATTTGTCTATAGTTTACTAGGGCTTATGTTCCATACCTGCAGTCGCTCGGTCACAAACATACACTCACAAACAAGAAACGCAATGCTTCTTCTACTAGAGCCATCTTACTTGTTAGTATTATGTTCTTTATTTCGATCTTAAGCTTCGCAAAGTACTGGCAAGACTTACTTATATTCTTTTCTCTTCGCCACTTCACATCTTCGTTAAGCTAAGCCCAATTGCATTTGTTGTCTAAAGGCGCGAAATTACAAACGAATTTCCAAAACCTTAAGAAAATTGCTTCACACTTAATCAAATCGATCGGAAACAACAAACAACAGACTGTCTTTTATTATGTTACACAAAAGACCCCTAAGTGATATTTATGTTTGGCTTTTATGTGGAACTCACAAAAATAAACCAAAATGTATATAAAGAAAGTCAAGAAAAGCCGATACGCTTAACATAATATAAATAAATGCGAAGAGGATAATAGCCCCCCTTTCGATTTTAATGTATTAGCTTTTAAGTGATGCATGACATAAAATTTCCTTAACGCTACACAAAAATTGTTAAAAGCAAGAAGTCCTATCTTGCACTTTTGTGTTGATCCTATGTCTAGAGTCCTCTGAGTCGAAGAATAATGTTTATTTAAGCTTCAGTAGTGTCTGCTACTTTTGATTGACCTCAGACCTAGAATACCTACCGGTTTAAAGACATTAACAGGGCAAAGCACGCACATTTGTAATGAGCCCTTTTTATACTCTGATACCGATAAGTATTTTAGTTTTGTATAATGCCAGGCTGTGCGTTTTTTGGACACCCATAAAGCAACAGCCTTATGACTTTGCAAATAGAGGTGCTACGCCAACTCGGAGGCTAGATAAATCGATAACAAACCAATACACCTCGTGGTGAAAATCGTTAACACGCACACATATACCACTTAATTAAGTAGGAAGACAGTTGGTGTCTCCAACCAAGCATCTGCATCAAAAATTTGGATACCACGCCCTCAAACTACGCTTCACGTCTGTATCTTGCACAATACTGTATGTTAATGTCCGTCATGGGGTCTGTCCGTCATTCCGTCTGTCCGTGTGTATAAACGCAACTTTATTCGACACCCATATATCTAGACTCTAGATTCTAGAGACTTGAAACTTTGCAAATATCTTTTTCGATGGCCGAGACAGACAAAGTGTTGAGATTTGGGATTAACGCCTACTGGGGGCCTGGCATATAGATAAATTTGATAGCTCAAAATCAATATATCCTTGTATTTCCAACCATATTAAAGTTAGAGTTACCAAATTTGGCAATAAGATAGCTGGTGACCTCCAAACAACTGCATCAAAAATTTTGGAGCCACGCCCACCCAATCTTCTTGCAGCCCCCACATTTTGAAATCAGCAACGCCTATATCATCCACAAAGGTCAAAAAGGTGATGACGTCCTCAAAAACACTGCGTCAAAACTTTGGGCCCAGCGGGCCCACTGCCCACTGCCTCATTAAAAACGGGAATGTGTGTATCTTTCTCAATTTGAAACTTAACGTTTGGATGCCACCCGCACCACCCGCGTGCATCTACAACAGTTTTCAATCTTGGTGCCAAGGCATGTGTTGTTATCCCTCACAAACTGCAGCAAAACTTTGGATGACACAGCCACCCACACCGCGCTAGCCGCCCCCATCTGGGAGCCGCTTCTTTAAAACCGGGAATGCGTTTATCTTTCTCTCTAGAGTTAAAAATTTAGGTGACAATATAACTGGTGACCTCCCCAAAAGATCTACATCAGCTTATCTCTGTACGGAGCGCACAACCCTGCCGCATCCCTACACAGAGAAAAAAAAATCCGTTCTCGCTAGCGCAAACTCAAGATTATCCGTTGACAATAACTGCCTGAGCACGGATTTTCTTGATATGAGAACGGTTTTCTTAAATTAAGAACGGATTTCTTAAGACTGCCGATCTTGCTTTAAGAACGAGATGGTCTCGAAATTGTTATTTATTTGATAACATTGGTTCTTAATTTAAGAACAATTCGCGCTTGAATTTTGATAGCATTGGTAGTAATATTAAAGAAAATTAAAGTATTTCGAGCCCGACTGCAAAGTTTTTAATTGGAAGTTTGGATTCAATTCGCTTTTCAATTAAATGTTAATAAGCTCTGAAGTCGTCAAACTCTTAGGTTAAATTGTTTATTTACGTTTGTTTCCGAAATTGTGCTATCTGTGGATCTGTATGAATGCAACTTTTTTTGACATCCGTATAGCTAAAAACTTGAAACTTTCCAAAAACTTTTTCCATGGTGTCCCCGAAAAACTGCATCAAAACTTTGGATACTATATATCGAGTATACCGCAGTCAGTTGAGTCTGACTGCAACGTTTTCACCTAATTTGATAGAGATCTTTGGGATATGCCTTTAGCTGTTTTGCTACAACGTTTGCTGACTCTAGCTCAAAAACTGTGGAAGATATGGGGATTACAGATTTTAGGTATCGTGAGGCATGGTTGGGCGTGGCATCTTAATTATTGGGTTGGCGGCTGTTTTCTGCTGGGGAGGAGGGAGTGGGCATGGCCTGCCAGTTCCTTTTTTGTAGGACGTAATCACCTATTTTGTCACGAATTTTAGCAACTCTAGCTCAAAAACCTTAAAAGATAAAGGCGCTTCTGGTTTCAAAATGCGGGGAGCAGGGGGTAATGAGCTTGAGAAAGGAGATCATCCAGATATAAGACTTTGGTATACTGACTTAACTTCAATCGATTAAATTCGATATCTCCGGTGTTTCTTAGCCGAATTGGAATTTTCAGAAAATTTCTATCGTTACCCATTACTTCAACCCTCATTTTTAGATTTTCCAAATTCGATATTTTATTGTTATCGATATTATGTGTATATCTGAAACCAGAATAGTTATTGATAATTGAAAGCAAACTTGTTCTGCTAATGTAATAGGAGAACTTATGTTCAAAATCTTAAGCTTCTAGCTCCTGTAGTCTCTGATATCCGCGCGATCAACAGACGGACAGACGGACATGGCTATATCGTCTCGGCTGTTGATGCTGATCAAGAATATATGTACTTTATGGGGTCGGAGATGCTCTTTCTGCCTGTTACATACTTTTGCACAAAACCATTATACCCTTTTTACCCATTTTATAGGTTAAGGGTATAAAAAGGATCTAACTCAAGCGGACGTAATATATATTTTCGCCAATGTAACGTTACGCCCTATTTTCCCTTATATAATAAGAAGTGATTTAAATTAATTTTTTTTTTCCAGTGACATAATCTAAATAGGTAAATTTTTTTTTGACTATCATCTTTCAAAAAAGTGCTCATAGCTTGAATCCATTTTTGTTAAACATTTAGCCTGGAACCTGTTCATTTTGCGCGACATTTTTTACAAGCCCAGCTGCTTGGACTCTTACAGTCAAGGAATTCAAAACAAAAGTTGGCTTAAATGAATGCCCAGAACCAGGCTATCAGCTGCCTGTCGCCGTGTGGCACATCAAAATAATCCCGACAGCTTAATTATGTACGGTTTAATGTGCGGCTCATTGCCAGGGACAACCAATGACCGAACGGCAAGCACATCCTTTGTTATACCCTTAACCCATAAAATGGGTAAATAAGGGTATAATGATTTTGTGCAAAAGTATGTTACAGGCAGAAGGAAGCATCTCCGACCCCATAAGGTATATATATTCTTGATCAGCATCAACAGCCGAGACGATATAGCCATGTCCATCTGTCCGTCTGTCTGTCTGTCTGTATGAACGCGTGGATCTCAGAGACTACAAGAGCTAGAGACTTCTGATTTTGTATTTAAGTTCTCATATACCATGAGCAGAACAAGTTTGCTTCAAATTATCGATAACTATTCTGGTTTCCGATATACACATGAAATTGATAACAAAAAAAAATCGGATTTGGAAAATTTAAAAATGAGGGTTGAAATAATCGGTAACGATAGAACTTTTCTGAAAAATTTGTCCAAATCGGTTAAAAAACACCGGAGATATCTAATTTTATCGATTGAAGTTAAGTCAGTATACCAAAGTCAATTATAAATTTAATTTACATATTTATTGCAACTGGGTTCAGGGTATCTTCTAGCCGGGCTCTCCCGACTAGAGCCTTCTTACTTGTTGATACATGTTTTTATCTTTTTCCGTTTATTACCTAGAATGTTTGTGTGAAAGGATTTATGCACAGAACGCCACCCGCACTGCAGGCAAAACACATTCCAAAGAATCAGTGGTGGGAGTGGTTTTTATGAATTTCCATAACGCTAGGCTGAGTGGTTTAAGCGACGCGTCGCGACTTTTTGTTGGCATGTGAATTTCGAGGTTATTGTTTGCAAACAAAAAATTAATTAATTCCGTACTTCAACCTTTTTATTGAGAAAAATTAAACCAAAAAAGTTAAGGAAATAAATAAAGCCAAAGAACTATACAGAATTCTTATCTCTTAAATACTGTCAAATATCACACCACAGTTGAAACAAAAAAAAACTATGCTGAGGGTGTGAAAAATAACACTTTGAGCGTTTGAGCAAACATTTCTTATCTGATACTTTCCGCCGTGCAATATCAATCAGAAGGGCAGGATGTGGCTTGTTGTTGCACAAATAATCACAATTTAAATACATATATCAAACGAGGCTGAAAAATTAAATCAATAGCCCGACGCGACATGTTTAGCGATGTCGTAGTTTTCTTCAATGATACTCGTAAGAGTTGAACAAATGTTTGTTAGGGGATTTTCGGTTAGTTGGGCTGTAATAAACCGCGCGTCGTAAGTATTCCTTAGCTGTGATTCCAGCTTATCCAGAGCGATAAATTTTTGTGTGTCCCGCGAGACGCGAGTGAAATAATAATAGAATAGCTGACATTGACATTTCACAGCGAGCGTTAAGTTTATATGTAACACATGCTGGTAATGAATCTGCTTGATGCTGATGAACGTGTCGAGTGGAAACTTTAAACAAGCACGCGTGACATATGTATGTATGTTCATGATATTGTGGGTTTTCGCTACTATGATCTGGTGTTGATAACAGTATACATATATGTATGTGATGGAAGCTGATTTAGCTAAGATTGCTTAAAGTGGCTGACTTAAAATTTATTTGATTTATAATTTATAAAAAACAAGTAAGAAGGCTCTAGTCGGGAGAGCCCGACTATAAGATACCCTGAACCCAGTTGCAATACATAAATTAAATTTATGTAAGACTTTGGTATACTGACTTAGCTTCAATCGATTAAGTTCAATATCTCCAGTGTTTCTTAACCGATTTGGACGAAATTTTCAGAAAAGTTCTATCGTTACCCATTACTTCAATCCTCATTTTTAAATTTTCCAAATTCGATATTTTTTGTTATAGATTCCGTGTGTATATCGGAAGTTATCGATAATTTGATGCAAACTTGTTCTGCTCATGGTATAGGAGAACTTATATCCAAAATCTGAAGTCTCTAGCTCTTGTAGTCTCTGAGATCCACGCGTTCTTACAGACAGACAGACGGACGGACAGACGGACATGGCTATATCGTCTCGGCTGTTGATGCTGATCAAGAATATAAATACTTTATGGGGTCGAAGATGCTTCCTTCTGCCTGTAACATACTTTTGCACAAAACCATTATACCCTTATTTACCCATTTTATGGGTTAAGGGTATAAAAACTGGAAATGTAAAATTATATCTCGACAAACTTTCTTATAATTTTATACAAGATGTGTTAAGCATGTACTAAATTTATTGGTTTGATTCAACTTATTATTCTTTTCTGATAACATTAATAAAAATATTTTGAAATTGGCAAAGAAGTTATCTGAAAACTTTGTATTATTGGACATGCAGCTTCCTCTCGAAATTTTCCTAAGATATTAGGCAAGATGTTGGAATATTGATCAAAATTAACATAACTGAATATGAATACGGTCACACTGCCCTGCTCTTTACTTGAGTTAAAGTTATCGATATATCTATACCTATTCTTTTGCTGTTCTCTCCGAGGCTGGTTGTGCTAGTGCGAAAATATAAATTCTTATAAAAGAAATATAAAGCTGAATTAAAACTAAACAACATAAACGGACTTTTTATTTAAAACAATTTAGTTAAAATTACAATAGGTTATGTGCCCAGACATTGCTAAAACAAATTAAATTGAAATATTAGAAAATAAAAGTTCTTGTGAAATTCACACATACATGCATAGATCTTCTTGTGAAATTCACACACGCATACATACATACATTGATCGTGTTGTGAAATTCACGTATACATAATTCAAAAGGCACTGTACTTACATACTTTAAAATAAAATGGAAAAGGTAAAACATAATATAAAACCTTTTGACGGACAAAAGTATGGTGTCTGGAAATTTCGAGTTAGAGCACTCTTGGCCGAGCTTGAAGTGTTAAAAGTGATAGATGAGGAATTGCCGGACGGAATTGACGACAACTGGAAAAAGGCAGACAGACGTGCAAAAAGCATTTTGATTGAACATCTTAGTGACTCGTTTCTTAATTTCGCGACTGGCGATAGCACGACGCGACAAATTTTTGCGAAATTAGACGCCACATACGAACGAAAAAGTCTTGCTTCGCAGTTGTCGCTTCGAAAAAAATGGTTGTCCCTAAAACTTAAAAGTGAGATGACACTAACGAATCATTTTTTAGTGTTTGACGATTTAATGAGCGAATTATTAGCCTCAGGTGCCCGTATGGATGAGATGGACAAAGTATCGCACCTATTGCTGACTTTGCCATCCTCATATAACGGAGTAATTACTGCCATAGAAACTTTGGCAGAAAAAAATCTGACATTAGCTTTTGTGAAAAACAGATTATTAGATCACGAGATAAAAATAAAGAGTGATTCTAACGATACCAGTAAAAAGGTAATGAAAGCAGTGACGTACAACCATGGAAAAAATGTTAGAAGTGGACAGTATAGAAATAATTACAAGAAAGGAAATTATAATAACGGACGTAAGATGTTTAAGGGAAAAGACAGAATTACTATAAAATGTCACCATTGCGGGAAAGAGGGACATATTAAGAAGGACTGCTACAGTTATAAACGATTAATAAATGATAAAAATAAAGAAAATGAAAAGCAAGCACAAGTTGCAACAACCCAGCCTGGATTTGCATTAATGCTTAAACGTGCAAATAAAAATCGAATTGATTCCGATAAGAATGTCAGCTTCATACTGGATTCCGGCGCCAGTGATCACATTGTGAATGACGAAAATCTTTTTATTGACTCTGTCCAATTGGAGCCTTCTATTCAAATTGCGGTGGCGAAACAAGGACAATACATATATGCGACGAAGTGTGGAATTGTGCGTCTGCATAATGGTCGTCATATAACACTGGAAGATGTCCTCTTTTGTCAAAATTTTCCTGACAATTTAATTTCGGTAAAGCGACTGCAAGAGGCTGGTATGACAGTCGAGTTCAATGCAAATGGATTGAAAATATCAAAGAATGGTTTGATTGTTGCTGAGAATACTGGTATGTATAATATACCTATTATCAAATTCACAGCGTATACATTAAATATGCAAAACAAAAACATAAATCAACTATGGCATGAGAGGCTAGGGCATATAAGTCGAGGCAAAATGTTAGACATCAAAAGAAAACAATTCTTTAATGATAATAAGCTTCTAGATAAAGTCCAACCTGTTAATGAAATATGTGAAGCCTGTCTTAACGGAAAACAAGCTAGATTACCTTTTGAGAAATCTAAAAATAAAGATTACATAAAAAGACCACTCTTTGTAATACATTCAGATGTTTGTGGCCCTATAACACCAACTTCAATTGATGATAAAAATTATTATGTAATTTTTGTGGATCAATTTACACATTATTGTGTAACGTATCTAATGAAACATAAGTCTTATGTATTCAACATGTTCAGAGATTTCGTAGCAAAAAGCGAAGCGCATTTCAACCTAAAGGTTGTTAATTTATATATAGATAATGGAAGGGAATATTTGTCAACTGATATGCAAGAATTCTGTGTCCAAAGAGGTATTAGTTACCATTTAACTGTACCATACACACCACAGTTAAATGGAATTATAAGAACACTCACCGAAAAAGCGCGTGCTATGGTAAATGGTGCCAAATTAGATAAAGCCTTCTGGGGTGAAGCTGTGTTGACCGCCACTTATCTGACTAACAGAATTCCAAGTAGAGCCCTTGGTAATTGCACAAAAACACCATATGAGATGTGGCATGACAGAAAGCCAAATTTAAAACATCTAAGAATATTTGGGTCAACAGTGTATGTTCATGATAAAACTAGAAAGAGAAAATTCGATGAAAAGTCATTTAAAACAATAATGGTTGGCTATGAACCAAATGGTTTTAAATTATGGGATTCAAATAATGAAAAATTTATTGTTGCAAGAGATGTAATAATAGATGAATCCAATATGGTAAATTCTAGAGCTGTGGTTAAGAATTTAGAACTCCTGAATGAGAGTAAGGATTGTGATCAATCGAACTGCCTGAATGATAGTAAGGGAAGTGAACATAAAGAAGTCCTAATGAGAGTAAGGAAAATGATAAATCTGATGAATTGAACTTCCTAAATGACAGTAAGGAAGATGACCAAACAGATGTTCTGAATGAGAGTAAGAATGGTGATCATGTAGAAGTCCTGAATGATAGTAAGGAAAAATATTGTGAAAATAGCCGGAATGAGAGTACGGAATCCAGTAACGAAAATCTCTTTAATATTAATGACAATGAACAACCTATTGAAAGTGCAACTAGAAAGAGTAATAGATTAAGGAACTTGCCAAAAGATCTTAATAATTATGTATTAAAAGCTTACACCATCCTCAGCGATATTCCCAGCTCCTTTGATGAAATACAAAGTAGGAGTGATAAGCATTCATGGGAAGAAGCTGTCAGAATAGAATTAAATGCCCATGAATTAAATAACCCCTGGTGTATAGTTAAAAGGCCCGAAAACAAAAACATTGTTGACAGCAAATGGGTATTTACTTTGAAAAATGATGAATTGGGAAATCCTGTAAAATATAAGGCAAGATTAGTTGCGCGTGGGTTTACGCAACAATATCAAATTGATTATGAAGAAACATTTGCACCGGTTGCCCGAATTTCAAGTTTTCGTTTTATAATGTCAATATCAAATCAATATGGTTTCAAAGTACATCACATGGATGTGGAAACTGCCTTCCTGAATGGTATATTAAAGGAAGAAATATACATGAGAATTCCTGAAGGAGTGTCATGCAGTAAGGACAACGTATGTAAATTGAATAAAGCAATTTACGGACTTAAGCAAGCAGCAAGATGCTGGTTCGAAGTGTTCGAGAAAACACTTAAAGAATGGGGATTTGTAAATTCACCCGTTGACTGCTGCATATATATTCTTGATAAAAACGATATCAAGAAAAATATATATGTACTACTATACGTAGATGACTTGGTGATAGCAACATCAGACATAGAGAGGATGAATAGTTTTAAAATATATTTAACAAACAAATTCAGAATGACTGATATGGACCAAATAAAGTATTTTATTGGAATGAGAATAGAGATTTGTAAAGATAAAATATATTTGAGTCAATTTGCATATATAAAAAAGGTTTTAAGTAAATTTAAAATGGAGGATTGTAAAGCAGTCAGTACTCCGCTCCCAACTAAACTTAATTATGAATTGTTAAATTCAGATGAAAATTATGATGCACCTTGTCGCAACTTAGTTGGTTGCCTAATGTACATCATGTTATGTACACGACCAGATATAACTACTGCAGTCAACATTTTAAGTCGTTACACTACTAAAAATAATGCCGAATTATGGCAATGTTTAAAAAGGATTTTAAGATACCTTAAAGGAACCATTGATTTAAAATTAGTCTACGAGAAAAATACGAATTATGAAAATATATTTACGGGATATGTTGACTCTGATTGGGGTGGGAATGAAAATGATAGAAAGAGTACAAGCGGGTTCATGTTTAAACTCAAACTTAATCTGTTGGAATACAAGAAGGCAAAATTCAGTAGCAGCTTCATCAACTGAAGCAGAATACATGGCTTTGTTCGAAGCTGTCAGAGAAGCCTTATGGTTAAAGTCACTTTTAGAAAGCGTTAAAATTAAACTTGAAAGACCTATAAAAATTTATGAAGACAATCAAGGCTGTATAAGTATAGCTAGTAATCCCTCATGTCATAAAAGATACAAGCACTTTGATATAAAATATCATTTCTCTAGGGAACAGATTGAAAATAATAACGTTTCCATTGAGTATATATCCACAGAAAATCAACTCGCTGACATTCTCACAAAGCCGTTGCCTGCAGGAAGATTCATTGCCCTAAGGAACCAGATGGGATTGATATAATTTTTTTATTATTTGAAAACGTACCGATATTAGAAAACTTAAATGAAGTTTATACTTATAGTTTAACGTAATTTAAATAATCAATAATGAAGTCTGAAATTTATGTGATTTAAATTAAATGTTACCAAAATTGAATTATTAATTTTTAAATATTAATGGTAAACATATGATGTTATTATGTACATACAAATATATATAGAGAATGATCTGATCGGGGTTTTCTGGGTTTTCCCCATATCTACACAGCGAATGCTGGATCATTATATTGTAACTCCCCAGAATGCACACCAGTACTCGCTAAACTAGTTAATACTATTATGTAAGTTTTCTAAATGAATATGAATTTTTGTAATGTTATTTTTGAGGGGGCGTGTTGGAATATTGATCAAAATTAACATAACTGAATATGAATACGGTCACACTGCCCTGCTCTTTACTTGAGTTAAAGTTATCGATATATCTATACCTATTCTTTTGCTGTTCTCTCCGAGGCTGGTTGTGCTAGTGCGAAAATATAAATTCTTATAAAAGAAATATAAAGCTGAATTAAAACTAAACAACATAAACGGACTTTTTATTTAAAACAATTTAGTTAAAATTACAATTCAAGAAAACACTAACTCCTTGACTTGTAAGGTTATTTTAAATACAACGGTTACCGTCGCACAGTGGCGCCAATTGACTTTTTTCATTGCAAAAATCATAAATTTTGAACCAAACAAGAGAACCGGTCAATTTAAAAAGCATCTGATAGACAATTAATCAACCTATAAAATGAGCATTTGAAATAAATTCTACGATTTTAAGGTATGCAAAGTGTAAATTGGTGGAAAAATCAATTTTATGGGAAGGAAAAAAAATATTTGTTAACATTTTTGATATATAATGTATTGTTTCAAGGCTTTTAAATTTTTAAATTAATATTACAATTAAAAAATAATTTTTTCTTTAGCTTTTTTTTTAAATTTTTTGTAAAATATTCATCACAATCCGTGAAAGATGGTGTATCTAAAAGAGTAATCATCTCTGAACTGTAAGTTTTTTCTAATTCTTTTCGTGACTTAACATGCCTCAGTGATGAAGTAAGTGGATCTGAAGATGCTGTTAACATATTGAAGAGGTCCTCATTTTGTCTCAATTGTGCAATTAGGGTACTACGCACGTGCCCAAATAAGATGCCTACCTGTATGGGATAATACTACTTGAACACCAGGGCAATTTATATACTTCGGATTTTGTATTTAAGTTCTCCTATACCATGAGCAGAACAAGTTTGCTTAAAATTATCGATAGCTATATTTGTTTCCGATATACACATGCTATCGATAACAAAAATATCGAATTTGGAAAATGTAAAAATGAGGGTTGAAATAATGGGTAACGATAGAACTTTTCTGAAAATTTCGTCCAAATCCGTTAAGAAAGACCGGAGATATTGAACTTAATCGATTGAAGCTAAGTCAGTATACCTAAGTCAATTATAAATTTAATATTTTTTTTATTGCAACTGGGTTCAGGGTATCGGGCTCTCCCGACTAGAGCCTTCTTACTTGATTACCTATGACTTTATCACTATTTTACCTATAAAAACCACAGGGGCCAATTTGGGCAGCTGAAAATTTTTGCATTAGATAAAGGAATAATCAAATAAATTATTTTGAAAATATAGCAGAGGTAAAAAAAGGGTAATTTTTTTTAATTTTCCATCAAAGTTGAAAAATAGTGAAAAAATGGATTGTAGGTAAATATTGATTTACCTGGCCAACCGCAAAGCAAACATTACAATTTTTGTATTTTTTTTTATTCCGTTTTGATAAAAAGATAGCTGGCGAAAATCCTCAACTGAACCCTCCGGGTGCCGGCTGGGCAATGGGCATCGTGCTACCTCGAAACAAACGAGGGGTACCTGGTGCTATTTGCCTTGCGGAAGGACAGGGCGGCGTCCGGCCAAAGCAAACTGCACACCACTCAAAGGCTTCGGCACTAAGATGGTGTGGGGCAAGCCGAGGCAACAGGAATCGATGCCCAGCTTAGGTGAGCCCTATACCACTCAAAGGCTTCGGCACTGCAAGGGTAGGGGGCCTCCCCTGTAGAAAGGTAGTACAATGTCTAGCTAAGGTGAGCTCTACGCCATTCAAAGGCTTCGGCACTGCGAAGACGTGGAGCAAGCCATGGTTCGAGGTCGTTGGCAGCAAGGTTAAAATGCTATGGGTAGACTTACCAGAAAAAAATCAAAATCAAATCAACCCAAACGTCGGTGGAAAAGGGTGCTACCACCGGCGGGCACGGGGGGGAGAAATCCTCACTGCGTGTCGCCAGAAACCCACCCTCCGTACTGGTTGGAGCAGGCCAGGACGGTTGTAAAGTTACTGCCAAAACAATACCCAAAAAGTGGCGCAATTCCGCAGTCCATGGAGACTCGGATTGCGAATCACATGCAGGGTCTCATACATCAGAAGCTGAGAACCTTTCATGTCCCCCTGATCAGGCGAGTACGAGCACCCCCAGTAGGGTCGGGCTCAAACGGTCAAAAAAGGGCATGAAGGCCAAAGCCCAATACAAGGCCGCCCTTAAAATCCAGGCTCGGCTCGCTAATTGCAAGTGAGACCTCACGGAAGATGAGGTCCGTCAGCAGAAGTGGGCCGACGAAAGGATAAAATAGGGTAGAGCACATTTTGAAAAGAAGACACACATGGCGTCGAAAGACGTCAGTTTTGGCAACAAGGTGGAGGAGCAATTGGCCGTCAAACGCCAGCGCTCCACTGAAACCGCTAAAGCAGAGGTGCCAGCTAGCAAGCGGCCCTGCAAAAAGCCAATGTCGCGGGCAAAGCCGACGGCCAGCGATGTAGCGAGGCAACACCTAGTCGTCGCGCTCATCGACCGGAGCGACCCAAACGGCAAAATGAAGCCCGAGCAGTGGAAGAAGGTGGAGGAGCTGCTGTTCGATGCGCTTCTAAGTCGATTGGGCGAACCGGGCTCGCTTCCCATCTCATTTGATGGAGCGGGCTGGCTTCAGGGTGTGAAAATACTCAGCTGCAAGGATAACCTGCTGCCCTGGACGCTCCGTGGGAGGGTGCCAAGCTGGAGGTAGTGGACAGAACTTGTATTCCGTCCGTGCCGAAGGCAAAAGTACTCTTCCCGCGGGTCGTAACAGCAGACCAAGCGCTGCAGCTACTCAAGTGGCAAAATCCGGACGTGCCAACCGTTGATTGGAAGGTGATACACGTTGCGAAGCCCGATAATAAGGGTCAGCAAATGGTCATCCAAATCAACAAGGAGGCCGACGATTTGCTATACGAGAGATTCGGCAAGATGGTGTGGGGCGTGGGTAGTGACTACCTACGACTCAAGAAGCGCCACCCGAACGACACAAACACAAGCACGCTGGAGGCGGGTGAAGTGGAGAGAGACCTGGCGGAGGTCACCCACGCCACCAAAAGCCTAGAATTGGAGGATGACGAGAATGCGGACATTACCGTTGTGGAAGTCCTATCCGCGGAGGATGACACTGCCAACCATGGAGCTGAAGGTCATCCAAATCAACTTACATAAAAGCAAGTTGGCTTCGGCGGCGCTACTGATAACCTTGGAGACAGGGCACGCCGATGTTGCCTTAGTCCAGGAGCCTTTGATAGCGTCTGGTAACAAGGTTTCTGGACTGATGCATCCAAACTACGACCTATTCTACCAGGCAACAGTGAGTAGAGCAAGGACTGTGATCCTAGTAAGGAAAGGTATCTATGCTTACTTATTGTCCAATTACAGTACCGACGACCTCACGGTGACAGCGCTAGAAGGCAGCAGAGACGAGCCAATATTGATGGCATCCTGCTACATGGCGTATGACTCGGAGGCTCCCCCTCAAGAGCTAACTCGACTGGTGACGGAGGCCGAGTCAAAAGGACAGGCCCTCATCATCGGAGCAGACGCCAACGCACATCACACAGTATTGAAAGCGGGGACATAAACGATAGAGGTGAGTCACTGCTTGATTTCATACTTCAAACAAATCTTAAGATAGCAAACGAGGGGGAAGAACCTACATATGTTGGTCCTACCTCATCAAACGTCCTAGATATTACACTCGCATCGGCAATAAATACCGTGGTAAAAGACTGGAGATTCCTTAGTAGACATTCCTTCTTGGACCACAGGTACATACAATTCCGCGTTAACTTTGAACGAATAGTTAAGAATAAGACGTACAGAAACCCGCGGAACACGGACTGGGAGCAGTTCGGTAAAGAGGTTGAAAGAAACCTACCACGACTACCCAAGATAGCCTCACTAGACAAATTAGAGAAGTCCCTGGAGACCCTCAATAAAAACCTGGTGGCGGCCTATCATAAAACTTGTAGACCATCGCAAGAGAAGAAGAGACACAAGCCCCCATGGTGGACTCCAGAACTCAAAGGACAAAGAAGAGACGTACTAGAACTCTTCAAACTCGCAAAACAAGCGGAAGAAGAGCTAGTATGGACAGAAAACAGAGTAAGGCTTCGAGACTTTAAGAAAAAAGTACGAGTGGCTAAGAGACACGCATGGCAAACCTTCTGTTCAGGCATTGAGAAGACAGCTGACACTGCAAGGTTAAGAAAGCTGCTAGCTCGCCAACAGACGGTGCAAAGCCAATTAAAAACAGAAGACGGCAGATGGACGGAAAGCAGTGAATATGCCGCAAATGTGCTTCTAGAGGCACACTTCCCTAACTGCACAGAAGTCAACACAAACACACAAACGATATCTCCAACCACAAGGGTGGAAATTCCGGAAGATATCACAACAACGCGAAGGATAATGTGCGCCATAGACTCCTTTGAGAGCTACAAATCACCAGGTCCAGACGGGATATTCCCGGCCATGCTGCAGAAGGTCAAACACGTGATCACTCCATGACTGAGGGAAATATTAAGAGGATGCCTTAGTTATGGCTATGTGCCGGTGGCCTAGAGGACAGCGCGGGTAATTTTCCTGCCCAAAGCTGGAAAATGTAGCCACGTTGTGCCTAAAGAATACAGACCCATAAGTCTGACTTCGTTCCTACTAAAAACACTAGAAAAACTGATAGACCTCCACATTAGAGAGAATACAGGGATGACTCTAGAACAGAACCAACACGCTTATACGAAGGGCAAATCGGTGGAAACTGCGCTACATTCCCTCGTAGCAACCATCGAGAAAGAACTTCACCATAAAGAATACGCTCTAGGCGCATTTCTAGATATCTCAGGCGCATTTAATAATGTGTCGACGGAAGCAATTATGCACAGCCTTAGAGCTGTGACCCCAGCAGAAGCAGTTTACTCTTGGGTCCAGAACCTACTGAGCAGCAGGAGAATACTTGCGGAATGGGGAACCACTACCACAATCAGGGAAGCAAAGTGTGGCACTCCCCAAGGAGGAGTGCTCTCACCTCTACTGTTGAACTTGGTGGTTAACGACCTGCTAAAGAAATTCAAACGGAAAGCCCCGAAGATAACTGCCTATGCGGACGACATAAGCATAATTATCACGGGCAAGTGTCCATCAACAATCAGCTCAGTCATGGACCACACACTCAAAGAGATACTAGCTTGGGCCACAGAAGCCGGGCTGAGTATCAACGCGGAAAAGACGGACCTTATTCTCTTCACCAAGAGATACATGGTAACACGCTGGACGCCACCGAAAATAAACGATAAAATGCTGATACCAAAGGAAAGTATCAAATACCTGGGAACAGTAATAGATAGCAAATTGAGTTGGAAGCTGAATGTGGAGGAAAGGGTGAAGAAGGCCACCAATGCACTCTATGCATCGCAAAAGATGTTGGGTAGCACTTGGGGACTGTCACCAAGACTGACACATTGGGCTCTCATCTCGGTTGTGCGCCCCATACTGCTCTACGGAATACTGGTATGGTGGAAAGCCACAGAGAAGTCCACATACCTTAAACGAATGGAAAAAACTCAGCGACATGCACTGATGTGAGTCACAGGGGCGCTGAGAACTACACCAACTAAGGCACTACAGATTATGCTCAATGTCAACCCAGTGGACATACAAGCACGCCTTACAGCACGAAAGACGGCACAACGGCTATACACGATAGGCAACTTGACGATACACAGCTACGGGCACAGTACAATTGGAAGGGGGACAGAAGAAACAATTTCAACTTCACGCCCACTTTCTTAGGTAAAGATGACTGGCGCTCAGGAGCAGAGCGGTCAGCCATAAACATATACACAGACCGCTCAAAAATGAGGGAGGGAGTCGGCGCAGCAGTATACTGTGCCGAACCACTAATGAGCCTGCCATACAAACTCCCGGACCACTGCAGCATTTTCCAAGCGGAGATATTCGCAATAAGGAAAGCAGCAGAAGCAGTCCTACAAACTAACACAAAACACGATGAAGTAAACATATTCGTGGACAGTCAGGCAGCAATTAAAGCCCTGCAGGCCCATTACAAAGGCTCTCGGAATGTCCTGGCGCGCAGGGAAGTACTAGATGCACTCAGCATTTTTAAAAAAGTGCGCATCTATTGGATTCCAAGCCATCAGGGATTCGAGGGCAACGAGATAGCAGACACTTTGGCTAAGCAAGGTGCAACGGGACTCAACAGTGATTCTGCGGATGTTCCAATCTCACTGCGAACGCTACACTCACTCATGGAAATACAAGCACGGGATACAGCAGCACTAAGGTGGACAAACACCTCTGACTGCAAAATCTCTAAAATAATGTGCAAAACATATGATGTTAAACTAACGCAATACATGCTAATCCTAAAAAGGCATAACTGCCGAAGGCTTTCGGGTCTCTTGACGGGACACTGCCTAACCGCGGTACAAATGAAAAGGCTTGGCTTAACGGATAACGACGAATGCAGGAAATGCAAGGATACAGGTGTCAAAAAGACGTGAGAGCACCTCCTCTGCAGCTGCCTTGCGCTGGCAGCACAACGACTACGCATCTTCAAAGCTCCCTTTCTTGCCTCGCTCGATGAAGCCAGCAAGAAAGAACCTTAAAAACTTCTAGCGTTTGCTAGAAGCACTAACACTCCGCAGGACCACACAACGAGATAGTCCTAACCGTCTCCAACCACCGGCCACACTAAGGACCCCTTTAGCGGTCTATGTGTGACAGTCCCCCTTGGGAGGGTCAGCCGGTCCAACCTAACCTAACCTAATAAAAAGATCTACTAATAGAATAAAAAATAATAATGATCCGTTTCTTAATTTTTGAGTTATTGTATCTCAAGGCCGACAAAATCACATTAAAATTGCAATTTTTATGCAACACAAAAAATCTGTCACAAAATTTGCAGGGCTATATCTTCTAAACAAAAAATCTGGTTGTATTAAAGATTGCAGTTCTGAAATCGTGGGAAAGTTGGTTAATTCAATTGGGGTGTTCAACAGCTCCGTTTCATCGTTTCATGTTTCAAAGTTGAAACGATTAACTCGTGAACGGCATTTTGGGTGTCAATGCGTTTCATGTTTGTGCAGTCAGCTGTTGTTTGTTTACATTTCTTATTATTCAATATTTGTCACTGTTGCTGTTTGCTGCGGCTATATATTATTTGTAAAAAATGCCATTTAAAAGTGCTAAAGATATGCTATGCGATGCTTTAGCAAAGCAAGTTATTAGATAAATAGAGGATATTGAGTGTGAGAAGAGCTCGTTGTTTGAATTAGTTGCTCAATTACATGCTTTTAACATTTGGCGGCCATTTATCATATGTGTTCATACTATTTTGCACAAAAATACACCAAATATACTAAAAAGTACTGAGCATCGATAGCAAATATCGAATAAATATCGTGCTCTTCCCATCTTTACTTTGTTCAAACTTGAAACACTTTTTGTATACATAGGCTGGGGTTGTTCAGAGGATAAATGATAGTATTGATGTTAATTGTTTAAATAATAAATTTGTTAATGTAAATGTCCCTGTATCTCTATGCAACCCCTATGTGAGTTCTGCGTCTTTTAACAATTGTCAAAACACTTTCCAATTTAGTCCTGTGTATCAATGTGATGTGCTGCAGTCTATACAAAAAATCAAATCCAATGCTACTGGTTTGGACGATATTAACCCTAAATTTGTCAAACTGTTATTACCATTTATAACAGGCCATTTAACGCATATTTTTAATTCTGCTATTACCACCTCTACATTCCCTAATGAATGGAAAATTGCCAAAGTTCTGCCTATTGCTAAGGCCAATGCTGACTTTCGACCGATATCCATATTGCCATGCCTATCTAAAATTTTTGAGCATCTAGTCGCCAAACAAATTAACAATTTTCTAAACGCCAATAAACTTCTTGTCCACCATCAGTCTGGCTTTCGGACTAATCATAGTTGCACAACGGCGATTGTAAAAGTAGTCGAGGATATTAGGTTAAAAATGGACAATAGCGAGGTAACCTTATTGACGCTTCTTGATTTCAGTAAAGCTTTTGACACGGTGAACCACGACATACTTCTCACCAAGCTATGTAGAATGTACAATTTTAGTACAACTGCCACCAAACTAATGTCCTCCTATTTAAAGCAACGAAGACAAGCCGTTGTTTCCGTGAACAAAATATCGGACCTGCAGATAGTGCCCCGTGGGGTTCCGCAGGGATCAATATTAGGTCCGCTTCTATTCTCTATTTATATTAACGATCTACCGTCATGTCTGTCTTACTGTAATGTTCATTTGTATGCTGATGATGTCCAATTGTATGTAAGTACCAAACTTAGTCAAATAAATAAATGTATTGATTTGTGTAATATTGATCTCTTAAGTGTTAGTAAATGGGCATGTGATAATGGTCTATGTATTAATCCGTCTAAGTCTAAGTGTCTTGTAATTTATAAGAAGAACCTAAATACTGAAAATTTTCCTAGGCTTAGTATAGATAATGTAGGAATTGAGTTTGTAAATAAGGCAGAAAATCTTGGCATAACCTTTAATAAGACACTGTCGTGGAATGACCATGTTAACAAAGCGGTTGGCAAAATGTACGGCACACTTAGACAATTGTCAACAACCCAGCATTATATTCCTGTGCAAACAAAAATGATTATCGCTAAGGCAGTACTATTACCAATAGTCTTTTATGGGATTGAAATTTTTGGCAGCTGTGATGCTGTTAGTCAGCGTAGGCTCAATGTGGCTTTTAATAGTGTTGCTCGTTACGTGTATGGTCTGAAAAGGACGGACCACGTTACGGGCTATGCCAACAAACTGTTCGGCTTAAATTTATCGTCCTTGATTAAGGTCAAAATTCTTATTTTTTACATAAAATAATCTTTACACAAAAGCCTGAGTATTTATTTGACAACATAAATTTACTTCCTCCCAAAGAGTAAAAAATCTTATTTGCCTGAGAACCAGGTTAGCATGTGCAGAAAAACAACTTTATATTAATGCTGTTCGACTGTGGAATAGTCTTCCTAATGTGTTTAAATCCATAAGAGGCGCACACCAATTTAAACGTATGATTATGGCACACTTTAAAAATCTTAATCAATCCTAAAATTAAAAAAAAAAAAAAAAAAAAAAACAAAATAAATAAATAACTAAAACAAAAAAAAAAAAAAAATAAAAATATATATATATATGCATATACATACATAGGCTTATTCCTAACTTTTATAAAAGTCAAACAATGTTTAATGTTCAAAATATTTAATCTTACTGTTCAATGTTACTATCAATAAGTTTGTTTATATTTTATTTATTTATTTATTTCTTTGTTCTTTATAAGTTTATATATACATTTTGTTTTTTCTTTTTGCCTATTGTCATAGTGATTAGTGCTTTAATTTATAGTAGTAATACTGTAGCACTAAGAATTTCGTTAATAAATTAAAAAAAAAAATTAAAAGGCTGGGGTGTTTCAACGTTTCAAGAAGTTTTCTATGTATGTTGTTGTTGCGAGACGTTTCAACTTTGAAACGTGAAACGATGAAACGAGCTGTTGAACACCCCGAATGTTTTTTAGAGGCACATGAAATATTTGATTTTTGCCACTTGATTTGTTCTACGGGCGCCTCTGTGCGTTTAAAATGTTTTTTTTATAATCCTTAATTGCCCTGCAGTTTATTCTTTGGTTTAAAATAAAAATAGGTGAGTACAGTTAAGAAGTTCAATATAAAAAAAAAAAACGAAAAATCTGGCTATCCCACCAAAGCAAAAAATATCAAGCCAGACTACTATTGAGCGTTTTAAAACATAAATAAGTGGTCGGACGAAACCGGATTCGGCAGGGGTGTACGCAGCCTTTAAGATGGGGATGCCACCAGCTATCTTCCTTCCAAATTTTTTGACTCTAGCTCAAAGTTTGTAAAAGGAGGGGAAAGGGAGGCTGGGGCTGTAGGGTTGGGAGTGGCATTAAAATTTTTAGTGCAGATCTATGTGGGATGTCAATTATTATAGTCATACCAAATTTGGTGAATCTAGCTCAAAGTTTGTAAAAATTGGGGTAAAGGGGGTGGAATGGGTGGGCGTGGCTCAAAAACTTTGTGCGGATTTTTGGGGGTCGTTGCCAACTATCTTTCTACCAAATTTTGTGGCTCTAGCCTCACAACTCTCGAAGATACACGCATTCCCGCTTTTGACGAAGCGTTGGGGAGGGATGGGGGCGGCTGGGGCAGTATTGGTGGGCGTGGCATCCAAACTTTTGTTTTTGTGAGGTCATCATCACCTGTCTTGGCACCAAGTTTGGTGGCTATAGCTCAAAAACTGTGGGAGGTATAAGCTTTCCTGATTTCAAAATGAAGGAGAGCCTGAGGCGAAATAGGTGGACGTTGCTCCAAAACTGTTACGCAGTTCTTTGGGGGTCGTTACCAGCTATATTCCTACCAAATTACCAGTTATCGTAGAACCCCATCTTGACACTCTAATATACAATCCCATAGATAAAGAGAATTGGAAAGTTTCAAGTATCTAGCTTAAAGGGTGTGGAAAAAACTTGCACACATACGGAGGACAGACACCATTGCACAAACACAATATACTCTTTACCTTCGGTAACGAGTATAAAAATACAATAATTATTATTTCAACAATAGACACGAAGGTCAAATTTTCTGCAATATGACAAACTTAAGTCAATCCATCGAAATTGGAGCCTTCACAAGCAGTTAATAACTTTTGAATGAAATTATCGTGTTATCCTGACATTTAAATCACAAAAATAAAAATTCTAAATCTATCATGTCTAAAAAGTATCAAAAAACGTAAATTCAACGAAGTAAGTTTACGTTTTCAGCAAAAATAAACATAAGTGGAAGCGTTGCTGTCGGACGCAACCGACTGCGGCATACTCTACACCTGTTTAAAAACAGTTATCATAAGGCCTGATTGCAGAGGGGTATGGATGCAGGGGTGTGCGCTCCATTCAAAGATTGGGTGATCAATCAGGGATATCACCAGTTATATGTATTTCCAACAAGTTTGGTGGCTCTATCTTCCTACCAAACTTGGAGACTCAGGCTCAAAAGATATACGCATACCAGTTTTTGAACGGTGGGGAAGGGGGCTCGGAACAGTATGGGTGGGCGTGGCTATAGCTTAAAACTAGACAGCTGCATGAGACCATTCACAACTGGAATTTAATAGAATGCATCGAGTTGAATATTGTAGAATGAGTGGCAGACAAAACATAATATGAGTAAATATGAATAGTAGCATTTGTCGATACTAATATTCATCAAAATTCATGACATTGAATATGAATTATGAGTAGAAAACGCAAACATACCAAGGATTAGGCTGAGACCATGCATTTGTAATGATTCCCTTCATTTCGTGGCCCTAAAGAAATTACGTATATTTCTATGCACGGCGCCAGACTGACGCACAAGCTGACGATCTGATCGCAAGCGTTGCCTCGTCAGCGGGTCATAAAAAAAAAAGATTCTGTGTGTGCACTTATAAAAAAAAACTGTAGCCCTGCTTCTTAGAGAATGCGTGCATAGGCAAATTAGTGAACGATGCCCTGCCTAAATGAAATTTCTTATTTTTGTGCATATATCACTTCGCTCAGTGCACACATTTCTTGTGATATTTTCGTGCCTGAATAGGGCACAGGATCATAAAAGTGACCTAACGGCATATGCACATGCATATTAGCAGGCAAAAAAGCTACATATATAGCAGAATTCATACTCGAATACCTTCAGTACTACTCGAACATAGCTGTAAATTTTCATTTAATTGTTCCGTGGCCTGACGTTTGGATGTTGTGTGACTGAGTACGTTGCCAGAGCACCACGTTTACAAATACAATTTTGTAAAAGTATTCTATTCCATCCAATTCATTTACGAATTGTATATTCGAATGCCGTTTTTTTGCCATTCATGCAGCTCTCTACTTAAAACTGTGGGATATATACTCGTTTCCGATTTAATACTGCGGTGGGCCCGGGGGTGGAATGAGTGGGCGTGGCTCAACTTTAAGGGTGCGAGTATATAAAGATTTATCGATTTTTAGTAATCGAATTTATCAATTTGCCAGCCCCCCAACAATCATAGAACCCCAATCTTGAAACTTTATTTTTCACGGACATAGAAAGTCCCTAGCTTGAACGGTGTCGAAAAAAGTTACGTTCATACAGACGGGCAGACACCATGACAGCCATTGCACAAACCCAATATTATCTTTACCTTGGGAATCGAGTATAAAAACCTACATGGCTCGTCAAATCGACGATGTTACCGGTCCAGGGTTAAAACCTTATTTCTATTTAGTAACATACAGGTCCGGATATAACTATTATTTCACAATATTGGGGGTATTCACTAGTCGTTGTAAAGTTGTAAAGCGTATTTTTGCCACACACTACTGAGTGATTCTTTGTGTTTGACAGTTCTTTGGTGGTTAGTAGTTAGTAAAAAAACTCTATCAAATCTAAAATGCCAAATATTCAATAATCCGAGACTGAGTCTTCCAAACCAGCCTCAGTGGAGGATATTATTAAAAAATTTGTTGCTGTTCCACCTAAAAAACAAATATTTGTTTCAAGGCTTCCCCCTGATTTAACATCAGATGATGTCAAGGTCTATATCAAGGCCAAATCGAATGCCAATTTCACGGTGGAGAAATTCAAATCTGCTTATGATCGGAACATTTCGTCTTTTAAAATCAGTATTTTGAATCAAGATTTTTGCACTATATGCTGCAAATAATTTTGGCCAGAACACATAATTGTGAAAGAGTATACTGCAAGAAAAAAAAATCGGCTCCCGATTATATCTACCCTTCCGGTGGTTGGTTCTAAGGTAACTCTTCCAATTACTGATAGTTCAACATCCTCCTTCTTACTTGGATCAGAATGTAAGAGGTCTTTGTAGTAAACTCACTAGTTTATACCTTTATACTATCGATAGATTCGATAGATTCGATAGCTCAGATAGCTATAAAGTTAATAGTCATTCTTTCCCTTTCCATGTGATTGCCTTTGCTGAAACGACATTCTCAATTCCGAAATTCTATGTAGTACATATTCTATTTATAGAAACAACAAGTATGAAGCTATTATAGAGTCATCATGAGGCCAAATTCTGACTGCCAGTTGGAATATGAAATCGTGGCGACACCTCTCTCACAGAGCGCTGTTGTAGACTTTTTTCTCTGCCAGCGCATGTCGTGCCCGATTTTCAAGCCACTCGGCTTGCCGACTGTGCTACGCTTTTTTTCCCTCATAGCACAGCCAGCCATACTGTGTGTATGCGCCAGAAGCGAGCGTTTTTGCAGCGCGCAGACCCTTGTTTCTTTGGGCTGATCGCCTGTTAAGCTGAATATCATCATTATTAATAATATATATATATTATACTAGGGGGTCCCCCCCTGCTCGCTTCGCTTGCCAACCCCCCTCGCGCTGCGCACTCGATTTTCGAATGCAAGCAATTATAACGTTTGAAAATAACCGTGTGTTGAAGCCCCTGTGTATTCACTTGCACATCTGATGAAATCCTACATTTCCGTTTATACGACATAGTAAGTGCCCGCTTACTTCGCTGCGCAGATAGTTTATATTATTTTAGCAATAAAAGATAGATGTAAAATAAATAAATTAGAAAATATTTAACAAAATATTAAAGCAAAGTATTTAATATTCTCTTTTCCACGCCACCATTGAGGTAGAGAATCAGGTGCGTAATTTTTTATTGTGGTTTCCCCAGTAGGCCTTATCCACTTGTTGATAAACGATATTGGTTGTTTTTCCGTCAGGTGCTAATACAACTAAACTTTTTGGAGAACTGACTCTTGAGCAGGCTACATAAAATTGGCCATGAGAGAAGCAATCGTGTCTTAAATCCAGTCCGGCTAATTTGAGAGTTTGTCCATGTGATTTATTGATTGTTAGGGCAAAGCAAACTTTTAAAGGAAATTGCAATCTTTTAAATTGAAATGGCAATTCAGAGTCAGAAGGTATTAATGGAATTCTCGGTATAAAAGCCGTTTCCCCTATACCACTGCCAGTAAACACCATTGCTTCGACAACATTCTTATGAAGGGCTTTAATTTGCAATCTTGTACCATTGCACAGTTTTGGCGGCTTCAAGTTGTGAATCAACATTACAGGTGAACCAATCTTTAAAGTTAATTTATATTGAGGCAGGCCAGCCGGATTTAATGAATTAAGAAACTCGACGGGGTAATGAACTGCATCTTCGACTTCAGTCACAAAATCAATAGAGTTATGTGTCATTTCTTCACTTTGAAATGATTTTAATAAAAACTCGTTTATTTCCAATGCATTGTCATTTCTCGCAGTCAAAATAGCACGTTCTGAAAACCATTCGAGTGATTTTTCAGAGATATTTGTAATATCCGGAAATATTTTGAGAGTTAGTTCTTCAATACTTTTCACAACATGACACAAAGTTGATGGTAAAGTTATTTTGCCATCAAGGGTTGGAAATAATCCATTTCCTATTTTAAGAAGCATTTCTGCAAATTCACCAGCTATGCTATCACCTTTTAAGTGCACTCGCACTTATTTTCTGTATTTTGGGCCACAATATTGAAGACTTTAAGTACGCATTTATTTCATCTGCTCTTGTTCCTCTGGGGATCACTGGAAGAGTTTGTCGAAAATCACCAGCTAAGAGAACAGTTATGCCACCCAATAAGTATTCACTGTCTCGAATGTCTTTCAAAGACCGATCTACAGCTTCAAAAGCACCTTTATGGGCCATAGTACACTCATCCCAAACAATATGCTTGCAATCTTTGAGCACAGCAGCCATATTAGATTGCTTTGAAATTGAGCAATGTGGTGTTTCTAAATGAAACAAATTAAATGGAATCTTTGGAGTAGAATGCGCTGTGCGACCACCATTTAGTAAAGTGGCTGCGATACCGGAAGAAGCAACGGCCAATGCAATGTTTTTACTTTGCCGTACCTTTGCCAGTAATAAATTTAAAAGAAACGTTTTACCTGTTCCACCAGGTGCATCTAAAAAATAGATTTCTCCTTTTTCTGCTTCAACGCTATGCAGTAACTTTTCGTATACTTGTTTTTGCTCAGCAGTAAGGAGTAGCTCATTATTTACAACAAAATTATCGCAATTTTCATAATTTGTTTCTCTATGATATTCATTATTTTGAACAATTTGCTCGGATCTGATTGGTAGTGGAAGTCCATAGTTAGTCAAGTTTTGACCACCAATAGACAGTACTGTATCTTCAATGTACAAAAGACATTTATTAAATACATTATTCAGAATACTTTGATCAATATTTCTGGCTTGTGAAATATGAAAGACTCTTTAAATATCTTCTGAGAAACTCTCTTTATAAATATTCCAAAGCTTAAGAGCATCCGAAATTTGACAAAATACTAACATTATTGCAAAAAGTTCCCTCAGTTTTGTAGGATTTTGACATATGACAGCTTCGGCTATAGTTGAATCCCAGTGCTTATCATCTTCTAGTAATCCTAGAGCTTTACACGCCAATTGAAATGAGGCGTATGCTATACCATTAACGGTTTTTAAATTTGAAAATGAAGTTGGCCCTCTTACAAAATGTAGTAAAAGTCTTAAATAAAAACATTCTGTATTATTGGGATGAATAGTGTAAACTCTTCCCAAAGCTGAATCTCTTTTAACTCCAGGAAAATTTGGCACATCATGCCCTCGTTTTCTTCTTTGAAATTCTTTATTGTTCCATGTAAAATACGATGGAACTTCACAATATAGAAGCGTTCTTGCAAACTCATCACGTGTGCATAGCTCAAAGAAGGCTAGCAAAGTGGTTTTGGGTGTAGTGCTTAATCTGTCAAGTAATTGTTGCGGATTATTGGGGTTAAAATATATTCGTTGACCATTTTCTAAATGAACAGCTAAGTGTGTAATAGCCGGAAAACGTTCATGTATGGGAAATGCATACCGCTTCTGAGCTACTTATATAACGGCCACTTTCGTACATATTAATTTCATTACGTTGGTCTTCAAGAGTAAATGATGCTTGATCACTGCCCTTGTTAACATATTTACAAATGTATTTAATAGACTTTACAGAACTACAATACTCAACATTTATGTGAGCTTCAAATGTTCTCAAAAGTACACAGTTGTAAGGCACAACCCAACGATTATCTATGCAATTGACATTTATATTAATTGCATTACCTCCATCTTCTATCGCTCTTCTACGATATAGAGGGTAACTATCTTTTCCAGTCACAGTTTCTTTAAGTAGTTGTCGAGGAAGCCTTTTGGTACACTTTCCATTTTTCATGCATGGCGATTTATTATTAAATGCACCGCAATGACCATGAATCATATTTGACTTAACAATGTTAAATAACAAAGGATCCTCATCTGCGTTTGGTATTTCGGCACAGATAATCTTATCGATTTTATCTGGTCTTATTTTATTTTCTAACCAAAGTAAAATATGAAAATGTGGTAAGCCCCGCTTTTGCCATTCCACATAGTACATGAAACATTGCACGCTTCCAAACAAAGAACCTTTTATCAATAGTGACATTAAAGCTTTAACTTTTAAATGAAAAACTCGAGCTATAATATCGTGACGATCATGCGATTTTTGACCCGGTAATAAAACACTTTTGATGTCATTCCATTGTGGATTGCATGTGAATGTTATGAAAAGATCTGGTCGCCCATAATGGCGAACATATGTCATAGCATCTTGAGTCTTTTCATGCATATATCGTGCAGAGCTTGTAAAAGAAGATGGTAAAATTACCATCTGACCAAGTTGAGCTGCGACAACATCTTGTTGGCCTATTGCATCTTGTAGATGTATATAGCTATCTGCTCTGAGTTTCGCTTGATTGTAGCGAATATAATTTAACCTTTCTGTTTCAATTTTAGCATACATATCAACCAAAAATTGACTAAAAAGGGAACGACAATAAATTAAATGATTTATCTCAGATTGACGAATCATTATTTTATAGCTGTAGAAGCTTAACGCAGATATCATTTTTTTTTTTATCCTCCCTTTTTAATAATGGATTCCATTGTGGTATATCCACTGAAAAGCCATTTTCGCCATAAGGAAATAGCAAAGGGTACTGTAAAGCATCGTATGATCGATGCAGCTCACTAATGCGATGTAATTTATTATTATGGCTTTCAATAATAGTATCGCGCTTTGCAAATTGCTGACCAACAATAACTAAAGCTACTTCGCTTAATAGAGGTGCATTGTAAAGCCCTTTGTGTGCACCAGCGGGTGTTCGATCAGCATGTATAACCAATTTATAGTCTTTAGTACTTATTGGTATTTTATTGAGAGCCATTTTTAGATCTTTTACATAACGATTATGATGATGAAACATACATTGAAGATCCTTTACTACGCTTAAATCAACATTTGGAATATTTTTGCAACATAGTTGAGCTTCCTTTTCATCATCACCAACAAAATAAGTTTGAAAAAACTTCATTCCTTCATTTGGCAAAGGTCGGACACTACCAATTAAGTGATACACTTCTCCTTGGACTTTAAAGAGTGACCAACTTTCATTTATAGTTTTTGTATTTTGAAAGCAGCTGTTATACTTTCTTATACGATCAATGAAATGCTCATACTTGGGATGTTCACCAATTATTAAGCTTTTAAGTGGATCAGGCAAACTTTCATTTTGTGAAAGTTTAACTTTTCCTGCCTTGCAACAGATACCCAAAGGCTCATTTTTCCATTTTAAAGCATTACAATGTTTGCATATCAAATTCATACAACCAAGTTGAGTAATTTTATCTGACTTGTAAGCTATTTCAAAATCATAGTTTAAGCCAGACATGGCTTTAACACTCCATGCACGCAAACGCCTTTCTTGACGTGCATTAGGATTATTAGCCTGATGTCTTCTCACTACAACTCTATGAGCTTCAGGATTATTAGTCTGATCTCTTCTCACTACAACTCTCATAACATCAGGATTATTAACACGATAGCTTTTTGATGCTTCTATGCGCTTACCCGTATTGATATCACTATTTTTTTCTAATGAACGTTTTTTTTTTACCTCTTTTTCTGTTTTGCCGGTGAACCGACTACGTCTTTTTAACATTTTCAGTTATACATTCACTTGACGTATCAGAATCTTGAGTTAATACTTCCTCTAAAGGAATATAAACATCAAAATGTCCATTCATTAATGGACCGGTAAAACGCAATCTTTTTACAGGATGCATATTATTTCCGAATGCTTGCAATAAATTTCAATTTTGAAAAACTTGGAAATTCACAGCAAAAATTTCTGCTGCTGCTTGAAGCTCACATGCAGTACCATAAGTATATGAGTATGACATAGCGCACTCATATTGTTCAGAAGAGCTATAACACTCTCCATTTAAGTTTATCCTGAAGCAAGCAAAAGTTTGCCAGTTGGTTACAACAGGTTCAACAATATTTTGGCGTATGGTGCCATGGAAGCCTTGCCTACCAAATAAAAGGTAGGAAATAGATCTAAAAAGACAGGCTCCATCACCAATTATGGCAACAACTGAATGCGGCACCAAAACACCACTAATATCTAAAGCTTAAATAGACATATTTTAATTTGGCTGTGAGTCAATTGACTTTTTTGTAAAACGATTGTTACAACGTTACAGTGTCTATAGGTAAGTATAAAATTCAATAAAATTGAATATGCCAACTTATATTATTTTAATAGAATATTCAGACTGCTTAGTTTTATTTGATTTTTAAATGCACTTAAGCAGCGTCTATATAACTATTATATATTATGCAAAATAGAAGACAACTATATATAAAGTTGCTTCAATTATTAAGTCTAAAATCGACTTATTTTTCTTGTGTTTAAAAAACCACAAAAGAAATTAAAATACGTTGATCGTTAATGTTTTAAATTAAATATTTTTTATAACATATCATTAAAATACGTATTTTATATGAATTGTATATAAATAATACGAAAATAAGAAAAATAAATAACTCACTGATCCAAAAAGTAACTTTCGATGTTATCCTTTAATACAAACTATAAGGGAGAAGCCCTAATGTTGGACACCCCTTTGGTTTTTGTGACATAATACTGTCCAAAATCAACGTACAGCTTATCTGTTAGTATCGTTGAAAGGCTTGTTCAATTGCGCATCGATTGGTATAAGGCATTATACACATTTCATTCATGTTTAATGATATATTTCACATTAAATGAAAAAACTCAAAATCACGATTTTCAAAAAAGTGCCCCGAAGTTGGACACCCCCTTTTATCTTGTGAAAATGCAGCCAAAAAAATAAAATAAAATGCCAAATCATTGTTTTTATGTAAGATTTTGTTTTTTATTCAATTAAAGGGGGGTGTCCGACTTCTGTACAGTGTCCGAGATTGGGGCTTCTCTCTTATTTAAAAATGAACTGAAACGAAACGTAACTTTCTATCTTCAAAATAAATATAAAGTAAAATGCATAACCAATTCCCTAACCATTGTATGTAAAAACATAAAGTGGGAAAGAGTATTACAGTTATTCCTCTACACAACACACACCGAGATCTTACATGCAACGCTTGTACTTAAGAGCTAGGTGTAGGTGGTACAAATTAGGCAGTGTCATTCCCTTAAATGCAAACTCTTAGTTATGCTTAACTTAGCTTAGAGAGTGCGGAGGAGGAAGGGATATTAGGATTTATGTTTGACATGCAGAGCGTGCGCACAAAGAGCATTTAAAAACAAACAGCTGATACAGAAATGACGAAATAACGGAGTCGCGAATTTTTTTTTTTCGCAAAGTGTGCGAAGTGCGAGACAAAGATTAGTTGTACCGCACTTTGCATTGCATTCGCTTGCTGCCGTTTATGATGCTTTTGCTCCTGCTGTTGCTGCGGCTGCTTAGTAAAAAAGGGTGGTATAGACTTAATTGACTTATTAATTAATAAATGCAATATATAAAAATGTATTATTCATAATACATATTACCTTTCTTATTGGCATTAAATAATTGATAAAAACAATCTGTATAAAAATATAATTATTTTGTTAATTAAATACCGAAAACAAATTGTTAGCAATGGCTGCTTATGAAATTTTAAAACATAGGGTATTAAAATCTTGTGCTTTGTATTTCGAAGCAACTTGCAAGTGTTTAGCTTGTATTTTCTTTGCATTTGCCTATTCTCGATGTGTACACAGAACGCTATTGCTTGGCGAATGACCATTTGATCTACAGACCAGAGGGTATATTGCTTCTGTGCAAATGTATGTAACAAGTAGATGTACTCTCGCTCGCGATCGAGCTCTCAGCTTGTCCGACAATCTGGCGACAGTAGTGGAATGGGTAATTGTTGTAATTGTAATTTGATTTTTAAAATGGGTAAAAAGTGCTCCAAATCGTATGGGAGGTACTTGAAGGAGTTGTCCAAATAAAAATTCCTTTCTTAGTGCTCACTTTCAACCTACATAAAATATTGTGTGAAAATTTCAGCCTTGTAGCTCTTTTCGTTTAGGCTGTGGCAATGTCAACAATCACTTAGGACAAACTCTTTTATGTATAGAAAGAAGAAGAAGATAATAGCTTCATACTTGTTGTATAGAAAGGACCGTACTCTTCGGCGTGGTGGTGGAGTGCTTATTGCTGTGAGTGTAGACTTTCCTTCTGAAACAGTCGTATTAGATAGTTTTTTATACCCTTAACCCATAAAATGGGTAAATAAGGGTATAATGGTTTTGAGCAAAAGTATGTAACAGGCAGAAGGAAGCATCTCCGACCCTATAAAGTGTATATATTCTTGATCAGCATCAACAGCCGAGACGATATAGCCATGTCCGTCTGTCCGTCTGTCTGTCTGTATGAACGCGTGGATCTCAGAGACTACAAGAGCTAGAGACTTCTGATTTTGTATAAAAGTTTTATTATACCATGAGCAGAACAAGTTTGCTTCAAATTATCGATAACTATTCTGGTTTCCGATATACACATAATATCGATAACAATAAAATATCGAATTTGGAAAATCTAAAAATGAGGGTTGAAGTAATGGATAATGATAGAACTTTTCTGAAAATTTCGTCCAAATCGGTTGAGAAACACCGGAGATATTGAACTTAATCGATGGAAGCTAAGCCAGTAAAGCCAAAGTCTTATATAAATTAAATATATTTATTGCATCTGGGTTCAGGGTATCTTCTAGTCGGGCTCTCCCGACTAGAGCCTTCTTACTTGTTTGATATAGAGTTTATTGCTGTAAAGCTAAATATTTACGGTATTAACATTTATATCACTTGTTCCTATATACCTCCTTCCTCAGATCTCTCTATCTATGAGACACATCTGTCTGCTATTCATTTTGTCTTTGCCTTGCTTTCTGATCGCAATTTTCTTGTAGTTCTTGGTGATTTCAACATTGCTGAAGCTACTTGGATTTCTTGTCCTGACTCTGGTGCCCTGACTCCCACGGCCCCGAATGGATTTTTAATCGACTTGCTTGGGATGTCATTGAGTCAAATTAATGCTATCCCAAATTCTCTTAATAAAATGCTTGATTTGATTTTTGTTTTGGATTCATCATCTTCATCCGTTTCCCGTTCCCAGCCTATATCTTATCCCGAAGACTTATACCGTCCTACGTTCTAGCTGTTAATTAATTTACCTTCCCGGACGCGTTGCAATGTCAAAATGCCTTTGAGTCAAGTTCGTCAATTTCGTAAAACTGATTTTGAGGGACTAGCCCTGCTTTTATCCCAAACTGACTGGTCTCCCCTCTACGAGTCTGACGACTTGGACGTGGCAATCAGTATTTTTTATAATACCTTATATTCTTTATTTGATTTATGTGTCCCGGTTGGTAAGCTAAACAGGTCTAACAAACCTGTGAGGTTTACCCGAGAGTTGACAATTCTCAAAAATCGAAAATCTAAACTCTACAAGAGATTTAGAAAAAACGGCTCATCGGTATTCTGAATACTTGATTGCTCGTGCCAGTTTTGCTATCTTAAATAACCAATGTTATAAAAATTACCTGACTTGGTGTAGATTACAGTTTCAGCAGGATCCAAAGCGGTTTTTTGATTTTGTTAATGCGAAGCGTAGGTCATCGACACTCCCAACGGAAGTATTCTTTGAGGAAACGAAGGCCAATTCTGATCAGGAGATTGCATATATATTTGCCCAATTTTTTCAAACGACTTATAGTTCATTTCAATCTCAAGTCGGTTTGCATTACCCTTATCAGGTTAATGACTCGAATCGCATCTTTGGACTGAAAATCACTGAAAACTCACTTTTAAATAATATACATGTTTTGAAGCCTATATTTTCCCCAGGACCTGACGGAGTGCCAAGCTGTGTGCTTAGACCCTGCGCTCATGGTCTTTTAAAGCCGTTGCTTAAAATGTTTAACTAAAAAAGGAAACAAATCTAATGTTCAAACTTATAGGGGTATCTACAAGTTGTCTGCTATTCCTAAGATTGTTGAAAAATTAATAACCTCCCATCTTCAACACCTCTGCAAATCTATTATTTCACCGTGCCAGCACGGATTTATGAAACAAAGATCTACTACATCTATCTTGTTAGAATTTACTTCGTTTGTTATCAACGGTTTTCAGGACAAATTGCAGACTGATGTTATTTATACTGATTTTAGTACAGCTTTCGACTCTGTAGATCATCATCCCATAACACATAAACTAGAACTCTTGGGCTTTTCAAATATTCTAGTTCTTTGGATTAAAGACTACCTAACTCTTAGAACTCTGAGGGTTTTATGTAAAGGGTCAGTTTCCAAGACGGTTCAGGTCACTTCAGGCGTTCCACAGGGTAGTCATCTTGGTCCTTTATTACATATTTTGTTTAAATACGCTCTTGCATCGCTTATACAGTTCTCTCGCGTTTTGATGTATGTACGCTGATTATGTAAAATTATGCACGTGGGCTGCAACTCCCCTTGCTGCTCAACAGCTTCAAAAAGATTTAGAAGACTTTCAAATGTGGTGTAAAGTAAATTTTGTATATCTTAATTGCAGTCAATGTAAAATAATGTCATTTTTTAGATGTTTGCTTTTTATACTCGATACCGAAGGTAAAGAGTATATTGGGTTTGTGCAATGTCCGTCATGGTGTCCGTCCGTCCGTCTGTATGTTCGCAACTTTTTTCCACACCCTTCAAGCTAGAGACTTGAAACTTTCCAATTCTCTTTATCTATGGGATAGTATATTAAAGTGTCAAGATGGGGGTTCTACGATAGCTGGGGGGCTGGCAAATCGATAAATTCGATAACTCAAAGCCGATAAATCCACATATTTCACACATGCTTACAGCTAGAACTACCAAATTTGGTAAGAAGATAGCTACTAGCAGCCCCCAAAAAACTGCATCAAAAATATTGGAGACACGCCCTCCCATTCCGCCCCATCCCCCCCGCATTTAAAAGTCCAATAAGCCTATATCTCCCACAGTTTTGAGCTATAGCCACCAAATTTGGTGCCAAGATAGGTGATGATGACCCCCCAGAAACTGCTTCAAAAGTTTAGATGCCACGCCCAACGATACTGCCCTTGCTGCCCCCATCCACCCCAACGCATCGTCAAAAACGGGAATGCGTGTATCTTCCAGATTTGTGGAGCTAGAGCCACCAAATTTGGTGGGAAGATAGCAGGCAGCGACCTCCAAAAACTTGCATCAAAGTTTTGGAGCCATGCCCACCAATTCAACCCCCATTCCCCTTTTTTTAATAACTTTAAGCTAGAGTCACCAAATTTGGAATGAAGATAGCAATTGACATTCCACAAAGATCTGAAGCAAAAATTTGGATGCCACGCCCACCCATACCACCCCCAAACCCCCCTTTCCCCACTTTAAACAATTTTCGAGCTAGAGTCACCAAATTTGGTATGAAGATAGCAATTGACATTCCACAAAGATCTGCATCAAAAATTTGAATGCCACGCTCACCAATACCGCCCCCAGCCCCCCTCTCCCTGCTTTTTACAATTTTCGATCTAGAGTCACCAAATTTGGTATGAAGACAGCAATTGACATTCCACAAAGATCTGCATCAAAAATTTGGATGCCACGCCCAGCCATACTGCCCCCAGCCCCCCTTTCCCCACTTTTTACAAACTTCGAGCTAGAGTCACCAAATTTGGTATGAAGATAGCCCCCCTTTCCCTTATTTTTTTTAAATTTTCGAGCTAGAGTCACCTAATTTGATATGAAGATAGCAATTGACATTCCACACACATCTGCATCAAAACTTTGAATGCCACAACCACCCATACCGCCCCCAGCCCCCCTTCCCCACATTTTACAAACTTCGAGATAGAGTCACCAAATTTGGTATGAAGATAGCAATTGACATTCTACACAGATCTGCATCAAAAATTTGGATGCCACGCCCAGCCATACTGCCCCCAGCCCCCCTTTCCCCACTTTTTACAAACTTAGAGCTAGAGTCACCAAATTTGGTATGAAGATAGCAATTGACATTTCGCAAAGATTTGCAGTAAAAATTTAGATGCCACACCCACCCATAACGCCCCCAGCCCCCCTTTCCAAATTTGGAAGGAAGATAGTTGGTGGCATCCCCATCTGCATCGGAGAATCTTTAAGGCAGCGTACACCCCTGCCCCATCCGTACCCCTTTGCAATCAGGCCTCTTTTTAAGCGGTTTTAATACTGGTATCGAGTATGCCGCAGTCGGTTGCGTCCGACTGCAACGTTTCCACTTGTTTAGTATATATTTTATCGAAAACAAACCACTAGAAAGAATTGAATGGGTTGACGACTTGGACATCGTCATGGGCCCAAAGCTTAAGTTTAACAAGCATATTTCTTCAATTTCTAATCGAGCATCTGGTGTCTTGAGCTTCATTAAGCGCTGGTCGAAGGAGTTCAACGATCCCTACTTAACAAAAACTCTGTATACTTCTCTTGTACGACCGATTCTGGAATTTGGATCTTGTATATGGTTTCCCAAATACGAAATTCATCAGACTAAAATAGAATCGGTACAAAAACAATTTCTGCTCTTCGCACTTAGAGATCTTAACTGGGACACTTACAATAATTTGCCATCTTATCGTTGTAGAATTGTACTAATAGATCTTCCTTCTCTTAATGATCGTAGAGTAATGCTAGCATTTTCCTTTTTCACAAATTAATTAATGGTGAAATTGATTCTTCTGAGTTAATTAACCAAATAAACTTTGCTGTTCCTATTAGAAATACTAGAAATTTTGTACCTATACCTCTTCAAACTTGTCATTCTAATTATGCTCTTTATGACCCTTTTCGTATTCTGTGATCTATTTATAACGATCTTTCCCACTTAATACACAGTGCCCCTCGTACTTGCTCTATTATAAGCGGAGCGCCCCTCGGTCGGATGGGTGGGAGGTGGGTCGCTTTGTGCTTGGGTCCGGGCGTTAACAAAATGGTGCTTGGTATCGTTGGGCCACTTGACTGTACTGTTCGTTAGTACATTTACGTCCAATATAATTGTCGCGTTAAAACATACAAAAATTTAAGGTATGGACCGTGAACCAAGTTTTCTGTGCTCAAAACCGTAAGCTGGCAAGGAGACATGCAATACATAACTAAATGTTTGATTTTGAAATGTTCAGAAATATATATCTTTTACTCTTGAACGCATTTTTTATTTTTGTACTAAAGTTAAAGTTGGATTTTTATACTCGATACTGAAGGTAAAGAGTATATTGGTTTTGTGCAATGTCCGTCATGGTGTCTGTCCGTCCGTCCGTCTGTATGAACGCAACTTTTTTCCACACCCTTCAAGCTAGAGACTTGAAACTTTCCAATTCTCTTTAACTATGGGATAGTAAATTAAAGTGTCAAGATGGGGGTTCTACGATAACTGGGGGGCTGGCAAATCGATAAATTCGATAACTCAAAACCGATAAGTCCACATATTTCGCACATCCTTACAGCTAGAACTACCAAATTTGGTAAGAAGATAGCTACTAGCAACCCCCAAAAAACTGCATCAAGAATTTTGGAGCCACGCCCACCCATTCCGCCCCCAGCCCCCCCGGCATTTTAAAGTCAAAAAAGCTTATATCTCCCACAGTTTTTGAGCTATAACCACCAAATTTGGTGCCAAGATTGGTGTTGATGACCCCTAGAAGCTGCATCAAAAGATTGGATGCCACGCCCACCGATACTGCCCTAGCCGACCCCATCCACCCCAACGCTTCGTCAAAAACGGGAATGCGTGTATCTTCCAGAGTTGTGGAGCTAGAGCCACAAAATTTGGTAGGAAGATAGCTGGCAACGACCCTAAAAATCTACATCAAAGTTTTGGAGCCACGCCCACCCATTTCGCCCCCTTTTCCCCACATTTTACAAACTTTCAGCTAGAGTCACCAAATTTGGTATGAATATAGCAATTGACATTCCACAAAGATCTGCATCAAAAATTTGGATGCCACGCCCAGCCATACCGCCCCCAGCCCCCCTTTCACCACTTAACAATTCGAGCTAGAGTCACAAATTGGTATGAACAGCATGTATTCACACGATCGCATCAAACTGGGATGCTCACCCCCATACGCCCCAGCCCCCTTCCCAACTTTTAAATTTCGAGCTAGAGTCACCAAATTTGGTATGAAGATAGATCTGCATCAAAACTTTGGATGCCACGCCCACCAATGCCGCCCCCAGCCCCCTTTCCAAATTTTTAACAATTTTCGAGCTAGAGTCACCAAATTTGGTATGAAGATAGCAATTGACATTCCACACAGATCTGCATCAAACCTTTGGATGCCACGCTCACCAATACCGCCCCCAGCCCCCCTCTCCTTACTTTTTACAATTTTCGATCTAGAGTCACCAAATTTGGTATGAAGATAGCAATTGACATTTCACAAAGATCTGCATCAAAAATTTGGATGCCACACCCACCCATACCGCCCCCAGCCCCCCTTTCCACAGCTCTTGCAAACTTTGAGCTAGAGTCACCAAATTTGGAAGGAAGATAGTTGGTGGCATCCCCATCTGCATCGGAGAATCTTTAAGGCAGCGTACACCCCTGCCACATCCGTACCCCTTTGCAATCAGGCCTCTTTTTACCTGTTTATACCCTTATCGCATAAAATGGGTAAATAAGGGTATAATGGTTTTGTGCAAAAGTATGTAACAGGCAGAAGAAAGCATCTCCGACCCCATAAAGTATATATATTCTTGATCAGCATCAACAGCCGAGACGATATAGCCATGTCCGTCTGTCCGTCTGTCTGTCCGTGTGTCTGTCCGTCTGTCTGTCTGTCTGTATGAGCGCGTGGACCTCAGGGACTACAAGAGCTAGAGACTTCTGCTTTTGTATTTAAGTTCTCCTATACCATGAGCAGAACAAGTTTGCTTCAAATGATCGATAACTATTCTGGTTTCCAATATACACATGCTATCGATAACAATAAAATATCGAATTTGGAAAATGTAAAAATGAGGGTTGAAATAATTGGTAACGATAGAACTTTTCTGAAAAATTCGTCCAAATCGGTTAAGAAACACCGGAGATATCTAATTTTATCGATTGAAGTTAAGTCAGTATACCAAAGTCAATTATAAATTTAATTTACATATTTATTGCAACTGGGTTCAGGGTATCTTCTAGTCGGGCTCTCCCGACTAGAGCCTTCTTACCTGTTTAATACTGGTATCGAGTATGCCGCAGTCGGTTGCGTCCGACTGCAACGTTTCCACTTGTTTTTTAATGAAATTGGGCTCCGCCTTCTTCACCTCCAGATGCAACTTTTGGCGATATATTTCTTTCATCCAATTGTGCTTTTCATGTTCAAAAGTCAGTTTACTTTCCTCCACTGCAAGCTGTTTTTTGCGAAAGTTAATCTATCTGTTTCCAGCTCGAGTAGCTTGTCTAGCGATGACTGCGTTCTTGGTTTTTTTATTCGCAGCTATCATTCCCAGTACTTTGGCCAGTTTCTTATGCATTTTGTACCCACTGCTGTCAAATAAGCTGGAGAAAGCCACCGAATCATCAAAGTCCTCCATGGAGTCGTGTACAAATACAAAAAATTTTTTGGCATGGACAACGACTTTTTTGAATATAACAAATTGAAACGTTGCAGTCGGACGCAACCGAATGCGGTATACTCGTTACCAGTATTAAAAGTGGTAAAAAGAGGCCTGATTGCAAAGGGGTACGGATGCGGCAGGGGGTGTACGCTGCCTTAAAGATTCTCCGATGTAGATAGGGTTGTAACCAGCTATCTTCATACCAAATTGGGTGAAGGGAAAGGGGGGGCTGGTTGCAGATTGGGTGGGCGTGGCATCCAAATTTTTGATGCAGATCTATGTGGAATGTCAATTGCAATCTTCATACCAAATTTGGTGACTCTAGCTCGAAAATTGTAAAAATTGGGAAAGGGGGGCTTGGGGCGGTATGGGTGGGTGTGGCATCCAAATTTTTGCTGCAGATCTATGTGGAAGTTCAATTGCAATCTTAATACCAAATTTGGTGACTCTAGCTCGAAGTTTGCAAGAGCTTTGGAAAGGGGGGCTGGGGGCGGTATGGGTGGGTGTGGCATCCAAATTATTGCTGCAGATCTATGTGGAAGTTCAATTGCAATCTTCATACCAAATTCGGTGACTCTAGCTCGAATATTGTAAAAAGTGTGGAAGGGGGTTTGGGGGTGGTATGGGTGGACGTGGCATCCAAGTTTGTGATGCAGATCTATGTGGAATGTCAATTGCTATCTTCATACCAAATTTGGTGATTCTAGCTCGAAAATTGTAAAAATGGGGCAAGGGGGACTTGGGGCGGTATGGGTGGACGTGGCATCCAAGTTTGTGATGCAGATCTATGTGGAATGTCAATTGCAATCTTCATACCAAATTTGGTGACTCTAGCTCGAAAATTGTAAAAATTGGGAAAGGGGGGCTTGGGGCGGTATGGGTGGGTGTGGCATCCAAATTTTTGCTGCAGATCTATGTGGAAGTTCAATTGCAATCTTAATACCAAATTTGGTGACTCTAGCTCGAAGTTTGCAAGAGCTGTGGAAAGGGGGGCTGGGGGCGGTATGGGTGGGTAAGGCATCCAAAGTTTTGATGCAGATCTATGTGGGATGTTAATTTCTATCTTCATACACAATTTGGTGGCACTAGCTCAAAGTTTTTATAAGGTTTGGAAAGGGGGGCGAAATGGTTAGGCGTGGCTCCAAAACTTTGATGCAGTTCCTTGGCTCCTTGTCATTGCCAGCTATCTTCCTACCAAATTTGGAGGCTCTAGCTCCACAACTCTGGAAGATACACGCGTTCCCGTTTTTGACGAAGCGTTGGGGTGGATGGGGGCGGCTAGGGCAGTATTGGTGGGCGTGGCATCCAAATGTTTGATGCAGTTTCTGGGGGGTCATCATCACCTATCTTGGCACCAAATTTGGTGGCTATAGCTCAAAAACTGTGGGAGATATAAGCTTTTCTGATTTTAAAATGCAGAGGGCTGGGGGCGGAATGGGTGGGCGTGACTCCAAAACTTTGATGCAGTTTTTGGGGCTCGTTACCAGCTATCTTCCTAACAAATTTGGTGACTCTAGCTCCACAACTCTGGAAGATACACGCATTCTCGTTTTTGACGAAGCGTTGGGGCAGCTGGGGGCGACTAGGGCGGTATTGGTGGGCGTGGCAACAAAACTTTTGGTGCAGTTTTTGGGGGGTCATCATCAGCTAAATTGGTACCAAATTTGGTGGCTATAGCTCAAAAACTGTGGGAGATATAAGCTCTTTTGACTTTAAAATGCGGGGGGCTGGGGATGGAATGGGTAGGCGTGGCTCCAAAATTTTTGATGCAGTTTTTTGGGGGTTGATAGTAGCTATCTTCATACCAAATTTGGTAGTTCTAGCTGTAAGGATGTGCGAAATATGTGGACTTATCGGTTTTGAGCTATCGAATTTATCGATTTGCCAGCCACCCAGTTATCGTAGAACCCCAATCTTGACTTTTTAATTTACTTTCCCATAGATTAAGAGAATTGGAAAGTTTCAAAGCTCTAGCTTGAAGAGTGTGGAAAAAACTTGCATACATACGGACGGACAGACGGACAGACACCATGACGGACATTGCACAAAACCAATATACTCTTTATCTTCGGTATGGAGTATACAAAACTGTCTTTGCTCGAGCACTCCACTCATTGATCAAGAACAGAAATGACTGGGTTTTCTCGCTCGCTATTTGCATTATGTCCCAATGAGAGTGGTTTTTTCAGACAGTCTGAAAGTGTCGAGACTTTCTTGCGAGCTCTGCATTTTACACATAAAAATAGACCGCTTAGAATCTGTGACAACTTTACGTTTATTTAATTTTCTTGTTACCATCACACCCTTAGCACATATGCATGTCTATAAATTTTCACCCTCGCCATTATTTTCGACATTATGTATAAGAAATATGTTTTAGGCATATTGACACCATGCGTTCAACAGTAGCGCCATTATGCATCAGCTGCTTAACAAATTGAGATCTCTTGAACGTGCGGTGCAGGGTGACTGTTTCTGTAGTTTGTGAGTTGAGTCTCGACATGAACATAAATAAACGAAATGAAAAGCGCATCGAATGTGACGCAGCTGTGACAGTCGAGCGATTTGCAATGCCTTGTTCTACGCCTAGCCTTTTTTTTTTTGTCCCAAATTATGTATTGCACAATCACCGCTGATGTGAGGGTCAATGCCAATGCCAATACCAAAGTGGCCCCACCCACTTAACACACACACGCAAACGAGTATTATTTGAGTGCGTAAACGCACTTCACAAAGTATCGAATTGGAATCGGTGAGATCGCCCACCTGATGCATTTCACACCCGGTCTAAAAATAGATAAAAGATCGGAGAATCGTTCTGAAATGACTGTGCCTAATATGCGTGCACTTGAGCCCTATGTGCTTAAGTTCCAGCTGATGATGACGATGCGCAGCGCAGCGTTTCTGCCTGAATTTCATCCAGCCAGCAACATAAATAAATTAAACATTTTAATGCGAAGAAAAACAAAGGGAATTAGTGCTTTGCCAAAGACCTAAACAGTCCGACGGCGTCGACACAAATTCATGCTTAATCAAAATGTGCTGTTTGCTCTACGATCTGAGCCTTTTATAATGCCGCTGCCACTGTAATATTTAAACTAGATCAGTTCCACGCTGCCGCCGCTGCCGACTTTGGTGTTTGCTCTCACTGAAAGCAACCATTGAGGTAAATGTAGCTGTCATCTTCTTTTTGTAAGAAAGGGAATGAAAGGGAAACGAATGAAATTTTAACGAGCCCACAATTACCATAGGGTAAGACATTTATTTTCCTCCTAGGCTGCTTGTCCTTTAAAGGTGATAAAACTGTTTATTTCTGTTTTTATCCTATTTTTTTATAATAACGAACTTAAATATGCATTGCATTAATTAAATTTTGTTATTTTTTTCTGTAGATTTTTTTTTTCCGTCATGGTTTCTGTCCGACTGTCCGTCCGTATGTGTGCAAGTTTTTTCCACACCCTTAAAGCTAGAGACTTGAAACTTTACAATTCTTTTTATCTATGGGATAGTAAATTTAGGTATCAAGATGGGGGTTATATGATAACTGGGGGGCTGGCAAATCGATAAATTCGATAACTCAAAACTGATAGATCCACATATTTCGCACATCCTTACAGCTAGAACTACAAAACTTGGCCAGAAGATAGCTACTAGCAACCCCCAAAAAACTGCATCACAAATTTTGGAGCCACGTGCACCCATTCTGCCCCCAGCCCCCCTTTCCGCACATTTTAGAAACTTTTAGCTAGAGTCATAAAGTTTGCTATGAAGGTAGCAATTGACATCCCACATAGATCTGCATATAAATTTGGATGCCACGCCCTTCCATACCAAACCCAGCCCCCCTTTCCCCACATTTTAGAAACTTTGAGCTAGAGTCATCAAGTTTAATATGAATGTAGCAATTGACATTCCACAAAGATCTGCAGCAAAAATGTGGATGCCACACCCACCCATACCACCCCCAGCCCCACTTTCCCCACATTTTAAAAAACTCTGAGCTAGAGTCACCAAATTTGGTATGAAGATAGTAATTGACATTACACATGGATCAGCAGCAAAAATTTGGATGCCACACCCTCACATATAGCCCCCAGCCCCCCCCCCTTTCCCCACCTTTTAAAAACTTTGAGCTAGAGTCACCAAATATGGAAGGAAGATGGCTGGTGGCATCCCCATCTGCATCGGAGAATCTATAAGGCAGCGTACACCTCTGCCGCATCCATACCCCTTTGCAATCAGGCCTCTTTTTACTGGTTTTAATACTGGTAACGAGTATACCGCAGTCGGTTGCGTCCGACTGCAACGTTTCCACTTGTTTTTTTTACTCTTATTTTCCATCCGTATGCGTATTTTTATAAAAATAAATATAAGTAAGTACATAAATAAATCCACATAACGACGCACGTTTTTGCATTAAAAATTTTCGGACCCATCATTCCTCTTCGAAACATAAATCCACCACGACTTTGCAACGGAACCAGAATCTCAGTCAAGAAAATGATGAACAATGTTGTCGATGCAACAATTTTGTCTTGAAAAATCAATGGTGAAGACGTTTCGTTGCCACGTATCCAAATGATCTTGACAGATATGACATTCGAATTCAAACGTTTGCAGTTTCCGGTGTGACTCGCTTTTGCAATGACTATCAAAAAGCACAAGCACAATTATTGCAAATGTGGATTAAATTTGGAGAATCCATGCTTCTCACATGGGCAGCTCCATGTGGCCTGCTCAAGCCTTGGAAAACCTTCCGATTTATTCGTTTACGCAACAGATGGAAAAACAAGAAATTTTGCGTAACCCACAGGCACTTCAATGCATATCAAATTCATATCGAATATCACGATTGAACAAAATCAATAAAGTAACTTAATAATGTGTAATGTCTTTCCTTTAAATTTAGTTTAGTTGGTGGCGTAGCACGCGCACAGGGTACTGCTAGCAATAAATAAATTTAACTAGCATTATAGGACAATTATTAATATGTATAATGAAAATATTTCTTACTCACACGCTTTTCCTTTTATTTAAAAAATATCGCGTTTCATATATGCGCTTTTTAGTATGAATCTTATAATATTTTTATTCGTATTTTGGTGTAAATAGGCTTCAGGTTTTATATGCAAAGTACTCCAATTAGTAATGGCAAGATTAGCCGAATAAAAGGCATTAATCGAATAATTTAAGGCAACAAACGATTAAATTAAATGATTTTTTATTTTGATTAATTCAGTATTAAGTAGATAATTGCAAAAACACTCGATTAGTTTTTTAAAATTGCAATTAAAAGCAATTATATATTTTTCTTTGTGATAAATCATTCCCAATTATATTGGCAATCAGTTGTGAATTTTATGATCAACGCCATCTATGAACTAAGAACTAAAATTCACAATAATACTGCAGCAGCTAAACATTTTTAAATAGAAAATTGTTTAAATTTAGATGAAATTTTTTGATGAATTATCTCAACAGCCCAAATTGTTTTTACATGCTTTTATTTAACTTGACTTGTCTGTCTGTTTGTTTGTTTGTTTGTACTGGATTCTTGTAATCAAATTTTCACCAAGTTCCCGACTAGCTAGAGCTTTGAAATTTTCACCAAAGATGTGTTTCAGATGACAATACATGTTTTTAAAGTTTTTGGCACGATACAATTTTTAATACCATGCAAAAACCACGAAAACCTGTTTTCCCTATTTGATTAACTTACTAATTTGACTAGTAAAATTGAAGAGCTCCGGTGGCATAGGGAGAAGACTGCCGCTTCACAGGCCAAAGATGGAAGGCTCGATCTCTGGCCTAGTTATATATACTTTTTATTTTTATATTTTTATTGTATAAACTTTTTTAAACTGTCAATTACATATGTATGCAAGAAAGCATGCCTTCAAATTTTTTTTTTTTGATTTACTTGTTTATGTTTTTATTTTATTTTTTTAAATTATATTTACTCGGATCTCGATACCGAAGGTAAAGAGTACATTGGGTTTTTGCAATTTCCGTCAAGGTTTCTGCCCGTCTGTCGGTCTGTCCGTCTGTATGAACGCAACTTTTTTCGACACCCTTCAAGCTGAAGACTTGAAACTTTCTCAATATCTTTATCTATGACCGGGATAGATAAAGTGTCAAGAGTGGGATTCTACGATAACTGGGGGGCTGGCAAATCGATAAAATCGATAACTCCAAATCGATAAATCCACCTATTTCGCGCATGCTTACAGCTAGAACTACCAAATACTAACAACCACCAAAAAACAACAACCCCCACCCATTCCGCGCCAGCCCCCCGCAGTTAGAAATCAGAATCGCTTATATTATCCACATTTTTTGAGCAAGCGCTGCCAAATTTGGTGCCAAGATAAGTGATAACGACCCCTAAAAACTGCACCAAAACTTTGGATGCCACGCCCACTCATTTCACCCTAGCCACCCCAGCCACACCACCGCTCCACAGTTTTGGAGCTAGAGTCACCATATTTGGAAGGAATATAGCTACTGACATCCCACAAAGATTTTCAGCAAAAATTTGGATGCCACGCCCACCCATACCGCCCCAACCCCACGTTCCCACCTTTTACAAACTGTGAGCTAGAGTCATCAAATTTGGAAGGAAGACAGCTGGTGGCATCCCTATCTGCATCAGACAATCTTTGAGACAGTGTACAGCCCTCCCGCATCCGTACCCCTTTGCAATAAGTCCTCTTTTTACCGGTTTTAATACAGGATCGATTGTACCGCAGTCGGTTGCATCTGACGGCAACGTTTCCACTTGTTTTTCTTCTTTTTTTGTAAAAGCCATTAACTAGCATAAAAATGCGAAATAAGCTGAGTCAAATCAGATTCGTTTAACATTTACATTAATTGCAGTCGAAATGTGTTTGTAACTGGCTCAACACCTAAAGCACTCGCTCCAATAACAAGAGATCAATGGGTCAATTCCCATAATAGTTAGCTTAAGCCTCTAAATTTGTCATGGATATTTCTAACTTATTATATTTTGTGCAGTTAAAAGAAATACGTTCTTTTTCCAATAGTTGGTGTTAGTTATCTGTATCTCGCGTTGTATATGTCCGATCGGTTTCTGCTATATGGCGTTAGAAAGATGATATTTTGTACTAAAAAACCTATTCTGACAGTTTTGTGGTTGGTTGAATAACTTTTGCTTGAGCGCACGTCAATGATGGACACTAGCGAAGAGAAAATACGCTATATTTTACAGTTTTTCTTCGACAACTGTAACAGCCAATCACGTGTTATTTTGGTTTCGTCGATTCCGTTTCGGTAATTTCGATGTCAAAGACGCACCACGCACTGGAAGGCCAATTATCGAAAATGTCGATAAAATTATGGACATTGTCGAGTCCGACCGTCTTGTAAGCACTGTTTTGATTGCCCAAGAGCTAAAGATTGCACAAAAAAAAAACGTTTAAAACCATTTGAATAAGAGTGGATACGAAAAGAAGCTCGTTGTATGGGTGCCTCACGAGTAATCGCAAAAAAACCTCATGGACCGAATTTCCATCTGCGAATCGCTACTGAATCGCAACAAAATCAACTAATTTCTGAAGCGGTTGGTGACTGGCGATGAAAAATTGGATCACTTACGACAACGTCAAGCGAAAACGGTCGTGGTCGAAACGCGGTGAGCAGGTGGAAACGGTGGCCAAGCCAGGATTGACGGCCAGGAAGGTTTTCCTGTGTGTTTCGTGGGATTGACAGGGAATTATCTACTATGAGCTGCTCCCAAACGGCAAAACTCTTAACTCGGAACTTGACAACTGGACCGTCTGAAGGAATTAATCGCCCAGAAGCGGTCAGCTTTGGCCAATACAAGAGGAATTGTGTTTCATGAGGAAAACGCCAGGCCACACACATCAATGGTGACCCGCCAGAATCTCCGGTAGCTTGGTTGGGAGGTTCCTTTACATCCACCTTATAGTCCGGATTACCATCTGTTCCTGTCCATGGCGAACAATTTTGCTGGTAAAAAATTCGCTTCAAGAGAGGCTTGTGAAAATCGACTGTCTAAATTTTTTTTTGCCAATAGGAACGAGGGCTTCTATGAGAGAGGCATAATGAAATTACCTTTAAAATGGCAACAATTTATCGAACAAAACAGCGCATATTTAAACTTAATCGGACCATTCTAAGTATGGCTAAGCCTTAAATTTTATGCAAATATATAGTTTTGCTTTTTACTACACCTAATATTTCGTGCTGAAGCATGGAATAATTGGAAGCTTTAAAAAAAGATTCTACTGCACCTTGAATGTAGCTCAGATATTAAAAATCAAGTGAGTTCATACTTCGAACAAGTACACAAATTCTTGAATTTTAATTCAAATCAAACCCAATTCAAGCTTAAGGCCAATTACAATTAACAACTTTGGAATTCTAATAATAAAGGCACTGGTATTTTCAAATCGTTATAAAATTAAGAATGCTTGTTTTAAGATTTTTTGTCGTTAGAGACCGAAAAGTTTAGATTTAAGGTTGAAATTCTTGATTTTTTTAAGTCTGCAAATCACGGTACCTTCTATTAGAGCATTCTCGATTAAAGCCTTACTTGTTTTATTATAGAGACGAAAATAAAGCAGCTGAAAAATAAACTCAAACATAGGTAAATAAAAATGCATGATGAAAACAAAGAATCCAATGGAAAACGTAGACAAAAGCTTGCGTGTGCTTAGAAAATGCGCTGAAGTATGCACACAGGCTGGTTGCTGAATGCCAATGACAAATTTATGTATAAACTTTAGCGCTAAAGTGCCACTAACCAACTTATACACACACACTCTTACCGACTCATTCACACACACATTCGAAGGCAATAGGAGGAGGCGCCTTGGCGTATGCTTTATGAGAAGACCTTTGAAAATGCAATTTTATGAACACACTGGACGGCACCAAGAGAGAAGGTAAGAGAATGCCTCAGGCTCGCCTTAGCACTTACAATAAGCGCTCCAGCGCTGAATACTATTAAAAGCTAGACCATTTCAAAAGAGCGGAGGTTCCCTGACAATGTCAATGTGCTGGCATCTATTCTCTGCTTTATTCGGTTGTGGCGCGCAGCTTTTAATGATTTATTTAAGAAAGTTTACACGCGAGCGCCAGTTATAACAACCAACACACACAGAGGATGAATGGATTGAGCACACACACACAAACATAGGCAAAACAAGTAAGAAGGCTCCAATCGGGAGAGCCCGACTAGAGCATACTCTGAACCCAGTTGCAATAAATAAATTAAATTTATAATTGACTTAGGTATACTGACTTAGCTTCAATCGATTAAATTCGATATCTCCGGTGTTTCTTTACCGATTTGGACGAATTTTTCAGAAAAGTTATATCGTTACCCATTATTTCAACCCTCATTTTTAAATTTTCCAAATTCGATATTTTTTGTTATCGATAGCATGTGTATATCGGAAACCAGAATAGTTATCGATAATTTGAAGCAAACTTGTTTTGCTCATGGTATAATAGAACTTTTATACAAAATCTGAAATCTCTAGCTCTTTAGTCTCTGAGATCCACGCGTTCATACAGACGGACAGACGGACGGACAGACGGACATGGCTATATCGTCTCGGCTGTTGATGCTGATCAAGAATGTATACACTTTATGGGGTCAGAGATGCTTCCTTCTGCCTGTTACATACTTTTGCACAAAACCATTATACACTTATTTACCCATTTTATGGGTTAAGGGTATAAAAATGGAAACCCTAGACTGGCCCGGGAGTATTTTTCATTTTAAAGATACATACAAATTCGAGAGGGCCTGTAATAAGTTGCCAGACCATGAAATGCTTTGGCACGTACGTAGCGCCAATTTTGCGAATCTTATTGCATGCGCAAAAGGCAGCCGGGAAACAGGTGAGTAGGAGCTATAACGCCCCTTGCCTCTGTATATTTATTCTCTTTGCTGTCTTTTTATCACTCCTTCCCAGTGTGTATGAAATTCAATTCAACAATTCGCGCTTTTTATATATTTTTTAAACGATTTGTCATGCAAATGTTGTCTGGACGAGAGCTACGCTCGCTTTGCAAATGCAAACCAGCATAGCTTTTATTGTTTTACTGCCCTGGTTTCCTCGCATTTCCTATTGTTATATCAATTTGCTTACGCAGCGTAACGGTGTAAATTAAGTCACGTTGTTTATATAATAAACTGCTGCACTCACCCACACTTCTGCACACACACATTCACATTCTCAATAAACTGCTGCACTAATCCACACTTCTGCACTCACACATACACATACACACAACAACACACATTATAAAAAACAAAACAAGTGGATACATTGCAGTCGGTAGCTCGGTATACTCGTTACCAGTATTAAAACCGGTAAAAAGAGGCCTGATTGCAAAGGGGATGCTCTTTGATGCAGAAGGGGATGCCACGAACTGTCTTCCTTCCAAATTTGGTGACTTTAGCTCACAGTTTGTAAAACGTGGGGGAAGGGGGCTGAGGGTGGTATGGGTGGGCGTGGTATCCAAATTTTTGATGCAGATCTTTGAAGGTCGTTACCAGTTATCTTCATACCAAATTTGGTGACTCTAGCTCCACAGCTCTGAAGGATACACGCATTCCCGATTAAAACGCAGCATTGGGGCAGTTTAGGGCGGCTAGGGCAGTATTGGTGGGCGTGGCATCCAAACTTTTGAGGCAATTTTTTAGGAGTCCCCATCACCTATCTTGGTGCCGAATTTGGTGGCTCTAGCTCAAAAACTGGTAGATATAGGCTTTTCTGTTTTCAAAATGCGGGGGGGGAGGGGGGCTGTGGGCCAAATGTGTGGGCGTGGAACTAAAATAATTGATGCCTTTTTTTGGGGGTTGCTAGTATATATCTTCTTACCAAATTTGGTAGTTTTAGTTGTAAGGATGTGCAAAATATGTGGATTTAACGGTAGAACCCCAATCTTGAGACTTTAATTTACTATGCCATAGATAAAGGTAGTTGGAAAGTTTCAAGTCTCTAGCTTGAAGGGTGACGGACAAGCCCAATATACTCTTTACCCGGTAACGAGTATAATTATCAGATTCCAACTATGGCAAAGTTTAATGACAATGCGCATATTGCTTGTTGTTTTGGTAAAGCCACTCACGGCTAAAATCCACAAACGGATGCCACATTTGATTCAACTTAATTAGTGAGCCATAAAGTAAGTTAAGGGTCAGTTGAATTAGCTCTGCTTTAATCGTTTCGACGATAAGAATAATTAAACACAATTAATTATTCCTGCTTTTTAGCATGAAATACACACAAATAAACCAAGTCTTCGATAGAGTTTGTAAATTAATGACAATAATCAAACGTTTTAAGGAAAATATTAGTCTGATTAAAGCCAAACAGATATGTGGATTAAGTTTTGCCGAGTTTAATCAGAGACAGCAAGTCTTACAAATGAAGCAGTACCTCTTCAATGAGACATACCAAGTTGAGATCAACAGTAAATGTTTGACTTTATCTTTTGCTTTTTTACATGCTTTTATTTAACTTGACTTGTCTGTCTGGCTGTCTGTTTGTTTGTTTGTTTGTTTGTTTGTTTGTAATGGATTCTTGTAATCAAATTTTCACCAAGTTCCCGACTAGCTAGAGCTCTGAAATATTCACCAAAGATGTGTTTCAGATGACAATACATGTTTTTAAAGTTTTTGGCACGATAAAATATTTAATAACATGCAAAAACCACGAAAACCTGTTTTCACTTTTGATTAACTTACTAATTTGACTAGTAAAATTGAAGAGCTCCGGTGGCATAAAGAGAAGTCTGCCGCTTCACACACCGGAGATCGTAGGTTCGATCTCTGACCGAGTCATTCCTCTTCTTTTTTTTTATACCCTAAACCCATAAAATGGGTAAATAAGGGTATAATGGTTTTGTGCAAAAGTATGTAACAGGCAGAAGGAAGCATCTCCGACCCTATAAAGTATATATATTCTTGATCAGCATCAACAGCCGAGACGATATAGCCATATCTGTCTGTCCGTCTGTCTGTCCGCCTGTATGAACGCGTGGATCTCAGAGACTACAAGAGCTAGAGACTTCAGATTTGGGATATAAGTTCTCCTATACCATGAGCAGAACAAGTTTGCTTCAAACTATCGATAACTATTCTGGTTTCCGATATACACATAATATCGATAACAAAAAATATCGAATTTGGAAAATCTAAAATGGGTAATGATAGAACTTTTCTGAAAATTTCGTCCAAATCGGTTGAGAAACACCGGAGATATTGAACTTAATCGATTGAAGCTAAGTCAGTATACCAAAGTCTTACATAAAATTTATTGCAACTGGGTTCAGGGTACCTTCTTGTCGGGCTCTCCCGACTAGAGCCTTCTTACTTGTTTTTTAATAGCTGTGTTGTTTTGTGTTTTGTCAAAGCTAATAAGTCCAAGTGAAATTCATGTTTTGTTTCTTAAGAAGAGCAAGTTTTGGGGCGACTCGTTATTACATTGGTATTAGCATAATGCGCATGTTATGCGTATTATTTACAGCGCGAACATTTGCATTTAAACGCCTATTTGCTGGTAGACAACAGATCAGTGGTGGGTCTTAAGACCCAGTAGCTAAGCCCAACTATAATAACTAAATTTAAGACCGTAGCCGTAAGTCCAGCAAGATGCGTAAGTTTTTTTTGGTGAAAAAAGCGACCACTCAAGCGAAGGTTACGAGGAAAAGATTGACTCTAAAAAGATGGTTTTGGAGTTAGAGATAAATGTGGTTCCTTATACGGAACACAAAGAGAGTTATTATGTGCAAATTTGCATAAATTTCACGCTTGACAGTTAAGTGATGCAGAGAGGAAGTTGTTTTAACGCCTGAATTTTCTTTTTTATCACTAGTAAACAAAATAGCATGTAAAACTAATTTCTTAAACACAGTTCCGAGAGGAAATTTCATTGTCTTGTAAAGTGCTGTAATATATATAAAACAAGTAAGAAGGCTCTAGTCGAGAGAGCCCGACTAGAAGATACCCTGAACCCAGTTGCAATAAATAAATTAAATTTATAATTGACTTTAGTATACTGACTTAGCTTCAATCGATTCAATTCAATGTCTCCGGTGTTTCTTGTGTATATCGGAAACCAGAATAGTTATTGATAATTTGAAGCAAATTTGTTCTGCTCATGGTATAGGAGAACTTATATACAAAATCTGAAGTCTCCAGCTCTTTTAGTCTCTGAGATCCACGCGTTCATACAGACGGACAGACAGACAGACGGACGGACAGACGGACATGGCTATATCGTCTCGGCTGTTGATGCTGATCAAGAATATATACACTTTATGGGGTCGGCTTCTTTCTGCCTGTTACATACTTTTGCACAAAACCATTATACCCTTGTTACCCATTTTATGGGATACCCTTATACAAACATACTTTTGACACGAAAGGCATTAAAAATGATCAGATGTTTGAGCGCACGGAAAACAACTACATAACTTATGAAATATTTATTAAAAAACAAAATTGGTCAATGCTTATTCAATAATTTACTTTAGGCGTATAGGATGATAGCAAAGAGCAAAACAAAAGAAAACTTAAATTTACTTGGGCTTTTAACAAGGTTAACTGTTTATTGAATAAATGTGCATAATGTTCAGCCTAGCATTTTAAGAAATTCACTACCCAAACGATGCACGACCCTAAAATGGTCTAATGGTGATTTGGCATTTTTCGCATAAACCTTATAACAATCGGCATCCGCATGACCCAAGCGTCCGGCTTGTAAAATATGTGGATTCATAGATTTTCAGTTATCAATTTTATTGATTTCGCGGCCCCTATTGGCTTGGAAACCCAAGCTTAAAAAAAAGTTTTAAGTCTCTAGCTTTACGGAAGTCGAAAAGAGTTGCGTTCATCCAGACGACAGACAACACGACGATCATTGCACAAAACCAATACACTATTTACCTTCGGTATCGATCATAAAAGGCGAGTGTTTAAGATATTTTACTGCATATTATTAATATTTTAATTATTAAATAGTTAATAGGGCAAAATGATTATTGTAGTTGGTCGTAAAATGGAATGTTGAAAAATAACGAATTCATCAAAAAATTTATATTGTTTGAAAAATCCAAAGACTAGTGGGTTAATTTAAAATAATACAGTAAACTTAATCTGTGCGAGCAGTTGAATTCCTTGCGGAAGCGTTAAAAATTTCTCATGTCGCGGAGAACAAATTATTAAATCCGGACAGAGCTGGAAAAGCTACTTTTTAAAATTCCCCACATAACTAACACTGCTTAATAGGGATTGTTACTCAATCGATTTTTATTAGCTAAACATTAATTTATCCAGATTCTGATGCAATTCACTAAAGTGTTGCAACAAACTGCGATGACACTCCTTAAAGACACGCTCACAGCTTGCGCCCGTTTGGCCCATCCTCTCAGCATAGTAATACTCATTATCCGCATGCTCCGACAGCTTATCCACTGATGATGATGGACTATAAACAGTTTGTGAGTTAGACCAATTCTTGATTTATGACAAAACTTGACTTACGACAAGAGTATATGGAATAGATCGGCAAAAAGACCATTTGTGATATGAAACGGCTCCTCAGCTTCCTCGCAAATACTCTTTAAGACACAAATGCGACCCTGGTAGCCCAGACGTTTCGCCAAACCCTCGAGACCCCTGTACACCGTCCAGCGATAACTACTAAGTACATGGTTGGTTCTAGTTAGCAGTTTCTTTGTACTCTTTCCCAAATCATCGACGCCGACTAAAAAGTTCTCAAACATTGGGCGATTCCTACGTGCTCCCACTGATCCCAGCGTTGGCACCTGGTTAATGGGCAAAGCTGTCGGTGTACGCAGTGAATTAGGAGTCTCGGGCAACCAGTATTCAGCCTTAAGTACATAACCTGTTGTAACAGCCTCATATTCGAGATCCTCCAGCGGTATACCGATGCCACCGATAAACTGATTTACAAAATTGATTGATTTTTAATTTTAAGCAGTATTTAAAAACAGCCAATTTCATTTCCTTTTTGTTGTTGCTGTTCATTTCTGAAAACAAAAAGAAGACAACGAAAAAGGGATGATGTCAGCACACGCAAAGACCGTGGAATATCAAGATATTTCAATTGTTAAGAAAGGGGCTTACAGTTATTTCGTCTCAGGGTTCCACTCTCAGAAATAATCTGTGCAATGAGTGTGAGGGAGCACGATAGCGTTTTTGTTTCAGTTGCCTTTGCACTCAAGTGTCAAGTGTACGACAAGCGACAGGCCAGCGGCAACCAAGAACGGTAAAAATTTGTGACTGTTTGTGTGTGTTTGCGTGTGTTTCCCGATGTCATTTACCGATACAGAAAAAACCAAAATATGAAAATAGCAAAACTCTAGACAGCAGGCCCAGCAAAACGGGAAACACACGCTCACATACAGTGACAAATTTTTCCCGTTCTTGGTTGCCGCTGGCCTGCCGCTTGTAGTACACTTGATGGGCTGCTAAGTGCATGTGTAACTGAAACAAAAACGGCTGCACATGCTATCCGCTATCGTGCTTCCTCACACTTAGGCTTTCTGCTTATGTTATTCTGTATACCATTTGAAATATTTCTGAGGCAAACCCCTGAGACAAATCTTTTCTTAAAAATTGCAACATCTTGATATTCCACGGTCTTTGGCACAAGCAAAAGGCGTCGTTTTAAACATGTTAGCTGAACCTTGCTGTGAACTTCGTTCTCGAACGCCAGTCGATCAAAATCATTAAGTAGTAACCTTTTCATATTTGTGCTGTCTGCAATAAGTGCACACGCACAAACGCATTCATACCAATGACGGCAAACGGTATGCATAGATAGGGGCACACAGCTTGTATTTCGTTTTTGCAATAATCTGCTTATGTGTCCAGCTGACGACGAAACGAATACATTTTGTTTTGTTCTTATCGTGTACTTGTTTGTATCGCGATCGTCTCAAATAATGTGGGTGTGAGTAAGTGTTTAATTGCGGTGTTGTGGCTGTAACGTCTAGAGCTTAGGTTTAATTGCGGTGTTGTGGATGTAACGTCTAGGGCTTAGGGTATCTCCAAGTCGAGTTTACTTTATATTTCCAGCACCAGAAATACTTGCCGTGTGCCTTTATTAGTATGTATGCGTGTATGTGTATGCACAAACTGCAGACAGCAGAAACATGAAATAGAGAGCAAGGTGTTTAAGTGCTTAAATTTTTTAAACTTTAAACTTTAAAACGAAGCTTGGGCTAAAAATCATCACTTTTTCGTTGTCTCGCTGGCAGCTACTGCGATTTTTTTGTCAACAGAACTCAGCAGCCAGCGCTTACTTTAAAAAGTTGATAACACTTGAAGCAGTGAAAAACGAACTTTGCAGTTTTTAAACGCTGCTTTTAATTCCTACAACTCTACCCACCTGCACACGAGTGGGCGAAGTAGCTGGAAAAATGAGCCATGGAATTGGAGCTCTTTTGCTGCGCTCTTGTTTTAACAAACTTCCATATGCAGCTATCGAACTTGAAAATAAATTGCAAAATATACTTAAACAATAAAATAAACTTGTTGTTCTCGCATTCATTTTGCAATTATTTTTATTATTATTATGTTATCCTTTTTTTTTTTTTTTTTTTTTTCTTCGATAGATATTTGTCGCTCACGCTGTTGAACCTTTGACAAGCAGGGCACTACTGATTCCCACAGTAACAACAAAAATAAAATTTATTAGTTGTAGCTTGAGAATTTATCACCCCAAATATGAGTGTGAAACACATTAAGATGTCTCTAATTTTTCAATAGAAATGTGATAAATTCTTTTAATTAACACCAACCAATTAACGCCTTCCACTTTTTAGAGAGCCTCTACTGACTGATGACCAAGTAAGTAGGTTAGTTCTGATGCAAATACCGTTTAAAACTTGCATATTTAAGTTGTTTTTATACTCGATACCGAAGGTAAAGAGTATATTGGGTTTGTGCAATGTCCGTCATGGTGTCCGTCCGTCTGTCCGTCTGTCCGTCTGTATGTTCGCAACTTTTTTCCACACCCTTCAAGCTAGAGACTTGAAACTTTCCAATTCTCTTTATCTATGGGATAGTAAATTAAAGTGTCAAGATGGGGGTTCTACGATAACTGGGGGGCTGGCAAATCGATAAATTCGATAACTCAAAACCGATAAATCCTCATATTTCGCACATCCTTACAGCTAGAACTACCAAGTTTGGTGGGCAGATAGCTACTAGCAACCCCCAAAAAACTGCATCAAAATTTTGGAGCCAAGCCCCCCATTCCGCCCCCAGCCCCCCCGCAATTTAAAGTCAAAAAAGCGTATATCTCCCACAGTTTTTGAGCTAGAGCCACCAAATCTTGTGCCAAGATAGGTGATGATGACCCCCCAAAAACTGCATCAAAAGTTTGGATGCCACGCCCACCGATACTGCTCTAGCCGCCCCCATCCACCCCAACGCTTCATCAAAAACGGGAATGCGTGTATCTATCAGAGTTGTGGAGCTAGAGCCTCCAAATTTGGTAGAAAGCTAGCTGGTAACGACCCCCAAAAAACTGCATCAAAATTTTGGAGCCACGCCCACCCATTCCGCCCCCAGCCCCCCCGCATTTTGAAATCAGAAATGGCTATATCTCCCACAGTTTTGAGCTAGAGCCACCAAATTTGGTGCCAAGATAGGTGATGATGACCCCCCAAAAACTGCATCAAAAGTTTGGATGCCACGCCCACCAATACCACCCTAGCCGCCCCCATCCACCCCAACGCTTCGTCAAAAACGGGAATGCGTGTATCTTCCAGAGTTGTGGAGCTAGAGCCACCAAATTTGGCAGAAAGATAGCTTGCAACGACCTCCGAAAAACTGCATCAAAGTTTTGGAGCCACGCGCACCCCTTCCACCCCCCTTTCCCCACCTTTTACAAACTTTGAGCTAGAGTCACCAAATTTTGTATGAAGATAGCAATTGACATTCCACATAGATCTGCATCAAAAATTTGGATGCCACGCCCACCAATACCGCCCCCAGCCCCCCTTTCCCCACTTTATACAAACTTCGAGCTAGAGTCACCAAATTTGGTATGAAGATAGCAATTGACATCCCACATGGATCGGCAGCAAAAATTTGAATGCCACGCCCACCCATACCGCCCCAAGCCCCATAGCCCCCCTTTCACCACCTTTTACATGCTTCGAGCTAGAGTCACCAAATTTGGTATGAAGGTAGCATTTGACATTCCACAAGGATCTGCAGCAAAAATTTGGATGCCACGCCCAACCATACCGCCCCCAGCCCCATAGCCCCCCTCTCCCCACCTTATACAAACTTTGAGCTAGAGTCACCAAATTTGGTATGAAGGTAGCATTTGACATTCCACAAGGATCTGCAGCAAAAATTTGAATGCCATGCCCAACCATACCGCCCCCAGCCCCCCTTTCCCCACTTTTACAAACTTTGAGCTAGAGTCACCAAATTTGTTATGAAGATAGCAATTGACATTCCACAAAGATCTGCATCAAAACTTAGGATGCAATTCCACCCATACCGCCCCCAGCCCCCCTTTCCCCACTTTATACAAGCTTTGAGCTAGAGTCACCAAATTTGGTATGAAGGTAGCATTTGACATTCCACAAGGATCTGCAGCAAAAATTTGAATGCCACGCCCAACCATACCGCCCCCAGCCCCTCTTTCCCCACTTTTACAAACTTTGAGCTAGAGTCACCAAATTTGTTATGAAGATAGCAATTGACATTCCACAAAGATCTGCATCAAAAATTTGGATGCAATTCCACCCATACCGCCCCCAGCCCCCCTTTCCCCACTTTATACAAACTTCGAGCTAGAGTCACCAAATTTGGTATGAAGAAAGCAATTAACATCCCACATGGATGGGCATCAAAATTTTTAATACTGGTATCGAGTATACCGCAGTCGGTTGCGTCCGACTGCAACGTTTCCACTTGTTTTTTTTTAGCTTTATTGAAAATTTATTTTAAGCTTAAAAGGTTTAAGCAAAACAACTTGTATTTGGGCTCTATTTCATATCATTTTCATCAACACAGATCAGAACACAGAACTATCATTTTACAAAACGTAATAAAATTTAGTTTGAGAGCAATCGGACCGACAAAACCGATAAGACACTTTCTCTACCAATATTGTAATTTATCTATTTATTTATTTATAGTCAGCTAAGAGCAGCTGACATTAAAATGAATCAAAATTTAATTTAAATTAAAAATAATTAAAATAATTAAATTAAGTAAAATATAGAATAAAATATAAATCTGAAAAAATAATTAAAAGTTAAAGTTAAAGCTCTGGGAAATTCAATAATATATGTCACAAATATGTATGTACGTGTAATGTCCTTTAAGTTCCCTCACTTCTTCCTTACAATTCACTTGGGACACAGGATTTTTTTGCATATAAGAAATGGTCATAGATTTTATTACTTTTTCATTAATATAGATTACTTAAATGGCTTGTACGGTAGGTACACCGAAGGTAATGCCACGTAATTTTTGAATTGTACAGTTCTCGAAGTTGCAATCAAAATATTGGCCCACTTCTTCTCCAAGGGTCGTAAATTTTTCAATAGGTTATATGAGGATTCTAAGAATTGAAATAATCCCAAGCGAATCGAAAATATAATTTTGCTAATATAACCTAATCCATTTTCCACTCATAAAAGGTGAATTCTCATGTTTGTAATTAAAGATTGGTATGATGCATATTGAATGATAGTTCATAATCATCTTACTTGTTTTATGGGCGTGAATTTTCCAATAGGTGTTATGCGGATCTTATGAATTGAAATAAGTTTTATCCCAATCGAATTGAGAATAAAGTTTCGCTATTATATCCTGATCCATTTTTCACCCAATTAAGGAGAATTCTCATGTTTAGTGATAATCCTATTAAGCCAATACAAAATCCAAATAATATATTTCGTAATATTATTCCCGTTTTCAGAGAAAGTGTCCTTCGACGGTATGTTCTTATGATGGCTTAGGTTCCTTGTTGCGGGGTGTTGCCATTCCTTTTCGATTAGCTTCCCTATATTTTTGTTGATACGTTGTGGATCCCTTTTTGACAAATTCTTGTTAGCCCTCCATTAGCTCCTGTGTTTTAAGGATCTTATTTATTAAGCACTAGGTTAAATATCAGTTCCGTCAGCGGGTTCCCACTAGTGCTATGTAGTTGACTAATTTTCTTTTAAATCTTTTACTCTTTAGTGTGTTTCTACAGTGAGGTCTCGTTATGAGACCTTGAACATTTCCTGATCCACCACATCTCTGGTACAGCACCGACTTTTTATAAACTGAACCAAAAAAATTTGAAAAAGAGTATAATGGTACTGTATGTAGCAGTCAGAAGGAAGCATCTCCGACGCCAAAGTTTATTTATATTTTTGATCAGTATCAACAGGCAAGTCGATTTGGCCATGTACTGCGTCGGTTTTAGAGACTATAAGAGCTAGAGACTACAGAATTTTATGCTTACTTTAATGTTGTTTATTGCATTTTTTTATTGAGAAAACTTACATTAAGTTAACTTATCTTATAAATATTCCTCAATTTATCTCCCTGTGACTGGTATATTTTTTAACGAAAAAACAGCTGTTCTAAATAAAAAAGTTCGTCAAAGCGCGAAAAAAAAGCAGCTAAATAACTTTAAAGATATATTACCATTTCAAACATAATTAATTTCTGTAAGACTTTGGAGCTAGCCAAAAAAAAAAGCCTCAAAACATGTACGTCAGATATTTCAACCAAAAATACAAGCAACAAAAATCTAGTCCAAAATAAGGAAAGCATGTGGTCTGAATATCCGGAGTGACATGCATATTATTTAGAATCCTGATATAAATCTGTCAATTTCTAACCTTAAACAATTGCCAACAAATTCGGTACTTTTTGGTCTTACCAATCCAATGGCACAAATTTTTCACAATCGTTTAATTTAATTATTATTATTAACAAAAAACTACGGAACGTCATATTCACACATTCCATGCCCTTATCGTACAGCACTATAAATTAAAACCGGCATTTAAAAAAAAAACCAGACTGCAATCTCCATAATATTGAAACACTTTAATAATGTATTCCAAAACTACAAACCCGATTCTTATAATCAAAAAAATCCTACACAATATCCAAGCTGGATTAAAAAATTTTTTGTAGACAATCTAGCTTGCATGGATCATCTCAGAACAGAACTGCTCCAAGACAATCATCACATTTCAATAATTTCACTTGACTTTAATAAAGCCTTTGATAAAAACGGAAATTATGCAATTACAATTACATTATAATTAAATGCCATTCAATTCAAAATTTTAACTGTCATACGCACACCTTAACAAAAATTGTGAAATCAATAATTTTATAAAAAATATACTATGGCAGTGATGGGCAGACGTCGACGTCCATATTATTTCTAACTCACACGAGGCAGCGCGTGTGAGTTGGGTTTTTCGCTGCCGACTGACGAAATCACACGTACGCTATAAGCATTGAAATCTATTTTTAGAACACGATTGCAAGCATTAGACTTAACATTGTACTTTTAGTTGAAGGCGAACTATTGACAGGCAGGCACCACGCAGTGCATTAGCAAGAAAACTAATTTTTTACAGTGCGCTCCAAAATGTTTATGCCCGAATGGGAGAATGAATTTTTTTTCATAGAAAATAAAGATTGCAGAGCAAAATGCTTGATTTGCAATAACATTGTTTTTCGAAATGTGAAATATTTTTCAAGATGGCATTATTTATTAATAAATAATAAGCACAATGAGTAACCGTTAACTTGCAGCGTGCACTGTACTGATCACACTTCGTTTTTTCTCTGCAGCGCACGCAAATTGTGCTTGTATGCGTGTGAAAACTGTGACAATATTTGTGTGTGCCCACCACTTCTTTAGGTGCATTTTGACCAACGCCTTTTTATTATTATTTAATGCAATCCAACTTAAATATAGTAATAGAATGTTGAAATTTGCTCCAAGCCAAATTTATCAAAAACCTTTTTTTTTTAAAGGGTCATCACAAAAAAATAATAGTAAAGAAAATAATTAACAAACCCTCTCATAAAACTTTGCTCCAGTCAGCTATAAAGAGAGGTATTAAACGATGTAGCGTCATGTATATAAAGCCCTACCAACCTTCTATAATCACACCAAAACAACCTCTTTGAAAATTAAACAAGTTTACAATAAGCACAGACGTTTCAAATCTAAAAGTCTAGAACACAAACCAATATTTTTTCAAACACAATTTCCTTTATATTTAAGTTAGCTTGCCTTATAGCACATTAATTTTTAAGGAAGGGTCAAAAACCCAGCGCTCGACTTCTTTTGCTGTTACTACTGAAGAAAATACTTTAAAAAATTGCTTAATACCAAAATTTATCAATAAACTCTGCTGGGGCTATAGCAGTTTTTGAAGCGATCCAAATAGTAAGGTTAAAACCCGTAAATTCGTCATTTGTACTGATTTCTCATCCTCTGCTTACGCCATTGACAACACTGAAAACGTCACATACTATCCTGACAAACAAGAAGCTGCAAAAGATTTTCAACCACAGTATTAAGAACATAATATGTTGAACATATTGTCAAAACAATGCATAACATTAAACATGTTAATGAGTGCCCATCACCTACCCTAACTAAACTACGCTATATGTTCCTCAGTATCCCTTCACCCTTATCTTTCTTTTCTAACCCAACAATTTCAAATATTTTAAGTACCACAATTTTTTTTAAAGGAATCAATCCTGCTATGAATGTAGCTCAAAAACTGTGGATGATTTACGCAACCTCGTTTTGGAAAGGTAGGGATATCTGGGTGCATGTGGCATCCCTTAAAATCTGTAATCGGCTGATATTCCACAGTTTTTGAGCTTAAGTCACCAAACTTGCTGGCAATATAGCTAGTGGCATTTCCCAAAGATCTGCAAAAAACTATTTGTTAACGCAGCGTACACACCTAGTGCAGCCGCACTCTCCCTTTGCAATCAGGCCTTTTTTAACCAATTTCTTATACTGGTATCAGAATATATCGCAGTTGCGTTCGACTGCAACTTTTTCACTTGTTTCTATCAGTGTACGATCGGAACAGCGTAGCAAATTTTCCAGTGTTCATGCATTATTTGCTTTTCGCACCATTTGTGATACTTTGTCAATAGCGTGGAAAGACAACCGACTGCATAATACTCTAACACCAGTAAAAACAGGCGGTAAAGAAGCTTAGAGCTGAGATTATGCTCATAGTTAGTTTATTTATCTATCGTTGGATGGGTATAAAAGACCTTAGAGAGGTTTCTCAATTGAGAATTAACATTTATTTGTATATCCCAGACGCCTAAGATTTGGGTAAATACAATTCCAGTTTTTTTGGACTAGTGTAATCGGACCGCGACAATAACACCATTTTTTAACACCCATTTTTTGTGTGCCTAACTTGTACCTGACAAGCTGCAAGTAGATACTGCAAACAGTTCACTTATCGCTTTGTTCGCGATGAGTTCAAAACACTCGGGTGCATGTGCTATCTTCTTAGTTGGATTGGCTGTAAGCTCTCTTGCAGTAACATTGACCAGTGCACTGCTGTTTTTTCCACGTGGCGGCTCAATAGGAGTAAGAAAATCCAGCATAAATTAAATCAAAATTGTATTTCTTGTGTTCTTAGTTATTGGCAGCAGTGGCCATTCCATTGGATCTGACATATCGCAATGTGTATATGGCCTTTAACTTTGAATCAAACTATGGTCTTCCATCAAATAACTCATACCATGAGTGGATCGATAGGGTAAGAGAATTGAGCCTGGTCTCTCGCTCACCATCTAAAATAATGCTTACCATTCAGTGGGATCTGGATGAGCATTTTCTGGGCATTGGTAGCGATGTCACTCCTATAGATGGGCGCAATGGTAATAATGATAACATGGAGAAACGTTTAGTTTCGAGACCGCCATGCTTCACACGTCACGACTTCTATCGCGCGATTGTCAACTATTTGGGTCAGTACGGCTTCAATGGCAGCGCCTGCCTGCTGCGCACCATCTGCGAGGTAAATGCTGCGCCACTGGATGCTCACAACGGTTTATTGGGCAGCATATTCAAAATTCTATTCATGTAAGTTCGGTTTATTAAAGTGAACCCTCGCGAGGACAGTTTGCAGATCTAATTAGTGGCCTCCTGCCATTTACAGGCCCACTTCAAGCGCTGCCGAGTTGCAGCTGCAGTGCGTGGATAGCCTTTATGAGGCTTCAGACAAGGGCACGCTCAATTTGCACTGTGCTGATTACGTGGCTAGTTGTCCAAACAGTATGCTAGACTTCATAAGCGTTCTGCTCTGAATTTTATGCTCGCCAGAGTGTGTGTCTAGAAACTGAGAATGCATTCGCATCAGTAATATTACAAAAATATAACCCAAGTACATATGTTTCGTTTTTTTTTTTTTCATAATGTTCTATTCAAGATTTTATCCATGAAAAAATATTTTGTTTTTTTTTCATATTAATTTAATTATTAAACAATTTTGACACTGTAACCAGCCAAAACGTTTTTTATAAACCTTCAGGAATATTAGTTTAGCTGAATGGCTTTATAAAATAATAAAAATCCCTGTGAGAAACTTAAACGTTGATGATATAACATTTTTGCCACTGTACTTGCTGAACAAAATGTTTGCATAGCTGCAGTCGCTTGCCTTCTGCGTGAAATGTTTGAATTTCGCTTAAAGCGCTTAAGACACCGCATCGCTATAGCACCAACAAGTAAGAAGCTCTAGTCGGAAGAGCCCGACTAGAAGATACCCTGAACCCAGTTGCAATAAATAAATTGAATTTATAATGGACTTTGGTATACTGACTTAACTTTAATCGATTAAGTTCGATATCTCCGGTGTTTCTTAATCGATTTGAACGAAATTTTTAGAAAAGTTCTATCATTACCTATTACTTCAACCCTCATTTTTACATTTTCCAAATTCGATATTTTTGTTATCGATTTCATGTGTATATCGGAAACTATAATAGTTATCGATAATTTAAAGCAAACTTGTTCTGGTCATCGTATAGGAGAACTTATGTACAAAATCTGAAGTCTCTAGCTCTTGTAGTCTCTGAGATCCACGCGTTCATACAGACGGACAGACGGACATGGCTATATCGTCTCGGCTGTTGATGCTGATCAAGAATATATACACTTTATGGGGTCGCAGATGCTTCCTTCTGCCTGTTACATACTTTTGTACAAAACCATTATACCCTTTTTACCCATTTTATAGGTTAAGGGTATAAAAACAGATGATAGTGATGAATGCGGTCCTAAGCTAGCCACAAAAGGAGTTTGTGAATACACACAGCCATATAGTATATAAATATCCTGGGTACAAGGGTTAATGTGTTGATGCCTTGCGTTTTGTTCGAGAACAAGGCTTAGATTTGAACTGTGTTGGTAACTTCTTTATTTTACCTACTTCTATTTGTGTTTTTAATTTTCATTTCTTTGCCTCTTTGATCGCTTTTTTCGCTCCTTTTGGTGGTAAACAAAAAGAATTTTTTTGTTTGCGGACTGAGTCTGCGAACAATGGCATATATACATATATAAGTGCGAGTAGACATGTACATGTGCTTAAGTTTTTAGACCAGGTCTTGGTTTCGTCTTCTCTATTGTTATTTATTATTTTTTTGGCTGTTTGTTTTTTCTTTTATTTGATTTGCCGCATTACAGAGACCTTGCTATTGTTTATAAGACGTTTACTCTTTGACGGACTGGTGAGAGCGAATTACGCCTTCTTTGATTTTGCAAACCCATTAAAATCATAACTAGAAGACAAACGATTAATATGTTGTTTTACTCAACTCAATAATCAGGAAACAAAGCAATAGCGCGTGTATAAAGGGTTTATAAAATTTACGTGCTAATAAAGGAAAGAAAGCATACTTGAACTAAAAGTTGAGGATATCTGAAGGGGGCTCCTTGCAGCTGAAGGAATAGCAAAATATCGAGTACATACTTCTTACATATAATTACTAGTTTAAATAAAAATAAACTTTGTTAAAACATATTTGTAATTTAATTTTATAACAAACATTAAGGAACATTAAAATAACGTTTTGAATGGCTTCTTCTCTGTTTATGGTTATGTTGGGTTTCTCTAAGATGCGTACTTAAAATTACTGCTGATCATAGTTCAAAATTTATGTTTTTTTTTTTTTTTTGTTATTCTGGAACTTGGCACATGTACGCATAACATACACACTTTAACAAAAAGACTTGTCAAAAGGCAACGCCATATAATGGCAGGTGGTTGTGACGGCAAAGCCACTGCTTCAGTTTTCCAGTGGGACTGGTCTAAATTGATTAGTAATTAGTTGCAGTTGCAGTCAACGATATGATTAACTTGATATTCGGTGAGGACCCAATCTCCGCCTATAGTTTGAGAATCATAGGCTGTGTCTAAGACGTCTAAGGTTACATACAAGAAGCAAATACACATCACATCTGCTCGCAGGCGGGGATGGGCCTTAAGGAATATCAAATCCACTTAAACAAAAACATGCATAACAATATTTTTAAGAAATCCCATTATCCTTGGCAATTGACAGTTTCTTGAAGTAGCTAAACGAATTTTTCTATGGTATCCCAGAACGTTCTAGTCACTTGTAAACGCGTCCGCTGAAGCTGCTGTGGTTTACCTCGAGTATCTAGCATGTGTCGAATGTTTATTCCAAATATCCAGCATGTGTCAACAAATGTTGGGCTGTGTCTAAGTATCTGAAAGTATCCATAACATATCGTTGAAACTATTCCAATCGACGCCCGCTGACAGTTGCTTGCAGTCTGTGTCATAAATCAGTGAAGAGGATAAAATTTAGGATTTTTATACTCGTTACCGAAGGTAAAAAGTCCGTCCGTATGGTTGCAAATGTTTTTCCACACCCTTCAAGCTAGAGACTTGAAACTTTCCAATTCTGTTTATCTAATGGTGATTTCTTTTGTAGAAAAAAATGTTACCCGTTTTCAGGCAGCATGTTTTAAATTTTGCATTTACCCTGTTAAAGTGTTGCCGTTTTGCCCGAAAAAGGGCAACACTTTTACTACCACAAACAATCAAAAAAAAGGCAACACTTAATACTGACAAGTGACATACGCAATAAGCGCTAAAAAAATTTACAAAAATAACATGGATGAGCAAATATCTCCTGGATCTTTTAAGAAAATACAAGGTAATTAATCAATTTTATTTTTGTTAGTTGTACGAATGTAAATATTTATATTTATATGAATTTTTTTTTCAGTTTGGTCGGATGGAGAAACGAAGAAAATGCTGGACCAATATAATGCGTATTTGGCGGAAATCGGACCTCTAAAGAAATTCCGAAATAAAAAGGATATGTGGTCACAAATTGCCAATGATGTTGGCTCAAAAACGGCAAAACAATGCGAGGAGCGATTTAAAACTGTTATGAGACGAAAAAAAGCCGCCATAGACAACAACAGCACTTTTTTTTAAACTGAAAACATAAGTGGAACAATTAGCTCTTCTTTTTTTTATTTATATGTTCATCTTTAATAACTTACGTCTCCCTCCGAATATTCATTACATATATCCACAAAATTTTCAATACGATCGTGCTGTTCCCTCATTTGCTGCATATCCAGTTCATCTTCCGATGATGAACTTGATTCCATCAAAATTGATGTTATTTCCGTAGCTATTAAATATACGTTATCCATTTCACTCCCGAAAAACCTCGATATTGAATGTGTATGATATTTATAACTTGTTTACTTTATTGTATTTTATCATTAGAGTGACCATATTTTAGCACGAAAAAGTATTCTGATTGTATATACACAATAAATTTGAAATTTTTAAACATCAATTCAACAATATCTTGTACATTTGTGAATTCATTCATAAATCGTTCATTAATTTCATATTTATTGTGGAAATATGATCAAAATACTTTTTCGTGCTTTAATATGGTCACTTTACTATGTCAAACACTATTAAAATGCAACCCTGATCAAACAACACTCTCGTTTATTTCAGGGTGAGAAATGTTGCATTTATGTTGCATTCATAGGGCAACACTGTAAGAAAAGAACACAAACATATGGGGCAAGGGTAGCCCTAATTCACAAAAGAACACAAAAAAAAGTGCAACCTCAAAAAATGTAACATAATGCTACATTTTTTGTCAGAAAAGAAATCGCCATAAGTGTCACGATTGGGGTTCTACGACAGCCGTGGGGCTGGCAAATCGATAAATTCGATAACTCAAAACCGATAAATCCACATATTTCGCACATCCTTACATCGAGAACTACCAAATTTGTTAAGAAGATAGCTACTAGCAGCACCTAAAAAACTGCAAAATTTTGGAGCCACGCCGACCCATTCCGCCCCCAGCCCCCCGCATTTTTATACTCGATACCGAAGGTAAAGAGTATATTGGTTTTGTGCAATGTCCGTCATGGTGTCTGTCCGTCTGTCCGTCCGTATGGTTGCAAGTTTTTTCCACACCCTTCAAGCTAGAGACTTGAAACTTTCCAACTCTCTTTATCTATGGGATAGTAAATTAAAGTGTCAAGATGGGGGTTCTAAGATAACTGGGGGGCTGGCAAATCGATAAATTCGATAACTCAAAACCGATAAATCCACACATTTCGCACATCCTTACAGCTAGAACTACCAAATTTGGTAAGAAGATAGCTACTAGCAACCCCCAAAAAACTGCATTTAAAATTGTGGAGCCACGCCCCCCCATTTCGCCCCCAGCCCCACGGCATTTTAAAGTCTCTCCCACAGTTTTTGAGCTAGAGCCACAAAATTTGGTGCCAAGATAGGTGATGAAGACCCCCCAAAAACTGCATCAAAAGTTTGGATGCCACGCCCACCAATACTGCCCTAGCCACCCCCCGATGCCCCAACGCTTCGTAAAAACGGGAATGCGTGTATCTTCCAGAGTAGAGGAGCTAGAGCCACCAAATTTGGTAGGAAGATAGCTGGTAACGACCCCAAAAGAACTGCATCAAAGTTTTGGAGCCACGCCCACCCATTACGCCCCCAGCCCCCCACATTTTGAAATCAGAAATGGCTATATCTCCCACAGTTTTTGAGCTAGAGCCACCAAATTTGGTGCCAAGATAAGTGATAATGACCCCCTAAAAACTGCATCAAAAGTTTGGATGCCACGCCCACCAATACTGCCCTAGCCGCCCCCATCCACCCCAACGCTTCGTCAAAAACGGGAATGCGTGTATCTTCCAGAGTTGTGGAGCTAGAGCCTCCAAATTTGGTGGGAAGATAGCTGGTAACGACCCCCAAAAATCTGCATCAAAGTTTTGGAGCCACGCCCACCCATTTCGCCCCCCTTTCCCCACTTCTTACAAACTTTTAGCTAGAGTCACCAAATTTAGTATGAAGGTAGCAATTGACATTCCACATGGATCTGCAGCAAAAATTTGGATGCCACGCCCACCCATACCACCCCCAGCCCCCCTTTCCCCACTTTATACAAACTTCGAGCTAGAGTCACCAAATTTGGTATGAAGAGAGCAATTGACATCCCACATGGATCGGCAGCAAAAATTTGAATGCCACGCCCACCCATACCGCCCCAAGCCCCATAGCCCCCCTTTCACCACCTTTTACATGCTTCGAGCTAAAGTCACCAAATTTGGTATGAAGGTAGCATTTGACATTCCACAAGGATCTGCAGCAAAAATTTGGATGCCACGCCCAACCATACCGCCCCCAGCCCCATAGCCCACCTTTCCCCACCTTATACAAACTTTGAGCTAGAGTCACCAAATTTGGTATGAAGGTAGCATATGACATTCCACAAGGATCTGCAGCAAAAATTTGGATGCCACGCCCAACCATACCGCCCCCAGCTCCCCTTTCCCCACTTTATACAAACTTCGAGCTAGAGTCACCAAATTTGGTATGAAGATAGCAATTGACATCCCACATTTATGGGCATCAAAATTTTTAATGCTGGTATCGAGTATACCGCAGTCGGTTGCGTCCGACTGCAACGTTTCCACTTGTTTTTTTTGTGGCCGTTGCCAGCTTTCTTCCTACCCAATTTGGTTGCTCTAGCTCCACAAGATACACGCATTCCCGTTTTTGACCTTCCAAATTTGGTGACTCTAGCTCGAAGTTTGTAAAAAGTGGGGAGAGGGGGGCTGGGGGCGGTATGGTTGGGCGTGGCATCCAAAGTTTTGCTGCAAATCTATGTGGAATATCAATTGCTACCTTCCTTCCAAATTTGGTGACTCTAGCTTAAAGTTGGTAAAAAGTGTGAAAAGATGGGCTGGGGGCGGTATGGGTGGGCGTGGCACCCAAATTTTTGCTGCATATCTATGTGGAATGTCAATTGCTACCTTCAGACCAAATTTTGTGACTCTAGCTCAAAAACTGTTTGAGCTATAAGCTTTTCTGATTTTAAAATGCGGGGGGGCTGGGGGCGGAATGGGTGGGCGTGACTCCAAAACTTTGATACAGTTTTTTTGGGGTTCGTTACCAGCTATCTTCCTACCAAATTTGGTGGCTCTAGCTCCGCAACTCTGGAAGAAACACGCATTCCCGTTTTTGACGAAGCGTTGGGGCAGCTGAGGGCGGCTAGGTATTGGTAGGCGTGGCATCCAAATTTTTGATGCAGTGTTTGGGGGGTCATCATCGGCTATCTTGGCACCAAATTTGGTGGCTTTAGCTCAAAAACTGTGGGAGATGTAGGCTTTTTTGACTTTAAATTGCGGGGGGGGCTGGGCGGAATGGGTGGGCGTGGCTCCACAATTTTTGATGCAGTTTTTTGGGGGTTGATAGAAGCTATCTTTTTACCAAATTTGGTAGTTCTAGCTGTAAGGATGTGCGAAATATGTGGATTTATCGGTTTTGAGTTATCGAATTTATCGATTTTCCAGCCACCCAGTTCTCGTAGAACCATCATCTTGAAACTTTAATTTACTATCCCATAGATAAAAAGAATTGGAAAGTTTCAAGTCTCTAGCTTGAAGGGTGTGAAAAAAAGTTGCGAACATACAGACGGACGGACGAACACCATGACGGACATTGCACAAACCCAATATACTCTTTACCTTCGGTATCGAGTATAATCACCCAATCCGCTCCCTTCCTCCACTTTTTACAAACTTCGAGCTAGAGTCACCAAATTTGGTATGAAGATAGCAATTGACATTCCACAAAGATTTGTAGCAAAAATTTGGATGCCACACCCACCAAATCCGCCCCCAGCCCCCTTCCCTTTCCCCACTTTTTACAAACTTCGAGCAAGAGTCACCAAATTTGGTATGAAGATAGCAATTGACATTCCACAAAGATCTGCAGCAAAAATTTGGATGCCACGCCCACCTATACCGCCCCCAGCCCCCCTTTCCCACTTTTTACAAACTTCGAGCAAGAGTCACCAAATTTGGAAGGAAGATAGCAATTAACATTTCTCAAAGATCTGCAGTAAAAATTTGGATGCCACACCCACTCATAACGCCCCCAACCCCCCTTTCCACAGCTCTTACAAACTTTGAGCTAGAGTCACCAAATTTGGAAGGAACATAGTTGGTGGCATCCCCATCTGCATCGGAGAATCTTTAAGGCAGCGTACACCCCTGCCGCATCCTCTTTGCAATCAGGCCGCGTTTTACCGGTTATAATACTGGTAACAAGTATACCGCAGTCGATTGCGTCCGACTGCAACGTTTCCACTTGTTTTTACGTATTTTTATAAAATATTCATTAAATAAGTTTATTTTGCAAATAAGACTTGAATCTACTTTGACATGCGCCTATTAACATTAATTTGATTCACAAATGGTCAGTTCACATGAATTTTATATTTTTAACAGATTAGCATTTCAGTTTTATTATTATTTTATATAAAATCACATGCTGTCGTTTTGGCACCATTTTAAATTCCGCTTTGTTTGCAAATTTTCAGTTTTATTTTAATTTAGTTAAGGAAATGTTTTTGTGCCGAGGCTGAAGTGGTTTGGCCAACTTAAAAGATTAGTCCTGCAAAGAGCTACAATTATTAATTAATAAAAATTATAATGCAATAGCTTTCTCAACTTAAAATAGGAAATTCAATATTAATTAACAAATAATAATGTTGGAATACTATTATTGAGATTCTTAGTTGAAAATTTAATGCCCTTTCAGTCGAATTGCATTTATGTATATTTACGACTGCAACTAACATCACATTTGTTATGTTTTTATACTCGTTACCGAAGGTAGAGAGTATATTGGGTTTGCGCAATGTCCGTTATAGTGTCTATCCGTCTGTCCGTCCGTATGTGCGCAAGTTTTTTCCACACCCTTCAAGCTAGAGACTTGAAACTTTCCAACTCTCTTTATCTATGGGATAGTAAATTAAAGTGTCAAAATTGGGGTTCTACGATAACTGGGGGGCTGGCAAATCGATAAATTCGATAGCTCAAAACCGATAAATCCATATATTTCGCACATCCTTACAGCTAGAACTACAAAATTTGGTAAGAAGATAGCCACTAGCTACCCCAAAAAACTGCATCAAAAATTGTGGAGCCACGCCCACCCATTCCGCCTCAGCCCCTTCGCCAATTTAAATAAAATAGAGCCTATATCTCCCACAGTATTTGTGCTAGAGCCATTAAATTTGAGGCCAAGATAGGTGTTGATTACCCCCCAAAAACTGATTTAAAAGTTTGGATGCCACGCCTACCAATACCACCCTAGCCGCCCCCATCCGCCCCAACGCTTCGTCAAAACGGGAATGCTTGTATTTTCCAGAGTTGTAAATTTGGTAGGAAGATAGCTGGCAACGACCCCTAAAAATCTGCATCAAAGTTTTGGAGTCACGCCCACCCATTCCGCCCCCAGCCCCCCCGCATTTTAAAATCAGAAAAGCTTATAGCTCAAACAGTTTTTGAGCTAGAGTCACCAAATTTGGTATGAAGATAGCAATTGACATTCCACAAAGATCTGCAGCAAAAATTTGGATGCCACGCCCACCTTTACCGCCTCCAGCCCCCCTTTCCCCACTTTTTACAAACTTCGAGCAAGAGTCACCAAATTTGGAAGGAAGATAGCAATTAACATTTCTCAAAGATCTGCAGTAAAAATTTGGATGCCACACCCACTCATAACGCCCCCAACCCCCCTTTCCACAGCTCTTACAAACTTTGAGCTAGAGTCACCAAATTTGGAAGGAACATAGTTGGTGGCATCCCCATCTGCATCGGAGAATCTTTAAGGCAGCGTACACCCCTGCCGCATCCTCTTTGCAATCAGGCCGCGTTTTACCGGTTATAATACTGGTAACAAGTATACCGCAGTCGATTGCGTCCGACTGCAACGTTTCCACTTGTTTTTACGTATTTTTATAAAATATTCATTAAATAAGTTTATTTTGCAAATAAGACTTGAATCTACTTTGACATGCGCCTATTAACATTAATTTGATTCACAAATGGTCAGTTCACATGAATTTTATATTTTTAACAGATTAGCATTTCAGTTTTATTATTATTTTATATAAAATCACATGCTGTCGTTTTGGCACGCCTCAACAATTAGATTAAAATTTAATCATTAAATGCATAAATTTAAATACCATTTTAAATTCCGCTTTGTTTGCAAATTTTCAGTTTTATTTTAATTTAGTTAAGGAAATGTTTTTGTGCCGAGGCTGAAGTGGTTTGGCCAACTTAAAAGATTAGTCCTGCAAAGAGCTACAATTATTAATTAATAAAAATTATAATGCAATAGCTTTCTCAACTTAAAATAAGAAATTCAATATTAATTAACAAATAATAATGTTGGAATACTATTATTGAGATTCTTAGTTGAAAATTTAATGCCCTTTCAGTCGAATTGCATTTATGTATATTTACGACTGCAACTAACATCACATTTGTTATGTTTTTATACTCGTTACCGAAGGTAGAGAGTATATTGGGTTTGCGCAATGTCCGTTATAGTGTCTATCCGTCTGTCCGTCCGTATGTGCGCAAGTTTTTTCCACACACTTCAAACTAGAGACCTGAAACTTTACAATTCTATTTATCTATGGGATAGTAAATTTAAGTGTCAAAATTGGGGTTCTACGATAACTGGGGGGCTGGCAAATCGATAAATTCGATAGCTCAAAACCGATAAATCCATATATTTCGCACATCCTTACAGCTAGAACTACCAAATTTGGTAAGAAGATAGCCACTAGCTACCCCAAAAAACTGCATCAAAAATTGTGGAGCCACGCCCACCCATTCCGCCTCAGCCCCTTCGCCAATTTAAATAAAATAGAGCCTATATCTCCCACAGTATTTGTGCTAGAGCCATTAAATTTGAGGCCAAGATAGGTGTTGATTACCCCCCAAAAACTGATTTAAAAGTTTGGATGCCACGCCTACCAATACCACCCTAGCCGCCCCCATCCGCCCCAACGCTTCGTCAAAACGGGAATGCTTGTATTTTCCAGAGTTGTAAATTTGGTAGGAAGATAGCTGGCAACGACCCCTAAAAATCTGCATCAAAGTTTTAGAGCCTTGCCCACCTTTCCCCCCCCCAGCCACCCTTTCCCCACCTTTTACAAACTTTGAGCTAGAGTCACAAAATTTGGTATGAATATAGCAATTGACATCCCACAAAGATCAAAAAATTTGGATGCCATGCCCACCCATACCGCCCCCAGCCCCCCTTTCCCGACCTTTTACAAACTTTGAGCTAGAGTCACAAAATTTGGAAGGAGGATAGCTAGTAGTATCCCCATCTGCATCGGAGAATTAGTAACGCAGCGTGCCCCTCTGCCGCGTTCGTTCCCCTTTGCAATCAGGCCTCTGAAGGCCAACTGTAACGTTTACACTTGTTTAATATTTCAACCTGCTTAAATTCCAATGTATGTGATAATTTTCGAACATATCGAGCTTTCATTGTTAAACGCTTCGAATAATTAAGTTTGAGTGTCCTTTTTGTCTTCCCAATCGAACAAACTGTCTTATATTCTGCACAAAGCGTATCGAAAAAGAGAGCAGCAGAACCTTATCTTATTCAGTGCTGTAAATGTTCCCACCAAAACTATAGTTGAAGCTGCCACCTTATCGCCTTGTTTCCTGTCTAATCAAAAGTCATAATATTTTTGCATAATTCGACTTAAAAAGGTCATAAAGTTTAGCCAAAGTCTTCATCATTCATATTCATGTCAGCTTTATGAGAACTGCCTCTTCAATACATTACACCAACTAAATCCGTCTCGACATTTTATTTCCCCTTATCCCACCCTGCACTGCATTTATTTTTTGATCGATTGCAGCGTTTTCAAACCACTTTGACATTTATTGACTCAAAATATGCACAAGCGCATGAATTTATGAAAGTCTTATAAAAGTCACCCAGCCAGGCGAACTCGCGCTGAATGATTTTTATACCCTTAACCCATAAAATGGGTAAATAAGGGTATAATGGTTTTGTGCAAAAGTATGTAACAGGCAGAAGGAAGCATCTCCGGCCCCATAAAGTATATATATTCTTGATCAGAATCAACAGCCGGGACGATATAGCCATGTCCGTCTGTCCGTCCGTCTGTCCGTCTGTCTGTCTGTATGAACGCGTGGATCTCAGAGACTACAAGAGCTAGAGACTTCTGATTTTGTATTTAAGTTCTCCTATACCATGAGCAGAACAAGTTTGCTTCAAATTATCGATAACTATTCTGGTTTCCGATATACACATGGAATTGACAACAAAAAAATATCGAATTTGGAAAATCTAAAAATGAGGGTTGAAATAATGGGTAACGATAGAACTTTTCTGAGAGTTTCGTCCAAATCGGTTAAGAAACACCGGAGATATCGAACTTAATCGATTGAAGCTAAGTCAGTATACCAAAGTCAATTATAAATTTAATTTATTTATTGCAACTGGGCTCAGGGTATCTTCTAGTCGGGCTCTCCCGAGAGAAGAGATGATTGATTGTATTAGCCAAGTCGAGAAAAAAAAAACTATGCTTCAATGGTATGAGGTTTATATTTACCATGGAGTGCAAAATTGTGCGGCGCGCAACCAGTTCCGAAAGAAAAAGGATCAATCCCAAAATAAATACGCCCTAGTACAATATTTCACCTTTTGCATTTCAGGCGGATTTCGAAAACTCTCTCGGCCAATTGCAAATAGTTTGATGTTGCCGCCTTTGTATGCGTTTTGGTTGTTAGCGGTAAAGATCTATTGCACAATGATCCTTATTTGACACAACAGTTCTTGAGAAAGAAGAATAGAAATTGTTAAGACATTACTTTTATTTTTGTGGGTGGACTTCGATATTAACAAATGTTATTAATAAATTTAATTTTCTTAGAAACTGTCATTCGCTACATATTCAGAAATCATCAAGGTAGCGTTCTGCACTTATGTTTTATCCATGCTATTCTTACATGGAATCCCAGCCCCAAGCACATATGAAAATTTAACCAAATAAATGTATTCTCAGCTTTTCTGTGCATAATCCGACAAACTGTCCGACATCCTGCAGTGTTTGGGGGTACTCTGCGTGTGGCGCCATAAAAAGAATTTTGTACAAATACGACGCAAACAAGAACGAGACTAATTACAAAAATAGATAACGCCAAAAAGCAAACCGCAACAGGATAATAATCTAAGCAAATTTATCAACAGTCAGAGCAAACTCACACACACTTAAAGTTTGAAATGGAAATGCCCATGTGAGTGTGTAGTACACACTGTGTACGTAAAAGAGAACTAGTGAATACGTTGCAGTCCATTGCGCTATACTCTGATACCAGTGCTGAGACAAACAAAACAATTTGTTTACATGGGGGCTAAAAAAATGTAATAGGTAAAGGCATTGTGGGTGGCATGTTGGGGCGTGAGTGTAGGTTGAAAGCATGGGATCGTAATTTTTGGATGCAGATAATTGGAAAAGTCACTAGATATCTTCATAAAAAAATAATTGGGCTTTTTCATGCGATGCATCACATTTGGTATATATATATATAATATACTCTTTGTTTTCGGTTTCAGAGTATTAAAAGGCACATAAATTTATATAAGCCTTATGCCCTTTGCATGCATGCTACACCAAGGAAGGCATACACAAAAGGATGCAAGTGAAAATTAATGCGTTGGAGACTCTAGCAGACAAAAGCACACACACGTCAAAAACCAACAAAAAGGCCAAATGGCAGCCCTCGTATTTACTTCAGTTGTTTGTTAAGTGTGAACTTAAAGTAAAAACATGCAACGTGCCGCAGGGCAACAAAAGAGGAGGCACGATCTGGGATGAACCAGGAAACAAATTTCAACTTAAATGGGCAAAACGAAGTTTGAATATACTTTCGAACAGAAGTACTAAAGTCTTCTTACCTGCTGATCTATTGCTTTATACATTTTATTAAAACAGCATTTTTTTAAATTAACTGTCGACTGTAACTAAATTATCAAATTACCAACTTTTCAAATTTGCTTAATTAATATAAGTTTTCGGGGTATGCCCAATAATTTTTGGTTTTATATGTGAGCTCTAAAGTGTAGAAATTTAATAAATGAATAAAAATAATTTGCTTGTACGTTTCAACCAACCTACTAATACTTATAGCCATGAAATATCCATAAACTCAGGGATCAAATCAATTGTAAAATTCGTCTAGTATATGTACCACACTAATTCCCAAGCATACCCACACATACTTACTCACACACAAGCGCAGAGTTTTGTATAAGTAGCAGCTTTTTAGCATAAACTTCGAGTTACACGGCAGGATGTCGTCGTGCGTCAGTTTGCTTGCCACAATTACCATTAGCGCCACAACGCCACATGTGACGTTTGACATTTTAAGGAGCGCCAACCAGAAGTCGATGCCCTGCCCTGCCTTGCCCTGCTTGTAATGGCCTGTCCTGTCCTGACATGTCAACTGTGCATCACGCACAATTGGAGTTGAAATTCTCAAAGGAAAAGAAATTATAGAAGCGATGGACGAACGTTAAATACACATAAGTGAATAGAGTGGCCAAAGAGCCAACAAACACGATAAAAATAGCAGTCACAACTCCCAGCTTACCACTTTCGGCTCTCAGTTCACATCTCTTCCAGATATCCAGCTAAAGCGTAGCACACCTGTGTTGAGAGCTCGAATTTCAAAGCAATGTTTAAATAGAAATTAAATGCCATACCGCATTTTGAAATAATGCCAAAACCGCGCGCTCCCAACGTGCTCGTATCAGCTTACAAAGGCAACAGCATCCCTCCATCTTATCCGTCCATAGGAACAGGTATCCTGTGTATCCTGTGGAAGCCAGACCGCCTGAATCAACCACAACATGTACACCTACTTCCTCTTCGGAGCTATTCTGTGTCACATGAGACGCTTGCCAAATAAAGAAAAAGACACACAAAACCAAGGAAGTGGCGGTGGGCCAGGAACTGGAATAACCAAACACTTCGATTCGGAAATGACTCATTTCCGAAATGCTGCCTATGATGTTGCTGATAGATAGCACGAGTACCTAATGGTAAAGTGCGGTTTGGGCCCACTTAGGTGTTTTGCATTTGCTATGCACAAAGCACCTCTGGCATGTGCAAAATTTAAATGGATTTTCGATAAGTGTATGCGAGAGACAAAAGCGGTTATAAACGATTCGTTGACAAAAGCAAAAGGTAAATTTAGACCATTAGGCCTAGGCAAAGGAACTATTTACCAAAATAATGCCCTATAAACGGTAGTGTTAAGTTCAACATATCTGTTGGGTGATATAAAAAACAAAGAGTATGTACATAATATAAACTTAAGTCTTTGAATAGCGCGATTAAAACATTGATTAAATACTTAGATTAACAGGCAAATTAAAAAGATTTATTTTTGATAGCAATGATACTAATCATTTTGATTAATTATTTTATCATTTACCAATTTAGAACAGAAAGCATTAACCCAACAAAGTAATTACTATGTCAATTCAATATGCAACAAAGTAACTAATAACTTGTTTAAAGGGATCTATATAAACTATTGCTGACATTGTTCTTTTATTATATACAGACAATTTTTACTTTTTTGGACTTCTAGAGTAAATAATAGAATATAGGAAATCAAAATATATTGTCTATTTTCACCTGGATCGAGAACTTGTTGAAACTTGACCATAAAGTATTAGTGTGTCTGATTGTTTTCCATATTCAAAACTTTGTGTACAACTTATATTATCAGGAGTTGATTTAAAAAAATAAATAACAAGCTGCGAAATACTCTGATACCAGTTTTTAATGTTAATAACCCTTCAGTAGCACCGCACAATTAACAACGCGTTGAAGCTAATAAGTATATATGGACAGACTCTCTACTCAACACCAATAGTCAGTGCCAATGCTTTTCAATAAAAGTTCCGACAAAGGCTGCCAAACAATTACACCAAAAACGGACAAAAGAGTCACAAAACTACAGCGAGCATTGAGTCGGACCATGCATTTGATTAGATCGAGCCAGTGTGCGAAAGTTCATGCCGGCATTCCGAGTTCTGCCCAGCCATTTGTCATGCGCTCAAAAGAGACCTTTACAAGCCAATTCGAATGTTGGACCAGGTTCAACAATTAGTTTACGCCCCTGAGCATTTTTACACCTGGTAATTGCTCCACAAAACGTCGTCTCATTTTTCTTTAACTAAACTCAAATGACTTTTAACTCGACCTCAGCAGTCCTTTGTTTAATCTGGACCACAAGGAATTGTTGGCCTGGTCAAATGCTATACGCAGAAAACTTGTGTGATTTTCAGCTGCGGACTGTGTGGATGTATCGCTAGCCTATTGACTTTCACTGTAGACATTTATGACCTGCATGAGCTGCATTTTCATGATTAATGCTTCAACTAGAGATGGGCACGGACCGTGTTTTTGTAGTGGCACGACGTATTCATACTCAATAAAATACTTTGTGCTTGCTTACTTCGTGTTTGTTTTTAAACTTCTTACCCAAAAGATCACGACATATGAAAATGTACTCTGTCCACATTTGCTAGTTATTTAAAATATTTACAAGGAGGCACGAGCCCATCTCTATCTTTAACCTTGGTACAATGCCAATATGGATTCGTTTGCGACTGTTTCTATTGAGGCATTGTGTATCTGTAGGCGTTTTCAGCTGGCCCCTTTGTCGGCTACGCAGCATTATTCCTTACACCTTTAGACGGTTGATTCTTTTGATTCAATGCGTTTACCAATGCGTTTACAATAAAAGATCTCTGAGGTGACTTATGAATTATTTTTCGGTGGAATTAGACGTCTACAATATTTGGCCAGCTGAAATGGGTCAAATGAGTTACTCATATGACTTACTCATAACACATTTAAAGTATGTATTATAATGAAGAGCGTGCAAACTTTTGCTCCCTTAACTGATAGTTTTTCAATAAGCCATGATATTAAATCGCTGGGTCATCAGCATGATGATAAGTCAGCCCAATTATAGGCCCGTTTCCAGGGCCAATTAGTAAGAGCGGAGCGGGGAGTGATCTTAAATTCAATTTAAGACGCATCAGCCTGTTTACAGTCTTTTCATTTCATTTGCAGTCTTTTCTTAAAAAAATTCACAATATCGCCCTCAAGCGCGTAACTCTTGGATTTCTGTGTCTGCCATTTGCGCAGGCGCACGGACGAAGTTCTTTTCAGTTTTATCAACAGTTTTAGCTTCTTGCTGCAAAAATGCGCCAGGTGCAATACTTTAATGAGCTTTTGTATATGTTGGTGTTGCTGTTGTTGGTGCTCTTGCTCTGTCTAAATCTGTCAAGCTAAACGCGTGAACAAAGTCGAAAGCGCTTGCGGCTGCTGGATATTGTATTTTGCTTGGCTAAAGCCAACTAAATTTAAACATAGCACTTTTTTTTAAAGCAACACGCAAGATATTTTACGTAGCGACAGATGTTCATACCCTTCGATTTTGGCATTTAAGAGTATACTACATATGTACAGGATTTCTGTGCCTTAAATTAATTGCGAGTTCCATAAGTATTACAGTCCACAAAATCATTAGTTAATGATGTTTTGACAAGCGGTTAAGTTTTTCGAATATCTAATTATGATTATATAATATTAAATATTTTACTATTGCTTTGAAAATTAAAGTTTGAGTACATAAGAATAGTTGTGGTCAGAAAATGTTTTCAAGAAGAAGGTTTTAAATTTCTTTTATTCTGCTTTTATTGAAAAAAAATACAAATAAAAACTTAATATTTTCACATGTATTACTTCACAGAAAAAAAAGTTAATGTTTTTTTGGACTCAATTTTATTTCGAAGAGGGCTTTCAAGTAAGAATTGTGGTAAAATGGCTTAAAATCAAGTAAATTGTTCTTAATATATGTAAGTCTACAAAACTTAAAACTGACAATCAAGTCAAAAACTTTTATGCGTATATATAGCTGGTAACGACCCCCAAATTTTGGATGCCACGCTCACCCATAAATAAATTCTAAAAAAAACTAAAAAAAAAAAAAAAAACGCTGTTGTATTCCAAATACTTTTAAATTTCTTATGGGATTTACAATAGATAAAATAAATAAAATCATTCGCATTATATACTCAATCATGAAATCCAAACTATCAATATAAAATAAACTTATCATCTTTAAAACTATTTCCACACCAGTCCTCATACCATCTGGGAAAAATATGTAATGACACATATTTAAAACCCAAGTTATCCATAATAAAGTATTAAAACTAATTATGGATTTACGATATAACAACAAGGAATTCGATCTGCTCAAAAAGCAATTAGCTCACGCTTCTTTATAATACATGTATCAAACGCTTTAATTAATTTACAATAACAAGGCAAATAAAGCAGAAAATAAATAAGTTATAATATATTACATTCCAACGCTTATAATACATTCCAACAATTGTGTTTCATTGTTTCATTGCGTTTAAATTAAGAGAATTTCTTAAAAGAAAGAGAAATACCTATTTTCCAGGTACCTTACAGTGAAACGTTGCAACATTAATTACATCGCAGCCATTTACCTTACCTAAGTGATGTTTATTTTTACTGAAGCTCTTTCACGTTGCTTTTTTTATTCAGTCAACTGATATTTTTACACGCCACATAAAAATTCCATTTGCCGTACCTATGCGCATCTGTTACCCTGATATCAGACAGGTGAGCAGAGTCGACTGAAGTCCTTCTGCGCTGCTGCTGCTGTCGCCGCCTTTGCTCGCACGCTGGGAGGTAATCGATCACTTTTGGTTTATTTACATCCGTTATTGTAAAACGCTTTTTTTCTTTGGTTATTGTTGTTGTCGCTTGCTTTTTTTTTAGAAATTGGCTTTGGATGACAATTGCAGTTTGGCATGCAGCTGGGTCCCACTTACATCCGGTGCGCGCCATTTGCAGCAGATTATTTTTATTTTTGTTAAAACGGCAGCCGACGAAGGTAAGAGTTTCCGTGTTGTTCAACATTTATTTTGAGATTAGCTAACAGATTTTTATGCGCTATACAAATTTCAAAGCGTAAGGCAATGAATGTCATTAAAATTGGTGTTAAGAACAATCTTAAAGAAGCGTTGAGCGTAGATCGCATGCGAAGTATATTTAACATTAATTTGTTTTTTCTAGTTTTACAATCTTTTGTATAAAATACTCAGATCAAATATATTAGTCTCGATCTTGGGATTTTAGACTTCCGTCGTGGAACATCACATTTAAATGATTGCCGACTAAAATAATGGTTTTTATATTATTATACTTATGTATATAAGAAAAGGTCATTAAACAGATCCTTGTCCTGCATTACTCTGTTTATCTTTTAACTTTTCCCACGTTCGCTCAAATTTCATTTTATTGTACTTGCCCTACCTGACGTTGAATTACTATTAGCATTTACAATCAACAATTTCAATACCAATACTAAATTATATATTGCTGTACCAAGACTAGTACAAGCAAAGTCACCTGTCCACACTGAATTCTAACTTATAATACATAAATTAATGCTTTAAGAAGAACACAATGAAATCCACGACATTAAAACGATAAAGACCTAAACACACACACATACAGGTATTTTGAAATTCCACCTGCAGTTCAACATACTTCAGGCGCATCATATAATAAACCCATCAACATATTTGGATACGCTTTGCAAATGAAGTGTATCGCGACCGTCTACAAATTAAAACAACCTTACCATACATACGTTAGTGGAATAGAGGCCGAGCTACAAAGCGAGGATAATAATAATGTGGAACCAAATATAAGCTGGGATCGGTTAGGACTGACGACGCGTCGCGACGGCCAGACTGAGGATGGCGGACTGTGAAATTATGCCTTTGCACCTGCAGCACTCGCTGCAAACATTTTGATGAGCCCTGCGTAGCTTATAATTGAGTGGATTTGAAGTTACAACTCGACTTCAGCGCTGATGCGCTACATAAAACATATGTATTTAAAAAAAATATAAAAGGACGTTTTAAATTCTTAATATTTACTTACATTAGAAAAGTAAAATGTGCATGTGAACTAAAAGAAAAATACAATTTAAACTATTGCTAAGACTTCTTTAATAACTAAAAGCTAAAAACTATAAGAAATACACACCGATAAATTTTTATACTCGATACCGAAGGTATATTGGGTTAGTGCAATGTCCGGCATGGTGTCTGTCCGTCCGTATGAACCTAACTTTTTTCGACACCCTTCAAGCTTGAGACTTGAAACTTTGCAAGTATTTGTATCTATGGCAGGGACAGATAAAGTGTGAAGATTGGGGTTCTACGATAACTGGGGGCTGGCAAATTAATAAATTCGATAATTCAATATCGATAAAACCTTATATTTCCCACACCGGTACAGTTATAGTTACCAAATTTGGTGAGAAGATAGCTACTGGCATCCCGGAAGAACTGCAACAAATTTTGGAGTCACGCCCACCCAGTCCGCCCCCAGCCCCCACAGCTTGACATCAGAAACGCCTATATTTTCCACAGTTTTTTGGATATAGCAACCGAACTTGGTGTCTAGATGACATTTCTCAAAAAACTGCATCAAGACTTTCCACTTGTTTACTGTTATGTACAAGTTTACAAGTACTTAATTCAAATTATGTCTAATTATAGCAGCTAAGGTCTTAAGCTTGCAGTGTGTTTCTTTTATTCTAGCATGTACATCTTATGTTATGTCTATTTACATAAGTAATTAGTGACATTGTGGTTAAATTGAATAATAGATAAGGGAGAAGCCCCAATCTCGGACACTGTACAGAAGTCGGACACCCCCCTTCATTTTGCGAGTTTTGATGCTAGCGCGGTCTAATTACTGTGACAGATAGCTTTCAGTGCCGGCTTTCTTTTGACATGGTCTACAGGTGTTAATACCTAGTTTTGGCTAATTCAGAGACAAAAATTAAAATACCGATATTCCGACCTAAACTTTTTAAAATTTCAACGCTTATGTAATTGAATTATTCCATGATTCAACAAAGGTTAATAAATTTTTTCTTATTCGTTTCATCATGCTCTTTCATATTCTGCAATCAAACATTTTTTTTTTTTCATTATTTTGGGTTTTACATTCAATAATGTTAAAGCCGTGCTTTCTTCTAATCTGGACACTGTTTCACAATTGAACACGATTAATTGTAATCGATATTTTCATTCAATTGTATCGATGATCGTGTCATCTTCATATAAATGTATCAAAATGAGCGCGCAACAAGATATGGAAATTGAAATTTTATGGTTTAAATGAAAAAAACCAAATAAAGAAACTTTAAGTTGAATTTCATAGTTAATTGAATAAATAATTTCATAATAAATGGTTTTGATGAAAAAAACCCAAAAAAAAAGAATAATTAGTTTGTTTACATATTTCGCGCCACATTAATAAGGTATGTGAGCAATGATGAGCATGCGATGCATAGATCGATACATCAATCGATATATCGATGCATTACTTGCGATACAGCTCATTACGAGTAATAATAATTAATAAAATAATAAATTCGTTTGATTTTCATTGTTTAATTGCATAAAAAACAAAATCTTACATAAAAACAATGATTTGGCATTTTATTTTATTTTATTGGCTGCATTTTCACAAGATAAAAGGGGGTGTCCAACTTCGGGGCACTTTTTTGAAAATCGTGATTTTGAGTTTTTTCATTTAATGTGAAATATATCATTAAACATGAATGAAATGTGTAAAATGCCTTATACCAATCGATGCGCAATTGAACAAGCTTTTCAACGATACTCACAGATAAGCTGTACGTTGATTTTGGACAGTCTTATGTCACAAAATCCAAAGGGGTGTCCAAGACTAGGGCTTCTCCCTTATATATGTTTTTCAGGAACTCTATGGTTTTAATATATCTTGATATGAGGTAATTTTGGTTATAGAGTGTTGAAGGTATAGGGATTTTAAAGTGGAAAGTCGATTAAGATATGTGTGATGCACACAAAAAAAATCAACGGTTGAATTCAACCGACGCAACAGTTACAGTAACAGTTAAGTTACTGTTGCCTACAGTTTGCCTACAATTGTAATTGTAGCTATAACGCAATAGCTTAGCTGATATTTTTTTGTTGGAATCTATAGCCATTCCTCCTTTCCGACAAATTACATCAAAAATTTTATATAATTTGTTGTTTTAAGGAACAACTGATAATCACAGTTAATTTACCATAAAAATTGTTAGTGCAACGTAATTTGCAATCCTGAACTGTTCAAACAGTTATATATGTAACTGCAAAACTTGTAAAATAAAATGCATCTGTTTTATTGTTGTCTCAATGAACTGTGATTATGGTAAAGCTCCCATAATCTACAGTACCTTTTACTGTGAGAACAGTAATATCACAACAAAACTTGTAAAATTCAGTGCATACATATAATATTACTGATAATAGACTTAAATTAACTGGAATTTCCGAAAACTCAATATTTAATTCAATTAGTTCTTTTCATGTCACAAATAATCTATATAGCGATATAATGCACGATTTATTTGAAGGGATTTGTCAATATGATGTAACCCAAATACTTCTTAACTTTATTGAAAAATAAAAAATTATAACTTTACCTATTTTGAATGAAAGAAAAAGTTTGTTCAAGTATGGTGAATCTGAATGCAGCCATAATTCTTCTTTAATTGCTATAACTCATTCTAAAAAGCAAAAATTAAATATGTCCGCTCGGCAAACATGGACTTTTTGTCACTTTTTACCTTTAATTATATGTGATTTAATTCCAAAAGGAAACAGTTACTGGACCCTTCTTTTTACGCTAATAGAAATAATTGATATAGTCTTAAGGACAGAATTTGATGAAATCTGATCTCTTGAAAATGCTACAATCTAAAATTGAAGTGCACCATAAACTTTATATTAATCTCTTTGGAAATACGTTAAAACCAAAATATCATTTTTTGGTTCACTATCCCACAATTATAAGGAATGTCGGTCCACTTAAACCTCTTTGGTGCTTTAAGTACGAGTCAAAGCATAGAGAACTAAAAATGTATACCAATTCAATTAATTCTAGAAAAAATATACCCATTTCGCTTTCCACAAAATGTTTGCTTAAATTTCCATCTCGTCTTTTATTTGAAAAAAGTTTAACTAACAAAACAATTTTTAGTAACATTGAGAGTGACAAATTACTTAATAAGCCCTATTTAAATAATAAAAAAGATACAGATAAAACCATATCAATAAATAAAGAATATAATTTAATTAACAAACTAACCTATTTGGGAACCACTTATAATGTGGGATACTTGTGGTTTTCAAAAAAAATGGATTTATTTGAAATAATTGACATTATTATACAAAATAATTCAAATATATTTTTCATTTGCGTTAAATATACAGTTAATTCGTTTGTTAAACATTTTCAATCATTTTTAGTTTCCTTAAAGGAACCCCAATTTTATTTTGTGAGGCCTTTCGAATGTTTTAAGAGTCCAATTGATTTAAATATCTTGCCAAATGGAAATACTTATGTTAGACCAAAATACTTTTAGCATATTTTGCGATATGCCATGAAACTGTTTGCATTTAATTTTAATTTTTTTTGCATTATAAAATTATCTATTTGTATCTATTATCTAATTTAAAAACTTTTAAAACGGTTTTCTTATTTACATAAAATTATGTTTAAAACAATTGCATTGTAAATTTAATTTTAAGTTTTTTTGTATTATAAAACCATCTGTTTGTAATATTTAAAAACTTTGAAAACAGTTTTCTTATTTAAATAAAATTATGTTTAAAACAATATATCAAGATGATCAATTTTGTAACAGTTTTTATCTTCTTCCAGCTTTTGTGATTCTTTATTACGGCTACCAAAAACTTGTCAATTTACCCGACTAAGAGAACATTTACTATTTAAATTGAAAATTTATCATATTAATAGTAATATTACAGTAAAAATAGTAAATTAACATGGACGCAGTAAACTTACAAATTTTCAGTAATGTAAATGTACCATGCTAATAGTAACATTACAATAAAAATAATATTTATACTATTTTTACTGTAACATCACTGAAAACTTGTAAGTTTACTGCATTTATGTTAATTTTACTATTTTTGTAATATTACTGAAACATTTTTTAAATAACATTTTTTCGGTGAATGCACTATTTTTTTTTTTTGTAACATTACAATAAAAATAGTAAATTCACCGAAAAAATGTAAATTAACAAATGTTGCAGTAACATCACAGAAAAATTAGTTACTTTACTGTTGTTTTGGTTGATTTTTACAGTATTAACAGTAAGCTTTACGTTATTTGTTACGTCAAATTATACTGTAAATATCGGTTGATTTTACTATTTTATCGGTTGGCGCGTTTTCAACCGACAAAATTGGTGCATATAGGTGGTATGGATTTTTTGAGGATAATAATCTTGTTAATTTTAAAAGTCCGTTCGTGATGTGTACTTACATATACTCTATACTGAAGGTAAAAAGTGTGTTGGTTGTGTGTAATGTCCGTCTGGATGAACACAACTTTTTTCTACACGCTTAGAGTTAAAGACTTGGAACAGATAAAGTCTCAACATTGGGTTTGGTTGGCCTAGGGGGGAGGGCCGTGAAATCATTAAAATCGAAAACTGAAAATCGATCAATCAACATACTGCTCACATCCTTACAGCTAGAGTTAAAAAATGTTTAAGGAGATAGTTACTGGTGTCCCACAAAAAAAATGCATCAAAAACTTTTTGGCTACGCACACACATTCCGCCCCAGACGTTACACAGCCTCGTAAAATACTGGAATACGGGAAACAAAATTTGGTAAGAATATAGCTCACAGCGAAATGTGGATCTAAAAGGAAACAACTCAACTGGATGCTAAGGAAAAAAAGCAAACTCCGCTAAAGCAACAATCTGTATGCAAAAGCATAATCATGCTACCGTGCACATATGGGATTAAATTTCGGGGCATTGCTGCTAAATCTTGGATTAAAGCGGTCCAAATCCTACAGAATAAAATGCTTCCAGACATATCTTATGATTCATACTCTGCATGCAGTTTAACACTACACAATGAATTGAATTTACCAACAGTTATGTTGCAAATTAAAAGATATACTACATATGAGAAATTCACAGAAGTAACAATCATGTCAAAGATTAAAAGATTAAAGCGTCTTCACACAAATGATCTATGGACAACTGGTCATCAGATTTAATGACAAATCACATTTTTATTTTCGTTCATTTAATATTTTATTAATGTTCTTAATATAATTTTGCTGTCAATTAGTGTTATTGTTCTTTTTCAATTGACATTCCAATATTTTATAACCTTTAAGTAAGTTGACCAAGTTAATCAAATTTTCCATATAAAAAGAAACATGAATATCTCGAAAACTTATCCACCCAAATTTTGTTGTAGTAAGTTCTTTGTTAAGGAAATTCAATAGAAAAGTTATTGGTATGCGTGGCATAAACATTTATTTTTATAGCTCAGGAAATATGCAATTTTGGCATTTGTGTAATTTTTGGTCTTTGGATTGTTTCTAAATATTTTTAAGTCATTTTACTGCTGATCGCAATTATATTGCGTTTGTTCAATTAAAAAATAGTTTGCCAACAAAGTTCTGTGCACTGACATTTATTGGCCGTGTAGCTTCTCTCAAAAAATCCCTTAGCACAACTCATCAAAAAACTTTTTTGGCATTGGCATTATGAAGAGTGAACGGAAAATATAAGAACGATAAAATCCAACAAAATAGTGTTAAACTAACCAAATTTATTTTATTTTTGTTGCGTTTCGTTTGCTATGCAAATTTTATGCTTTTGATGCAATTTTAATTAGTCCTCTCCCCGCATGGATTAAAGCAAAAATCCGCTGTTAATTGGTTGCTGTCTTTGTTTTGTGCTATTCTGATTTGTATTGCATTTTGATTCCGCCTCTCACACTTTTACACTCCACTCAATTGCATGCAAATAAGCGTTCGCTCACACGGTTACAGAACCCAGGTGTGAGGGGGATTTCAACGTTCTACTGTTTTTAGTTTTATGCGGCGAAAATTGAAGTGTCCTTTGTATATAGCAGCATGCAAATGCATTGCACTCAGCCTGAAATTACAACACTACTCCAGATAAGAGGACTTTTTTGGCATGCTTCTGAATGAGATGGATGGAATGCTCGTTGTGTGGTACTTAAAATTATCACGAATAAAGAGGATACATATGTAAATGATTTGTGAAATTTTGTCAAATACATTTTACTCCAAAATTGTTGATGCAGATTTTGGGGTTTGCTAGTAGCTACAGTTTCGGACAAAACTAAAGCTCCCCCCTAGGCCATTTTTTTCATTTGACTTTTTTTATGACAACCATGCTGTAGTTTTATTGTGTTAAAGCCCCATATGCAGACGGCCGTTAAGCTCTCGTACCGTAGAAACTTCATATAAAAAAAATGGTCTCGTACAGCGCCCGTACAGTTCTACGAAAGCATGGTACGTAGTATGTTAAGTACTGGCCTTTAATAAGTGTTGAACAATGAAAATGTTAATTAACAGTGTGGCTGTGTACGGCCAGTGAACAATGCTGAGCATATCTTCACGGCTCGTTAAATGTTGCAAAAAGTAAACAACATGGCGGCACGAAAGAGTCGATTCGCAAATTTTGTAAACGATTTTGAGAAAATCGAGCTTATAAAGGCTGTGGAGCGTCGGCCAGTCCTGTGGGATTTGACCAGCAAGTTGCACTTCAATATAATCGTAATAAAATGCGCGTGGGATGAAATTGGCGCCGAATTGGGAAAAAGTTGTGAGTAACTTGAAAAAAATAGCCAACATAACCATATATAATCTCAGCTCTGCCCATCAAATATGGGTTCTTTAAAATGCTTCTTGGTTTTGCAGCCTGCCTTTTTTTAACAACCGCCAGCAGCAGGGCGTTAATGGTACCAATAAGTATATAGTTATTGGTTTTACTCAATCACAGAAGTAGCGCGCTTTGGAAGTGAATCATTATTTTGAATTTAAGTGCACAAAACACAGTTGCACTTCCGATTTATTTCGAGAAAGTAGTCAACCGACCGCCACAATATGTGCGTTGTTTAAAACTGGTCGATACGGCTCGTTAAATTGGTGCAGTACGGTACGAGAGCTGAATTGTCATCTGCGTAAGCCCCTTAAGGCCTGTACGCATGAGCCCCGTACAGCTCCCGTACAGTATACATGAGTTTTACGACCGTAACAACAAGTGTTGAAAAAAGCACATATTGTGGCGGTAGGCTAATAACTTTTTCTTAATAAATCGGAAATGCAACTGTGTTTTGTGTACTTAAATTCAAAATACTGATTCACGACCAACGCGCGCTACTTTTGTGTTTGAGTACAACTAACGCCCTGCTGCTGGCGGTTGTGAAAAAAGCAGGCTGCAAAACCAAAAAGCATTTTAGTGAACCCATATTTGATGGGCAGAGCTTAGATTACTAAAGATTATGCTAAACATAACCGAAACCACTTAAAAGACTCAAAGCAAATTCACCTTACAGATCTATACCTTGTAATATATCAGTCGCAGTACAATCCTATTTATATGTTATTTAAATTGTACCTTATTAATTTATTAATATATTTTTATTCAATACTTCTTGCGCAGCATTGACTTCCAAAACAATAAGTATGGCTCTATTGGAGCCTGAATTAGGTCAACTTTGTTAATATTATCAGAAAAATGTATAAGCCGGCTCTTGACCGACATGTTGTTGTTTTTTTTTACGACTGTAAATAGCTGCTGAAAGCTATTTACTGCCCGTAGCATTTTAACATAACATTTTAACATTTTCATTGTTCAACACTACCGTACCAGCAGTAGCTAACAGAACTGCAGACCTAAAATGTACGTACTGTACTGAAGCTGTACGGGATCATTTTTTTTTATATGAAGTTTTTGCTGTACGGGAGCTGTACAGGCGTCTCCGTACAGGCCTTTAGTGTTTTGACGTAGAATACGTCTTACCTTTCGAGAATGAAGTCTCAACACAAAAAAGTGGTTGTTGTAATAAGAGAGTTTCACAAAGTCGCTTATTGCTCATGAACTAATGGATCAATTTCCCTCAAATTAATTTCATTTTAAAGCCAAGGCTTCAAACTTTCAATAAATGTATATTTATATATGCATTGATTACATTTTCTATTGAAAAATTGAAACCAAAAATATGTATATTTTTGCATCATTTTGAAGACTTTAAATTGCTCTAGCAATCTCAATAATTCATCAATTACTTTTAGTTTTGGAATAAAAGTTGAGATGAGTTAGACAAACATACGTACATTCAAATTTTATATACTTTTGCCAAATTTATAACTTTTTAAGGCAAAAAACAAGTGCAAAAATCATTACTTTTTTCATTGCGAATTGCTGAAAAACTCCCTGATGAATTTGTTTTATTTTTTCTCAATATAAAATAGACTCGATTTCCTTTCGTTTGATATACAGTGACTCACAGCTTAAATGATGCAGTGTCAAATAAAAATTTTAAGGTGCTATATATTTTAAACTAGAGGAAAAACAAAAAATGTTTAAACGCCAGTTTGTTTTATGTTATATCACATTTAAAAAAGGAACTTTATTTGTTTATGAAATATTTCTAAGTTTTATATATAAACTAAAAACTAAAAATGTATCTTAAATATAGGTCACAGCTTAAAAGATGCAGACACAAACTAGTTATATTTTTGCCGGATAAAAGGTTAAAAGGTTTGGAACACAGTAATTTTTGCAGACGAGTCCAAATTCAACCTTTTTGGGTCGGACAGGAGAAATTTTGTGTGGCGACAGCCCAATACTGAAGTGGATCCAAAAAACGTAAAAGCAACAGTCAAGCATGGCGGAGGAAGTGTGATGGTATGGGCCTGTATGTCGGCAGCCGGCGTCGGAAACTTGGCGTTTTTTGAGTTGACGATGGATAAGACTATGTACTTCAATATTCTTAAAGAAAATTTGCTCCAAAGCGCCGAAAAGTTAGGAATCCGACGTGATTTCCGGTTCTACCACGACAACGACCCCAAACATACGTCCGGAAAAGTGCAGTCCTGGCTTACCTGGAACTGCCCCCACGTTATGATTCCTCCGGGCCAGTCTCCAGATTTAAATGTCATTGAAAATTTGTGGGCTATGCTGGAGAACAAGATCCGAAATCCTCGGATTTCCAGCAAACAGAACCTTAAAAATGCTCTGCTGGAGGAATGGAGCAAAATAAGCCCGGAAACCACTCGGAAGCTGGTCTCTTCGATGAATAATAGGTTAAGGGCTGTGTAAAGGTTAAGGGATTACATACTAAGAACTAAAATCCTTATTTAACCTTTTATTCGGCAAAAATATAACTAGTTTGTGTCTGCATCTTTTAAGCTGTGACCAATATTTAAGATATATTTTTAGTTTTTTGTTTATATTTAAAACTTAGCAATATTTCATAAACAAATAAAGTTCCTTTTTTAAATGTGATATAACATAAAACAAATTGGCGTTTAAACATTTTTTGTTTTTCCTCTAGTTTAAAATATATAGCACCTTACACTTTTTATTTATTTTATTTAAGCTGTTAGTCACTGTATATGCGGTCATGATTGAAATCTTTTAAGTGATGAAATTTCATTAAGAAGTTTGGTCATAATTAAATTTTTTCAAATGTGTGTTTCTTGTGTATATTAGTATTAGTGATGCAAGCAATAAGTGTGAGCGAGTGCGATAGCTGATAGCATGTGCATATGGATTTGTTTCACTCGCACTATGCGTCTCAGCTCAGCAAACAATCGATGGAACTATCAGACAATACTGCCATCTTAGCGCAGACTAATATTGATTTAGTATTTGCAAGAAATTTAAATGTTTCATTAATTAATTACATTTTATACTTTTCTTTAAACAAACCAATCACATAAAAAATCACATATTCAACATAAAACAAAAATAATTTAGTTTTAAGAACTATTTTTAATAAAATTGTTTAAATTCAATATATAATAACAAAAAATTTGAATAAAAGATTGAACCATTTTTATTAACGCTTTTTGCTATGTAAGGCATAAATATGCATTTCAGCATTTTTAAATGTTTAATATATTTAAATTTCATAATTTTTGTTGCACAAACAGACGTATTCTATGGTTAACCTATGCGCGCGTGTCATCTAACACAGGCTGGAAATTTTTTTTATTTACTTGTGTCCTAAATATTAATTAACAAAAGATTTTGGCACGACACAATCCATAAACAAAAAATGATTGTCCAATAACCATTTTAACTCGTAAATTTGAAGCGAAAAAACTAAAGCACCTTTAAAAAGTTGTTTGTAAATTTAACTACGTCTCTGAAATATAACGGTAAAAGTTAACGGTATACTTCTTAAATGAATGTAAAACAGTGATGGGCAGACGTCCCTATTCACACGAGGTAGCGCGTTATAACCATTGAAAGGTATTTATACTCGATACCGAAGGTAAAGAGTATATTGGGTTTGTGCAATGTCCGTCATGGTGTCTGTCCGTCTGTCCGTCTGTATGAACGCATCTTTTTTCCACACCCTTCAAGCTAGAGACTTGAAACTTTCCAATTCTCTTTATCTATGGGATAGTAAATTAAAGTGTCAAGATGGGGGTTCTACGATAACTGGGGGGCTCGCAAATCGATAAATTCGATAACTCAAAACCGATAAGTCCACATATTTCGCACATCCTGGCAGCTAGAACTACCAAATTTGGTGAGAAGATAGCTACTAGCAACCCCCAAAAAACTGCATCAAAAATTTTGGAGCCCCGCCTACCCATTCCGCCCCCAGCCCCCCCGCATTTTAAAGTCAAAAAAGCGTATATCTCCCACAGTTTTTGAGCTATAGCCACCAAATTTGGTGCCAAGATAGGTGATGATGACCCCCCAAAAACTGCATTAAAAATTTGGCTGCCACGCCCATCCATTCCGCCCCAGCCGCTTTTTCCCCACTTTTACAAGCTTCGAGCTAGAGTCACCAAATTTGTTATGAAGATAGCAATTGACATTCCACAAAGATCTGCATCAAATATTTGGATGCAATTCCACCCATACCGCCCCCAGCCCCCCTTTCCCCACTTTATACAAACTTCGAGCTAGAGTCACCAAATTTGGTATGAAGATAGCAATTGACATCCCACATGGATGGGCATCAAAATTTTTAATACTGGTATCGAGTATACCGCAGTCGGTTGCGTCCGACTGCAACGTTTCCACTTGTTATAGAACACGATTGTTCGTGCGTCGTCGGTTGTCGTGCCGAAGCATGCATTAGACTTAAACAAGGCATACTTATGTATATAGGTAGTCTCACTCCGCTCTCTCGTTGCCTTAGGAAAAAAAAATCTTGCGCGTATGTGCGTCTCTCACAAAGTTCGCAACCAAGGCATACTTACAGGTAGCCTTATGCGCGGTGCTCTGGGGCGTTGTTGGCGGTTCCACGGTTCTCTGTGGGGGGGTGCCTTATCTGTGTCAGGTCGCAGGAGCCTGAGCGGTGTGTGGCGACCTGCGCGTCTCTGGGGAGCGGCGGTGGTATTTCGGTAAACCATGTACTGGTGAGGAGACTGGTTCGGGGTTTCTTTGTTATGTAGGGAGTTGTGTGTCACGGGCATTTATGGGGGAGTGTGTTTTGTCGGAACTGTCATGCGGGCGAATTCATCGCGTCAAGTGCTTCGGGTGGCTCTGCGAGCGAAGGGCTCGTAGGAAGACGCTCCTCATTCGGCTAGTAACCCTTTTTACACGTGCGGAGGTCGAGAGAGACGAGCGAATGCGGCTCGCCGTGAAGATATGATTTGCCTTGGTGGCCAACACGACTGAATCGTAAGGCACACGGAAAAAAATCACGGGCGAGACAAGAGAGCTGGACACTACCACATAGAGAGTTATGGCCGGGACGTAGACAGTGTACGTGGAATGTGAAGGCGATTCGTATGCTAGGCAAGCACCACGGCAGCAGCAGGTTAGCTATGGTGGGAAGCAAGATCTGCTGGACAGTTCGCTCGACAAAGGTGGTGTTACAGTGCTAAAATCATGCGGCAGTGGTAGGACTAGCATGGGCAAAAAAAGCTACCACACAGATCCAAGCTGGATGAAAAAATAAGGGGGTGAGACACAGTCAAAAACTAGCGTGCTTCGTGAGCAGCGCAAGAAACAGCAAAACGGGGGGCTCCAAGACAAACGAATCCGCAGACATTTCAATAACACGATCACGTGACGTTAATGAACGCCGTGTTAACAACGGACAATATGATGACAAGTACAAGGACGGTGGAGAAAAGTAAGCTGCCCCAGTAGTCAAAAAAGTGGGAACGGTCAGACGCACACCACTGAACAAAAAATGTGGAAAGCGATCCCGTAGGGGAGAAAACGATACTATGGGCAGTGAGGGGCAGGCGTTCGACGGGGTGCGGCAGGAATGGTATTGGGGGGTCTAACTACACGAGGCAGCGGGCGGAGAAACGTGGGGCTCGGAGGTTGGGGGGTCGGCGTGGCCGCCGACGAACAATCACACGGACGCTATAAGCAGTGAAATCTTAGGGGAGAAAAAAAAACAGGGAAGAACGAAGAGATGCAAGGAACGAGGGAGAAATGCAACAGGAGACGAGGCATGTCACTGGTGAGTGAACGGTTGCGGAAACCTCGAACTTGGGGGAGGCACGCCCAGCCAGGTCAATAGAGGCAGACAAAGCAAATATTGTACAGGGAACGCGTCCAAAAAGGGTATGCCCGAATGGGCGGAAAGAGAGATGTGTGGGGCATAGAAAAGAAAGAGTGCAGAGCAAAATCGCGTGAGGGGTGGCGGCACGAAACAGGGTGGGTTGCGAAAGGGGAAATATTTTTCAAGATGGCAGGATGTATGATGAAAGCTAATACAGCACGATGAGTAACCGTGTAAACTATCCGGGCGGCGGCACGTGTAGCGGGAGGCACCACGGCGGGTGGTTGTGCGCTGACGAGCGCGACCGGGGCAAGGGGTGAACGGTGTCACGGTGGGGGTGAAACCTGGGGACATGTACAGTGGGGGTGAATGAAGGTGTGGGGCCACCGACGCTGGAGAGTTAGGGTGCAATTGGAACGCAAAACGCCCGGTTGGTAAAGATGTAGAGTGGGCAATCCAACTCGAAAGAGAGGAAGCGAATGGTGAAAGGGGCGCCCAAGCCATATAGTCAAAACCGGGGGGGTGAAGCGGGCATCACCTAAAAAAACTAATATAGATAAAGAAATAAGAAACAAGCCCTCCAAAAAAACGGTGCCTCCAGTAAGCTATAAAAGAGAGGTAGGAAACGATGGGAGCGTCTGTATATGGAAAGCCCGGACCCACTTCGTACGATCAGAGCGAGCCAGGACCTACCTGGACAACGGAAACAAGGGGGACAATAAGGGCAGAACGGGGCAAAGCTAAATGTCGAGAACAGGCAAACCAAAGTTGGGGTGGGGTGTTTTTAAGAAAAAAAAAAAACACCCAAGCGGCCAAGTTCCTATATGTAAGGGACTTAGCTCCGTGATGCGACGAGGACGGTCTGGCTGTGGGCGGTACGACGGCGAAAGGTAATGGCGGACAAAAGGCTTAAGGCGGACCAAAAATGGCATTCAACTAAAGCGCTGGACTGGGGCGAGAGCGAAGTGGTTGGAAAGCGAGGGCGCATCCGTAAGGAAGTATGCCGCGGCAGCTGGGTTATGTGCGATACAGGGGACTATACGGTTTGAGGTGAGTGGGTGGCCAGACGATGGAGAAAACCAGGCGCGTGGCGAGAGGGATTGACGCGGGAAAGTAGGGGCACCATCGGAGCGGGTTGGGTTGTACAGGAAGTAAGGGGAGCATTTATAATGATATGGTAAAAGACTAAACTGAGTGTGGAGAAAGGGTCTAGACGCGACAGAAACAGCAAATGAGTGGGGGCGAGAACGAGATCAACGCTTGAGTTGATATTATTATTGCAAGCCCGTGATGGCCAAAAATGATCTCAGAGGATTTTCGGAGCGAGAGGGCGATGGTGTGCAAGCAAATGAGCTTGGGAAGATCCGGACTTCGTGGTGAGGAAATCGGTCGGTGTGTGTGAATGGGGAACAAGCTGGTGTCGATATTGTGTTTCGTGGGGCAGAGGCTGACACGCAGGGGGCCAAAGCGTTCGCAAGATGAACGACGCCACGACACAACGGTCTTTAATTTTCCTGTCAGCTCTGGAGCTATTTGAGTGAGAAGGACTAGCTCGGGAAGAGGTATGGCTGAAATAAGCATGTTAAAAAACGCGGCCAGGTGCTGGCACAAGACGCCGCGTTAACAAGCGGCGCGCCTGGGGGGACGGAGGGTTAGGTGCAGTTGGCGCATTAATAGGAACAGCCTCGCGCGCCAAGTCAGGGGCCGAGGTGTCAGTCGGGAAAAGGAGGGGGAATGGGGAAGGCAAGCCTGAAGATGTGTGATGGTGGGTGCGGAGAGGTAGGAAAAACAGGGCAAGAGGTAAGACGGGGGCGGGGGAGACGCGGTAAGCCGATCGCGTGGAAGGGAAACAGGGGTGTGAGGAAGATGGGGGGTGGGAACGATATTGGGTGTGCCGCGCAAAAGCGGCGAGAGAGTCGAAAGAATGGAAAGCGACTGCAAAGATGGAGGAAAGGGAAAACGGAGGATTGTCAAGGCGGTTGGAATACGGCAGGGTATGGGGCCAGTAATGGTGGAGGCTCGGGTAGCGGAATCAGGAAAGAGTCCTACATTGGTGCAACCAGCGAACGATATAAATTCACGTACGGACGAGGTTGCCAAAACGTCATGAGGGATGAAGGAAGCCGAAGTGGGCAACAGACAAGGTCGGATGAGACGGCACGGGGACGGGCAGGGGAAGGCGACCCACGCTAGCGCAGGAGCAAGAAGTCAAAAGGGGGTAACAGTCGCAGCTCCAAACATTTTTTGATGCTCGAATGGGAAAATGAAGGGGTCTAAAAAGTTGCGATCATATAGACGGACGGACAGACACCATGACGGACAATGCACAAACCCAATATAACTGTTCTGCGTGAGTGAGGATAAAAATGATGATATGATTTTCTGAAAGAAAAAGTCAAGTATTTGGTCATTGCATAAGTGTACACTGCTCAGTTCCTGTTATTTTAACAGTCAGTTACGAAGCTGTTTCCATTGCTCAGTAACTGAGCCACCGTTATGAATCAGCTGTTCGGTTGTTGTTGTGGTGGTTTGTTATAGCTAAAATTTCGAATTAAACCTGGAGCGAAATCAATTATTTCAAATTTGTAGGGCATTAGTGTCAGTTATTGATATACATGCAATCTGTACAAGCTTTTTGCTTGGTTATGAAAGAGCACTGTAATTTTATAAATACTTCGGCCTTGGAACATTTGCAATTAGCACAAAACGGAAGCGTCCATCTGAGTGGTCATTTGGTAAGTTCAAATTAAATTGCAAGAATATTTTAAAATAGTATAATATCTCTATATTTATTTGGAACTAGGCAAGGCATGGTGTCAATTTTGGGAGCTGGATGTGCCCAACAATAGTGATGGCGTTTTTTAGGGAGCATGTTCCGGATGGAGCAAGCAACACTACATATCTTTGTGGAGCGCTTGCAAGGAATGGCAAAAAGAGATACCCCTTCGACAAGCAGTCACTTGGGAGAAGCGAATTGCTATTGCGTGTACACAATGGGCTCATCATCTGAGTACCGTACAGTGGGCAGACTGTTTGGTGTCTCGCGCTCCCCACTGTATGCAAATATTCTAGAGTTCTGTACGGAAGTGCGTCGGGCTCTGGCTCCGGAATATTTGCCATGCAATTTTCTCACTCAGGAAAGAGTAGAAGAAAATGTAAGAGGCTTTGAGGCATTGGGATTTCCTCAATGCTTTGGTGCGATGTGGTATGTTATAATTTGTGTTAGCTTTTAACAACTTACTCAAATAATTATTTTTATTGACATTTGCAGATGGAGGTCACATTAAAGTCCGACCGCCACAGCCAGCGAGGCAGTTGATGATTACAATTACAAGGGATGGTATTCGGTGATACTGTTCGCCCTTGTGGGTATATCGGTAAGACCTTGCTTTTACTGTAAAAGTATTTTTAGTTTATTGAACAGTTTTCTTCCTAAATAGCTATAGATTTGTCTACGCCAGCATGTGGGGCCCTAGTCGCGTGCACGACTCAAAAATAGACGAGTTGCAGCGATTTAAAAAGAATGGTAGATGCAACCGAGCTTTTGATGCAAACGCTAAAAGGATATTGTCTTTCGAAGGCAAGGCGGGTCGTAGAAAATGCATTCGGACAGTTTAAAAGCCCGTTTCAGAAGGGTTGCTAGGGCTTGGACACCGGCACGAGAACGCCTTGAAAATTGTTATGGCGCATGCATTCTCCATGAATTTTCTAAACAGGCACACGCAGTAATATCAGATGCTTGGGAAGTGCACAGACAGTTCATTGCCGAAACCGAACATAAATATTACAAGCGATCGGGATGTTGCTGCTGGTAATATAAGAAGAGCTATAAGCGAGCACATAAATATTAAAAACTAAATAAATTGAAATTGTAGTTAGATAACTTGACTTCATTTATTTCTTTATTTTTTCTACCCTGTAAAATATTGTGCATCAGTAGTGCCTGTTCCTTGTTGGATTTGCTGGCTTTAATGCTGTATACAGAAAAGCTAAATAGACTTACACTGAATCTAAATTTATAGCCATGTTCTCCTTACCGTGTTGCATTGACCAATGCTAACTGTTTCCTGTGCACGTGGAACGGATTCATAGGGGGGTACCGCAAGAGTTTTTTCAATCATTGCCAAAAAACTCCTCCTGAGTAGCTGTGGAAGCTAGAATAGCTCCTCGAAACGGCGTAGACCGGAATCCACTTTGCCGTTCTTCGCCGCTTTTTGCTGGCTTGCTCCATGCCGCCGGACGCCGGTGAGCGCTCTGAAGCAGGACCGCTGCTTAACTCAACTGGGTGCGTCCCACCGATGACCGCTCCATCGATACCCGACCCAAAAAGGCACGCTCCAATGGCTGCAAGAACCCCGGAGCAGCCGATCGGACGGAACTGTCGTCAAAAGTCTCAACTAGCTGCAGGCACTAAGGCGAATCTGGATTAAGATTCATTAGATTATAATAATATTTATGTACATCTACTGTGGTTGGGTCGAATGTCACGTCATATAGTATTTGATCGGACATGTTTGTAATATGGCTGATGCACCCAGATGAAATGGCATGCTAAACTTGGAATGTTGCCGCCACCCGACGGGCCCCATGGTCCTTTCAAACTCCTGGCTAGAAAGGAAACACAAATCGTTTAGCTTTTGGTCATATAAAGCAGGTTTTCTATATACGTACGGATACTTGCGCGTCAAGCTCTCACCGTTATACCGCACTGTGCCGCGCCATCCACTTCCTTCTTGCCCGCCTCCTCAATTTTCCGCCATTTTCCATATATGTGGAGTGCCTCTGCATTGGCCCTGACGCAATAAAGGCCCTCCCACAGTCATGTGTAGCTTGATGCGTCCGTCGGCATGCCGGCGCGCGGCGGGGCGACCTGCATCTCCCTCTAATGCATATAAATCTCAGATGTCACGAACCAGCCATATGGAAAATAGCACGTGTACTGGAAAGCAAATACTTACGATCAGTGCATCACTCCTCACCATTCTTAATATAATACTGAATGTTAATTTAGTTATTATTAATGTGGCTTAATCAATAATTAAATATCGCGGAGCGTGCGCCCGCTACACTTAATTCAT
>JARNME010000404.1:29174345-29194693 GCA_030179655.1 Scaptomyza flava | reverse complement strand
TCGCGTCGCCATCGTTCTTTTGCCTTATATTTCAGTCTCGAGCCGAGCGTTGTGTGCGACGCATCTCCGCGGACGATTATTTGGCGTTCTGCTTAGTGAGTTTGTTCACACATTTTATTGTGTTGACGCAAGCCAGAAATTCAACGCTCTCTCGCTCTCGCTCTCTTTCGTTCTCATTTTGTGTACACTTTTTAAGGCAAGACGAGAGAGCGAATGCGGCTACCTGGTTAAGTATGCCTTGTTCGCAACAAGACTGAATCGTAAGGCAACAGAAAAAGAGAGCGAGCAAAAGAGCTGGACTACCTATATAAGTATGCCTTGGACTTAACATTGTACTTTAAGTTGAAGGCGAACTATTGACAGGCAAGCACCACGCAGCGCATTAGCAAGAATCAAATCTTTTACAGTTCGCTACAAAATGTTTTTTTACATTGTAAAATCATGCTGCAGTGTTAAGATTCTTATAATCAAAAAAATCCTACACAATATCCAAGCTGGATTAAAAAATTTTTTGTAGACAATCTAGCTTGCATGGATCATCTCAGAACAGAACTGCTCCAAGACAATCATCACATTTCAATAATTTCACTTGACTTTAATAAAGCCTTTGATAAAAACGGAAATTATGCAATTACAATTACATTATAATTAAATGCCATTCAATTCAAAATTTTAACTGTCATACGCACACCTTAACAAAAATTGTGAAATCAATAATTTTATAAAAAATATACTATGGCAGTGATGGGCAGACGTCGACGTCCATATTATTTCTAACTACACGAGGCAGCGCGCTGGCTCGTGTGAGTTGGGTTTTTCGCTGCCGACTGACGAAATCACACGTACGCTATAAGCATTGAAATCTATTTTTAGAACACGATTGCAAGCATTAGACTTAACATTGTACTTTTAGTTGAACGCGAACTATTGACAGGCAGGCACCACGCAGTTCATTAGCAAGAAAACTAATTTTTTACAGTGCGCTCCAAAATGTTTATGCCCGAATGGGAGAATGAATTTTTTTTCATAGAAAATAAAGATTGCAGAGCAAAATGCTTGATTTGCAATAACATTGTTTTTCGAAATGTGAAATATTTTTCAAGATGGCATTATTTATTATTAAATAATAAGCACAATGAGTAACCGTTAACTTGCAGCGTGCACTGTACTGATCACACTTCGTTTTTTCTCTGCAGCGCACGCAAATTGTGCTTGTATGCGTGTGAAAACTGTGACAATATTTGTGTGTGCCCACCACTGCTTTAGGTGCATTTTAACCAACGCCTTTTTATTATCATTTAATGCAATCCAACTTAAATATAGTAATAGAATGTTGAAATTTGCTCCAAGCCAAATTTATCAAAAACCTTTTTTTTTAAAGGGTCATCACAAAAAAAATAATAGTAAAGAAAATAATAAACAAATCCTCTCAAAAAACTTTGCTCCAGTCAGCTATAAAGAGAGGTATTAAACGATGTAGCGTCATGTATATAAAGCCCTACCAACCTTCTATAATCATACCAAAACAACCTCTTTAAAATTAAACAAGTTTACAATAAGCACAGACGTTTCAAATCTAAATGTCTAGAACACAAACCAAAATTTTTTTTTTTTTAAACACAATTTCCTTCATATTTAAGTTAGCTTACCTTATAGCACATTAATTTATTCTTTTGCTGTTACTACTGAATAAAATACTTTAAAAAATTGCTTAATACCAAAATTCATCAATAAACTCTGCTGGGGCTATAGCAGTTTTTGAAGCGATTTCTCATCCTTAAGTAAGTATGCCTTGCATCTGGGTATGTTTGCTACTATTGTACTATATGTGTTATTGAGTGGTTGCCAGACTATTTATAAAAACAGCTGCTTTCGAGATTATTGAATTCGTGAAATAAGGTCACACTAGGCGAGTTTTGGTTGTAAAAGTAAGTAAATTTTATTAATTATTAATTTAAAAGACTAAACTGATGTTTTTAAAAGTGTCAGAAGCGACAAAAGCAAATAGAGTGCGGGAGAACGATATAAAACGCTTTATTTTATATTATTATTTTCAGTCCTTATGTCCAAAAATGTCTCAGAGTATTTTCGAGAGCGATTGCGATTTTTCAGCAAATGATACTTTGGAAGATCCAGACTTCTTGTGAGTAAATCTGTCTGTTTGTTTGAATTTGTAACAAATTTCTATATTTTTTCTTTTGCAGATGATGAAAACGCAAGTCCATCTTCTCAAGATGAACTACGCACGACACCACGGTCTTTAATTTTCCTTCAGCTCTTGAGCTATTTGAGTGATAATGCTAGCTCGGAAGAGATATGGCTTAAATAAGGCATTTTAAAAGAAGCGTCCATTGCTTTCAATACGCCGTTAACATCTTCGGCTCCTGTTGAGCGTATGTTTTCATTTGCTGGCATTATAAACAGCCCTAGGCGCCAATCATTGTCCGATTTTTCATTCGAAAAATTAGTTTTAATGAAGGCAAGCCCTGAATATGTTTGATGTTTGTGCTTAATTTAATGTAAAAACATGCAATATTTAATACGTTCTTGTTTATAAGTTGTAAGCCGATCTCGTAAAGAAACATTGTTGTTATTAAATGTGATGTTGAAAATAATTTGTTTCTCTCAAAATAGTCTAAAATAGTCGAAATAATGGAAAATAATGCAAAATAATGGAAAATATTAAAACGATTATTTTCAATTATTTTTAATAATTCATGGTAATTTTCCATTATTTTTGATTATTTGTAATCGTAATCATTAAATAATCATACATTTTTCACCAGCGAACTATATAATCACTACGACTATTTTCCAAAAATAATTTAATTGATTAGTAATTCTAATGGCAACATAACAGGTCTGATTAGACTTAACATTGTACTTTAAGTTGAAGGCGAACCACGCAGCGCATTAGCAAGAATCAAATTTTTTACAGTGCGCTCCAAAATTTTTATGCTCGAATGGGAAAATGAAGGGTGTCTAAAAAAGTTGCGATCATATAGACGGACGGACAGACACCATGACGGACAATGCACAAACCCAATATAATCTTTTTCTTCGTTATTGAGGATAAAAATGATGATATGAATTTTCTGAAAGAAAAAGTCAAGTATTTGTCATTGCATAAGTGTACACTGCTCAGTTCCTGTTAATTTTAACAGTCAGTTACGAAAGCTGTTTCCATTGCTCAGTAACTGAGCCTCCGTTAATGAATCAGCTGTTCGGTTTGTTTTGTTTTGGTTTGTTATAGCTAAAATTTCGAATTAAACCTGGAGCGAAATCAATTATTTCAAATTTGTAGTGCATTATTGTCAGTTTTATTGATATACATGCAATCTGTACAAGCTTTTTTGCTTGTTATGAAAGAGCAATGTAATTTTATAAATACTTCGGCCTTGAACATTGCAATTAGCAGAAAACGGAAGCGTCCATCTGAGTGGTCATTTGTAAGTTCAAATTAAATTGCAAGAATATTTTAAAATAGTATAATATCTCTATATTTATTTTGGAAATAGGCAAGGCATGGTCAATTTTGGGAGCTGGATGTGCCAAACAATAGTGATGCGTTTTTTAAGGAGAATTTCCGGATGGAGCAAGCAACACATAATATCTTTGTGGAGCGCTTGCAAGGAATGGCAAAAAGAGATACCCCTTTCCGACAAGCAGTCACTTTGGAGAAGCGAATTGCTATTGCAGTGTACACAATGGGCTCATCATCTGAGTACCGTACAGTGGGCAGACTGTTTGGTGTCTCAGCTCCCACTGTATGCAAAATATTTCTAGAGTTCTGTACGGAAGTGCGTCGGGCTCTGGCTCCGGAATATTTGCCATGCAATTTTCTCACTCAGGAAAGAGTAGAAGAAAATGTAAGAGGCTTTGAGGCATTGGGATTTCCTCAATGCTTTGGTGCGATTGGTATGTTATAATTTGTGTTAAGCTTTTAACAACTTACTCAAATAATTATTTTATTGACATTTGCAGATGGAAGTCACATTAAAGTCCGACCGCCAGCCAGCGAGGCAGTTGATTATTACAATTACAAGGGATGGTATTCGGTGATACTGTTCGCCCTTGTGGGTTATCGGTAAGAACTTGCTTTTACTTAAAAGTATTTTTATTTATTGAACATTTTTCTTCCTAAATAGCTATAGATTTGTCTACGCCAGCATTGGGTGCCCTAGTCGCGTGCACGACTCAAAAATAGACGAGTGCAGCGATTTAAAAAGAATGGTAGATGCAACCGAGCTTTTTGATGCAAACGCTAAAAGGATTATTGTCTTTCGAAGGCAAGGCGGGTCGTAGAAAATGCATTCGGACAGTTAAAAGCCCGTTTCAGAAGGGTTGGCTAGGGCTTGGACAACCGGCACGAGAACGCCTTGAAAATTGTTATGGCCGCATGCATTCTCCATAATTTTCTAAACAGGCACAACTCAGTAATATCAGATGCTTGGGAAGTGCAAGACAGTTCATTGCCGCAACCGGAACATAATAATATTACAAGCGATCGGGATGTTGCTGCTGGTAATATAAGAAGAGCTATAAGCGAGCACATAAATATTTAAAAACTAAATAAATTGAAATTGTTGTTATATAACTTGACTTCATTTATTTCTTTATTTTTTTCTACCCTAAAATATGTGCATCATAGATGCCTTTTTGGATTTGCTGGCTTTAATGCTTATACAGAGCTAAAATAATTACACTTAATTAAATTTATACATTTTTCCTTAACGTTTCATTGACCAATGCTAATGTTTCCTGAATGGAACTGATCATTACAGCAAGAGTTTTTTCCATCTTTCCAAAAAACTCCTCCTGAGTAGCTGTGGAAGCTAGAATAGCTTCCTCTAACGGCGTGACGGAACCTCTTGCCGTTCTTCGCCGCTTTGCTGGTTGCTCTCCAGACGCCGGCGATGAGCGCTCTGAAGCAGACCGCTCTACTGAACTTCGTTCCACCGATGACCGCTCCATCGATACCCGACCCAAAAAGGGACGCTCCAATGCTGCAATACCCTGAGCAGACGTCGACGGAATGTCGTCAAAAGTCTCAACTGCTGCAGGCACTAACGAATAATTCTGATTAAAATTCATTATATTATAATAATATTTAATTACACTACCTGTTGTTTGGTCGATGTAACCTTCAATATGTATTGATCTGACCTGTTGTAATATGCGATGCACCATATGAAATGGCTGCTACTTGGATGTTGCACCACCCGACGGCCCCTGGTCTTTCAACTCCTGTCTAGAAGGAAACAACAATAGTTAGCTTTTGGTCATATAAAGCAGTTTTCTATATATCTTACTTATACTTGCGCGTCAAGCTCTCAACTTTATACCGCACTGCCGCGCCATCCACTTCCTTCTTGCCCGCCTCCTTCAATTTCTCCGCCATTTTCGCATATATGTGGGAGTTCCTCTGCATTGCCCTGAGCGCAATAAAGTTCTCCTCCCACAACTCCATAAACAAGCTCTCCATGCCTTTCTCCCAAACAACGTATTTTTTACGAGAATCCATCTAAAAACGAAGTATATAAATTATTTTAAAAATATAATACAAAAAATTGCGCTTACCTTTTCAATCTCCAATCAGCTGTTTTGTGACTTTTTCGATGAAACATCGCGATGTTTTATTGAACAAGTGTTCAAATGAACTAATTTCTCTTCAGTTATTCCTCAGTTAATATTTACGGTCAGCTATACTTCAGTTAATTCCTTAAAGCCCCATATGCAGACGGCCGTTAAGCTCTCGTACCGTAGAAACTTCATATAAAAAAAATGGTCACGTACAGCGCCTGTACAGTTCTACGAAAGCATGGTACGCAGTATGTTAAGTACTGGCCATGGTGAAATAATATAAAGGTGTTCTATTCCACGTTCCTGCTCTCTTTCGGGGTACTTTGCGTTTGTCAGTATGCATTGACATTTTGAAGTGAGCAGTCGTGTTGCGGAAAGTTTGTTAATTGTATATACTTAAAAATGTCGAAACAAAAAAAAAAAAATAATAAAAAAGATAACTCCTTTTAAACATTAATTTTAATAATATTTTGAAATGACTTCCTCATATATAAATAGCTCGAAACACAGAAATATTGGGGATGACGCGTAATGCCATGGATGGACATTGATATAACGTCAATGTCACAAGTAACCGAGGTGTCTGATTCCTATCAGCAAGAGCGAGGTGCGGATGAAGTTTTGGACAACATGTCAGAAGATGCGTTGGAATAGGTTGCAGGATATATTATCAAAAGATTCTCACTGCAGGAAGAAGAAGATAAGGAAAATAATACCTTTACGTATGTTGATATGGCATCAGCAGGTGGCTTAAAAAAGCCATCAAAGTGCTTTCTTAAAAAATTAACTGAGCTTGAGCTACAATTTACAAAATCCAACGTGAACAACATATCGCTAAAGAAGTTTTTAATAAACGAATTGCTCAACAACTCAAAACATGTACAATTAGACCCAAACATAAAAAAATTTTTTTTTACCTTACGTCTAAAATTTAGAATTAAAATTTAAATGAAAAACTAAGGATTCAAAAGCAAAACAAAGGCAAATGGGCCACAAAAAATATTTAAAAATATTACTTTAGTTTTAGTATAACATTGTTAAGTAAAAAGTTATTTAAAAAATTAATTCCGCTAACAAATTTGTTTTATATTTTTCATTTCAAATTCTTCCATTTGCTGCAGCTAACAATCAACACTAGCAAGAGCAGTGCCGGTATATAAAGTCGTATCTATCTCTTTCTTAGCTCTCTCACCATGGCTCTCATACTAACTGCTCTCTTTAAAACCTAAGTACCCCACCACGGTGGAATAGAACACCTTTATATTATTTCACCATGGTACTGGCCTTTAATAAGTGTTGAACAAAGAAAATGGACGATACGGCTCGTTAAATTGGTGCAGTACGGTACCAGAGCTGAATTGTCATCTGCGTAAGCCCCTTTATGGGAGAATACATGCAAACTGAACCTCAGTTACTGTTAACTCACTGTTAAATGAATAACTGAGCAGTGGAAATAGGCTATAAGTGTTGTGAGCTTGCATATTATCTGGATACGTTCATATATATTATTTCTTATCGTATATCGATAATACGACCTCGGTTAACGCAACCTATAGCGAAAACTGAGGTGCAATTTTCCACGTGACCTATTTTTTAAAAACGACGCCTTCGCTTCTTTTAAATTTCGATTAAATCGAATAAGACTGTTGCTACGTTTATGCTTGCTGTTTCATGATTTTTTAAAATCACGCTTTTTAAAATACGCCTGTTTATGCTATTTTATAAAAATCATGATTTTTCTGAAGGGTGGAGCCACCTATGCAGCTTCATATGAAAAAGGTGGCAGCACATCAGCACAAATAGCTGATAAACCGAAAGCCAAAACGTTAAACGATTTTAATCTTCAAAATGTTAAATGAAAATGCAAATTTTTTTTAATTCAACTGCAAACGCGAACATCAGATATGGTTCGTTGTCTTTTAAAGTCAAGAATGGAGCTGCTGTTCGCAGCAATTTAATTAGTGCGGAACAGCTGATTTCACACAGTAGCGCTGCCAGACTGCTTACACAAAAAATCATGATTTTTCCAAAAAATCATAGCCAAAATACGTGTGTAGAAAAAATCACGATTTTGTGTTTATGCAAGTGTTTTTTTAAAAAAGCATGATCTGAATTCATGCTTTTTTGCAAGCATAAACGTAGCATGTGTTAAAAGCAAGGATTTCATATTGTTATATTTATTTTTTTGATAAATTGAGAAATTGGGGTCTGTACTTTTTACAATTTCTATAGAAATATGCAAATTACGCTTTTTTTGTTTTAGAAACCACGCGTACAATTATTTCTCCATGCTATATTATTCGCATGCTCTTATTGCAACACGCTTTCCTGGCCCGGACTCCGCATAAACTTTCTTAAAGCAGTGTCATTACGTTAAATCTTAGCTATTGAGGATTTATGCACTTGATATACATACATACAGACATACATAGATGAACGCATCATGCGTGGGGTTCCCCAGTTTATATCCATATCTCGACAGAGACGAATGAACAAAAGAAAAATGGTAAAAATAAACTAAAACATACGATTTCCTTAGGAAGTTGCGTTAAATGAGGTAATTTTTTTTTTTAAATTTGCGTTAACAGAGTCAACAATGTTGAGAATTCGGGTGTTGCAATAATCGAGGAGTTGCGCGTAACGAGGGTTGCGTTACCCGAGGTCGTACTGTATTTGTAAATGAGCTGTACTCGATATAAGATCATTTCTTATAACATTGAGGCAATAAGAATATAGTATACTAGAGCAAACATTGCGTACGGGGCATGTTAGCAACGCATATGCTGTACATCAGTGTTGCCAGGTTAGCTTATTTCAGGCTAGATCTAGCATATTTAAAAGCTTATAGCTTTAAATCTAGAATTGTTCTTACATATTCTAGCATTAAATTATATTCGTGACTTGAAGGAAATATTATAAACTTAAAGTTGTAACACTCTTAATTATTTATTTAAATATCTAGGATGGTTAATAGTTTAATCTATTCTTTTCGGCAGCTGTTACATATACATGTTGTCAGCGTAAGGTTAACCGGAAAAGAGACAGAGGCAAGATCAGTGTGGCCGAACCACACTTTCTGATAAATCTTAATACTAACATCGATACCTTAATACTAGCTTACAATATATCGGTATACACGAGCATAACATAATATAAACAATCGATAGAAATTAAATATAAATGTTGCACAAAATAAATACTTTACAACTCGGCCGTCCTGACAGGGAATCGACCTCGATTCCACCTACTCTAGATCATAGAAGGCTTGAAATCTTACCAAACGGCGGGTGTTGCCTGCGGTCAGACATCAAAAGCACAATTTCAAACAGACGTGAGCCACAATTTTAGTTTAGAGGACTCCAGCACACCATCATACGGAAGCTATGTGAGCTGGGAGCCTTCAACATCTCGGATGACATAACGATCATTCGGAAGTTTCTTGTGAATGACATAGGGACCGCGGTATCGCTTAATGAGTTTTTTGTTTATGCCGGCCGTCGTATCAACATTCTTGATGACGACGAAATCACCTTCTTCAAAATTAACGGCAGGGCGATGATATTTGCTAAAGTACTCTGTGTTATACTCTTGAGATTTGACAATGTTCTGCAGGGCAATCTTACGGGTGTCTACTAAGGGCACTTCACTAATAAGCCTATCATCTAAACGCTCAGTTAACTCATCTATAACAGCACCGCGCTGTTCGACACCAAAAAGGAGGACGGAGGCTGCAAATTTAGTTGTGGAGTGGATTGAATTATTCAAGGCGAACTCAATTTTCGAAAGTTGCTTCACCCAATTGGCATGATCCGATGGCTCGGCCAATTTAGCAATCATGGGACTTAAGACACGATTGACACGTTCCACTTGCCCATTAGCACGGGGGGAGGCAGTGGCATTCTGGACATGGATTATATGGTGGGACTGCAGAAAATCAGCGAATTCGGCGGAAGTGAAGCACGTACCTCGATCGCTAACAATTCGGCGAGGTCGACTATAGTTGGGGAAATACTGCGTCTCTAAAGTGTGACATACTTCTCGGGAATTAGTTGTAGTAGTAGTTTCTAGACGGCGTGGACGGAAGGGGTCCTAAGTGGTCAATATGAAGAGTATCAAATGGCAGAGGGGTTTTCGGAATACTATGCAGGGTAGCATTACCATTATAAGCGGAAGGGGAATAGTAAATACATTTGAGGCAGTTTTTAATAAAGTTGTTAACGTAAGATTTCATATACTGAAACCAATAATGTTTTTTAATCTGTGTACAACACTTTTCAGTGGCCAGATGGCCTAGCTTCTCATGCATTGTTCGTATGACACTGTTAATCATTTCGGCAGGGACATAAAGCTGAGGTACATCAGTCGGTGATCGGCGATACACGACACCATCTTGCAGCTCAAAACCAGCAACCTCTTGGTTCTCCAGGACACTCCGAAGTTTGACAATTTCTGGATCACGGTTTTGCGTCAGTTGTAGTAGGAAATCCAGGTTCACATCATCCACATATGCAGACGTGTCTATTCTACTAAGTGCATCAACATGCGGCATACAAATACCGGACCGATGTACAATGGTATAGTTATAATTTTCTAAAAGTAATGCCCAGCGGGCAATTTTCGCGGAAGATCCACCATTCTTAAGGGTTAACGCTAATGAATTACAATCTGTTATTATCTTAAACGGAATGAACTTCAGGTATGTCTCAAAACGCTTTAAGGCGTACACAATAGCCAGGGTTTCCAATTCATAGCTATGCAATTTGGATTCTGGGACGGAAGCGGTCTTTCGAAAAATAACACACAGGATGAAATTTATCATCAGTTTGTTTCTGCAGGAGCATCGCTCCAAAACCGGCGGAACTAGCATCACAATGTAATTCAGTTTCAGACTTCGGGTTATAAATAGACAGCACCGGTGACTCGATCAGTTTGGACTGCAGTGTTCGGAATGATTTAAGACACTCATCAGAAAAAACGTTAGAGGCATCTTTTTTCAGCAGGAGCGACATCGGATAAGCAATTTTGGCAAAGTTGGGTACAAAGCGGCGGAAGTAAGAATAGAGACCCAAACAACGTTCAAATTCTTTCCTATCCCGGGGTTCCGGCAGACTTTTTATGGCTTGAAGGTGACCTGGTTTCGGGGTGATACCGGAAGAATTCGCTAAATACCCCAAATACTCCAACTCTTTGTGCGCAAAACGACACTTAGACAGTTTAAGGCGTAACCCATTCACTCGTAAGATATAAAGTGCCTCTTTCAACACTTGCAGATGGGTTTTAAAATCACTCGACGCGAATAATATGTCGTCCATATAAATCACTAATTGACCTCTATTGATCAAGTCCTTCAGCACAAAGTATACAAATCTAGCAAAAACTGGAGGACCATTACATAAGCCAAACGGCATGCGTACGTACTCAAATTGACCATCAGGTGTTACAAAGGCTGGGTATTTAATCGAATCAGGATGCATTTTGACATGGTGAAATCCACTTTCTAAATCTAGTACAGTGAAGTACGATTTACCCCCCAGATGTTCAACACAATCCTCTAACAGCGGAATTGGAAAGTGGTCACGGACAGTTATTTTATTCAGCGGGCGATAATCAACACACTTCCTTAAGGTATTATCTTTTTTTCTAACGGGCACTATAGCGGAAGCGTAAGGGGAACTACTATGACGGATAATACCGGCAGTTAATAAGTCATCACATATTTGGCGCACTTCGTTACGCTCGTGATGTGATAATCGGCGGGGTCGGCAGAAAATAGGGGTCTGACTTGTCAATTCGATTTTCATTTCGTAATTGGTCGGTTTAATCAGTTCGGAAGGGACATCAACATAGGTGGCGGAAATAACAGACTGCAACTTTGTAGATTGTTCTAACGGCAGAGTAGGCTCTATATTAAACTCATTTTCACTAACAGCAGGTAACTCGATTGCATTAATGGCTGCTAGGGCATCACTCAACGAATACTCAGACATGACGGAACACTCTATTTTAGTGGTACACGACTGTGATTTGGCAGGTATAAAGTCATTTTCATTAAGCGACCGGGTTGACTCATTTTTGGTCATTGTGCGTTTGACATCTTTCCTAAACAAATCAAGTGAATTAAGGACAGCAGTGAGTTTCTTGTTACAATTCATTTTATATTTATCTAACTTCAGTAATTTACTTTTTGTATAAGACACTTTTATTTTACATAATTTCAAATTTGTTTTAACAAAAAAGTCTCTACCCAAGATCATAGGCAAATTTGTGGCACTGCTAGGCAGTACATCAAATTGATGGGATACTGTTTGTTGGAATATTCTAATTTCACACTGAATTTTTCCTAAAGACGTAAGTTGGTCGTTACCTAGACCACGGCAGTTCAGCAGGGTTGGCTTCAGGCTATATGAAGATGGCACTTCTGATTGCCGAATGAAACTTCTAGGACTACCGAGTCGAGAAGGGAAAAAATTCGTAAACTCAGCTTTCACTGATTGCTAAGGCACCTCACTTGTGATACTATCAAGGCGTCTCCGCAATGGGGAAGAGTGACTGCGTTGGCAGCGGCGGCGTTGGTGGCACCGGAAGTTCCAATCTTGGACGGGCAGTTCTTGTATATATGGTCCAGTTTGCCGCATTTAAAGCAGGAATTCGCTGGTCTGATTGGCTTCGGGCACTGGGACTTATAGTGTCCAGATCCAAAACAATTAAAGCACCGCACATCCTTACAGCAGGGAAGGCATTCGTGGACGGAAGGGAAACACTTGTAGCGGCAGGTTGTCGAGGCAGAGGCTGGTTCACGGCAGCCACTTGTTTGTCTAGATTCAACAACACTGGAAGCTGGGTTATCGCTAGAACAGCAGACGGCGGGGCAGCAGCTTGAACAGTTGATGGTAAGCTTAGCACTTAGTCAGCAGACAGCAAGGCGGCAGCGGGAGCAGTTAACAGCGGGGTTCACGTTGGAACAGCAGACATAAGCAGAAGCAGTTGACGGCGGGGCTAACGTTGGAACAGCAGACGGCGGGTCATCAGCAGAAGCAGTTGACGGCGGCGTTAACGTTGGAACAGCAGAAGCAGTTGACTGCAAGGTTGACACTGGAACAGCAGACAGCGAGGCGGCATCAGAAGCGGTTGGCGGCAGAGATGACGCTAGAACAGCAAACAGCGAGGCATCAGCAGAAGCAGTTGACTGCAAGGTTGACACTGGAACAGCAGACAGCGGGCCAGCAACAGGCGCAGTGGGCAGCGGGGTTACCGCTTGGACAGCAGGCAGCATGGCGGCAGCCGGAACAGTTGACAGCAAAAGTGGTTCGGCAACAGCAGACAGTGAGGCGGCAGCAGCAGCGGTTGACGTCAGAATTGTTTCGAAAACGGCAGACAGCGGGGCGGCAGCAAGAACGGTTGACGGCAGGGTTGCTGGTGGCGCAGCAGACACAAGTGCAGCAGCGGAAGAAGTCGACGGCAGAATTGGCGCTAAAACGGCAGACAGCGGGGCGGCAGCAGGATCGGTTGACGGCAGAATTGTTTCGGAAACAGCACACAGCGGGGCGGCAGCAAGAACGGTCGACGGCAGGGTTGCTGGTGGCGCAGCAGACACAAGTGCAGCAACGGAAGAAGTCGACGGCGGAATTGGCGCTAAAACGGCAAACAGCGAGGCGGCAGCAGAATCGGTTGACGGCAGAATTGTTGCTGAAACAGCAGACAGCGGGGCGGCAGCAGGATCGGTTGACGGCAGAATTGTTGCTGAAACAGCAGACAGCAGGGCGGCAGCAGGATCGGTTGACGGCAGAATTGTTGCTGAAACAGCAGACAGCGGGGCGGCAGCAAGAGCGGTGGACGGCAGATTTGGCGCTGAAACAGAAGACAGCGGGGCGGCAGCAAGAACGGTTGACGGCGGTGTTGCTGATGGCACAGCAGACAATGGGGCGGCAGTGGAAGAGGTTGATGGCAGAATTGTTGCTGAAACGGCAGTCAACTGGGTGGCAGCGGAATTCGTCGACGGCAGCGTTGACACTTGAGCAGCAGATTTTGCGGCAGCAGCAGGCGCAAGGGGCGCTGGGACAGCAGGTGGCGAGGCGGCAGCAGATGTTGTCACCTCTGATACTAATTTGCGTATCTGCACAAGGTTCGCTAGCGGCGGCACTGTAACGTTATTTGCCTTCAGCAAATTTAACATCTCTTCCTTATTCAAGCCCATCTTTGTTGATTGGGCGTTAAATACAGGTTGGGCGTTGGGCGTATCCCACTTCTGAGTTGTAACACTCTTAATTATTTATTTAAATATCTAGGATGGTTAATAGTTTAATCTATTCTTTTCGGCAGCTGTTACATATACATGTTGTCAGCGTAAGGTTAACCGGAAAAGAGACAGAGGCAAGATCAGTGTGGCCGAACCACACTTTCTGATAAATCTTAATACTAACATCGATACCTTAATACTAGCTTACAATATATCGGTATACACGAGCATAACATAATATAAACAATCGATAGAAATTAAATATAAATGTTGCACAAAATAAATACTTTACAAAGTGTTCCACAGCTTAAATATCGGAGCTTGTTCATTTAAAGTCGATTGTAACGTAAACTTAATCAATATGATCTTGAATTGGTATTTTAATCGATAGCGTCATCGATATTTGGGCTGATGCATGCGCGGTTTTTATACTCGTTACCGAAGGTATGTGGGTGGGTCGGATGGTGGGAAGGGGAAGGAGGAAGGAGATAGGCGAATGTTGAAGGGGGGAGTGGGAAGGGTTAAGGCCTATTTAAGGCCTGTTTACTCTCGACATAACTTAACATAACATAACTTAAGAGTCAGCTGACTCAATCTACCTTATGGCTCTAAATGCTAGCGTTTACTCTCAACATAACATAACTTAACAGAACATAACTTAATTTTGAACCTGCAGGTTGCAGAAATAACTTAATTCGAACAGTGTTGATTTACGCGAATAGCGAACAGCTGTTCGAAATCAGTCTTGCAAAACGTTAGTCAACTACAATTAAACAACTTATTCAAAATGGATGAGCAGAAGTTAATAATTTTTGTGCAAAACCATAGTTTGATTTAGGACAAAAAGTCAAATGAGTTTAAAAATAACATTAAAATAAGAGCAGTTTGGACTGCAACTGCCACAGAACTTGGTAGCAACGTTGTATTCAAAATGCCCCAACGAGCGGTCAATATATTTTATTTTATTTAACAACACTGCTAACACAATTGTACAGCACTGCAAACTGATTTTTTAAGCTAAGTTATGTTGAGAGTAAACGCATACATTCCTTAAGTTAAGTGAGCTGCCTCTTACGTTATGTTATGTTAAGTTATGTCGAGAGTAAACAGGCCTTTACTCTTGACTTAACTTAACCTAACGTAAGAGTCAGCTGAGAGTAAACAGGCCTTTACTCTTGACTTAACTTAACCTAACGTAAGAGTCAGCTGATTCAATCTGCCTTATGGCAGTCAATGTTAGCGTTTACTCTCAACTTAACGTAACTTAACTTAATTCTGAACCTGCTGGTTGCAGATTCTTACGTTAAGTTCTAAACTTGAACAGTGTTGATTAATGTGTAAGTCAAACAGCTGATCAAAAACTGTGTTGCAAAACTTTAAGCGCTGTTTACAAATTCAAATATGAAAATGGATGAGCATAATTTTATGAATTTAATTGAAAGTCATAGTTTAATTTATGATAAAAAGTCAATAGACTTTAAAAATGACATTAAAAAAGAGCAGTTTGGACTGCAACTGCCAAAGAACTTGGTAGCAACGTTGTATTCAAAATGCGCTAACGAGCGGTCAATATATTTTATTCTGTTTAACAGCACTGCTTACATAATTCTACAGCACTGACACACTTATTTATTACGTTAAGTTAAGTTGAGAGTAAACGCATACATTCCTTAAGTTAAGTTACGTTAAGTTACGTCAAGTTAAGTTAAGTTAAGTCAAGAGTAAATAGGCCGTTAGGGGGAAAATGGAAAGGCTTAAGGTCGGGAGGGGGGAGGGGATTGTGAAGGGTGGGTGGGGGAAGGGGGGATGGTGAAGGGGGGAGGGCAGGTGGTAAGAAATACGATCGATAACTGCTCTTGATAACTTATGTTGGGCAGAGCAACTCTGCTGAACACAAGGCATTTGTCTGGGTTAGGTATGGGTAACAACCTAAACCAGTTGGGAATTACAAGCCCAAACATAAGTAAATGTTTTAAAGCAAACACATTATAGTCTTATTGAAGGATTATAAAGTAGCTTACAAGCGCCTCCTCCGACCTGAAGTTAGTGGGAGGGGGGTTAGTGGGAGAGGGTATGGCTGGTGGTAAGAAATACGATCGATAACTATCATTAGATCGCTGCTCTTGATAACTTATGTTGGGCAGAGCAACTACTGCTCAGCCAATGGTGCGAGGCATTTGTCTGGGTTAGCTACAGGTTACAACATAAACCAGTTGGGAATTACAAGCATTTTTTTCGTGTATTTGGATATAGCTTCCTTTTTAGAATATTTTTAGCTTGTTTAAGCTTATTTTTTCCCAGAATCTCTCAAAACGTGGCAACACTGCTGTACATTTGTGCAAAAAACTGGCTGAGTGCTCCTGTAGCACTTCGGGTGTCGAGCCGACTGGGCGCTCTCGCATTCTTGCTCAGAATTATTTTTGTTTGCGCTTAGATGCGTTCATAGAAATCAAAAAGGTACCGTGTAAGAAACAAACTGGTGTCAACACTTTGCCCATGTATAAGATACTTTCAATATTTTTATACCCTTCACATGTGATCAGGACGAGCTCAGGAATTGATTTCCGTCCGTCCGTCCGTCTGTCTGTTTCAACACGATTTCCGGCCAAACTGCTGAACCGATCTTGATGAAACTTTCACAGATTGCTTAGATCATGTCGGGTTTGTTCACTATGAAATTTCTTCCCGATCGGAGCATTCTACGACATAGCCACCATACAAATTTACCATATCAACACGATTTCCGGCCAAGCTGCAGAGCCGATCCTGATGAAACTTTCACAGATTGTTTAGATCATGTCGGGTTTGTTCACTATAGAATTTCATCCCGATCGGAGCATTCTACGACATAGCCACCATACAAATTTACCATATCCTACTATCAATTGTTGTCTCTGTCGTGCACTTTCAAGTACCTACATGTCAAATTGTTGTTGTTGTCGCACACGAACAAGTAAATGACGCTCAAGAGTAAAAATATTAGCGAAAAATTACCAACAACTGCACAGAAACATAAGAGGGGGGAGCATTGATTTGGCTGTGTGACGGGTATCATAGTCTTGGCATAGCCAAAATTAACTATGCGCCACTATGTTTATGTTAAATTACGTACTAAATAATGCAAAAACTTTGGCTTGCAACACTTTTTAAAAGAAGTTATCAAGAGACAGCAATCTAATGGTTAGTTATCGATCGTATGAAATATGTTATATCATTTGTACAATGGAAAAAAAAAACAGGTAAGAAGGCTCTAGTCGGGAGAGCCCGACTAGAAGATACCCTGAACCCAGTTGCAATAAATAAATTAAATTTATGTAAGACTTTGGTATACTGACTTAGCTTCAATCGATTAAATTCGATATCTCTGGTGTTTCTTGTGTATATCGGAAACCAGAATAGTTATTGATAATTTGAAGCAAACTTGTTCTGCTCATGGTATAGGAGAACTTATATACAAAATCTGAAGTCTCTAGCTCTTGTAGTCTCTGAGATCCACGCGTTCATACAGACGGACATGGCTATATCGTCTCGGCTGTTGATGCTGATGGGCAGACGTCCCTATTCACACGAGGTAGCGCGCCTCTGCCGCTGCCGACTGCACGAAATCACACGTACGCTATAAGCATTGAAAGGTATTTTTAGAACACGGTTGTTCGTTCGTCGTCGGTTGTCGTGCCGAAGCATGCATTAGACTTAAACAAGGCATACTTAGACCCCATTTACACGCTGAAGTTTTTTCATGAAGTTTTTTTTCATTCTGTTTTAAAACTTATTCGGAATTCAGGTCGCATTTACACGCTGAAGTTTTTCAGTGAAATTTTTCCTTTGAAAATGCAACTCTGGTTTAAATTTATGGTCGATAAGCATACACAGTTAACACCAGTTCAATTATTTCTTTCTTCCATAACATTTCTATTAATAATTTATAGACCACAACAATGTATTTACTATTGGCGCTAATATTTGCTTGTTCGATATGTTGTATCAATAACTTTATTTTCATATCAAACACTGTGCAACTCTGTGTTTACATTCTATCGGAATAAGACAAAGCAAAATTAGAAGAAAAATTCACGACTTAACAAGTAGTGCATTTTTGCTTGAAGTTTTACCCTTCTACTCCCCTTGCCTACAAACAAAAGATTCAGAGAGAAAATTCACGAAAAACTTCAGCGTGTAAATGGGGTCTTATGTATATAGGTAGTCTCACTCCGCTCTCTCGTTGCCTTAGGAAAAAAAAATCGTGCGCGTATGCAAGGCATACTTAACCAGGTAGCCGCATTCGCTCTCGCGTCTTGCCTTAAAAAGTGTACACAAAATGAGAACGAAAGAGAGCGAGAGCGAGAGAGCGTTGAATTTCTGGCTTGCGTCAACACAATAAAATGTGTGCGTGCATGCATATACATATTCATAAATAATCGTCCGCGGAGATGCGTCGCAGACAACGCTCGGCATTAGGCAACGCATTAGGCTACCTGCTTAAATATGCCTTGCGCGTATGTGCGTCTCTCACAACGTTCGCAACCAAGGCATACTTAACCAGGTAGCCTTATGCGTCGCGTCGCCATCGTTCTTTTGCCTTATATTTCAGTCTCGAGCCGAGCGTTGTGTGCGACGCATCTCCGCGGACGATTATTTGGCGTTCTGCTTAGTGAGTTTGTTCACACATTTTATTGTGTTGACGCAAGCCAGAAATTCAACGCTCTCTCGCTCTCGCTCTCTTTCGTTCTCATTTTGTGTACACTTTTTAAGGCAAGACGAGAGAGCGAATGCGGCTACCTGGTTAAGTATGCCTTGTTCGCAACAAGACTGAATCGTAAGGCAACAGAAAAAGAGAGCGAGCAAAAGAGCTGGACTACCTATATAAGTATGCCTTGGACTTAACATTGTACTTTAAGTTGAAGGCGAACTATTGACAGGCAAGCACCACGCAGCGCATTAGCAAGAATCAAATCTTTTACAGTTCGCTACAAAATGTTTTTTTACATTGTAAAATCATGCTGCAGTGTTAAGAAGAAGAAATTAGTTCGATTTCATGCAGAAATTGTCATTGTTTGAAAGTTTGCATTGAGATAAGAGCAATGGCACGAAATAAATAAATGAATTTAAAATCTTCTCACCAAATTTGATAGTTTTAGCTGTAAAGATGGGTGAAATAGGTGGATTTATCAATTTGGAGCTATCGAATTCATCGATTTGCCAGCCCCCTAGTCTTCGTTGTACCCCAATCTGGACACTTTATGTGTCGCGGCCATAAATAAAGAGAATTGAATTCTCTAGCTGGAAGGGTGTGGAAAAAAGCTGTTAACATACAGACGGACGGACGGACGCCATGACGGACAGTGCACAAGCCAAATATACTCTTTACCTTCGGTAACGAGTAAAATAAGACCTAAAAAACACTGCTTGTGATAGCATTAGATTTTACAATTTAAAATGTCACACTTAAATCACTTTTAACGTTTGCAATCAAAATTGATTTGACAGCTTACGAGTTATAGCGTCAGGAAGGAAAACACGACTTATTTTTATATATATAGATATTTCTTCGTTTTTAAGATAGATTCACCAAATTTGATAAGAAGATAGCAGTTGGCATCCCACAAAGATCTGTAACAAAATTTTGATGCCACGCCCTAAAACTATGCCCCACACACCTAACCGCCTCTTAAAAACCGGGAATGCGTGTATCTTTTTCGGTTTTTGTACTAGGTAACATTCCCAAAAGATCTGCATCAGCAAATCTTTGAACGCAGCGCACACCCCTGCCGCAACCGCACGTCTTCGCAATCAGGCCTCTTGTTAGCAGTTTTTAAACAGGTATCAACATGGCCGTAGCCAAGGCAAAATTTAGGGGGGGGGGGGGGGGCAAGACCTCAAAAATAATTTTTTTTTAGTTTTTTTCAAAACTTTTAGCATTACATAAAGTATTTTTATATTCTATTAATGTACATTATTATTTTAAGATTAATCGGCGTGGGTTTTCTGCGAACCGATTTAAAACTTCTGCGATAATTTTCGGTTTATTTTCGCTTGCGAATTTCCGGTGAACACTCAGCATGCACAATCCTAAGAAAAGGGTTTTAAATAGTTGATAATATATAAAATACCCAGAAATGCTTACCATGTAGGCGATCTGCACCCATTGTTGACCGTAGCCATGTTTTCACTCTTCTCAAAGTGCTAAGCAAACGCTCGATTGAACATGTTGTGCATGGCAGGGAAAGCATGATTTCTAGAGCAATCTTTGTAGCCAGAAATAAAGCGCCAGCTTCTTCAATGAGTTCTTTAATTTATTCAATTATGTTTTGTACATGCTCTGCACATTGTAAAATGTTTAGGCTAGAAGCCTGTAAGGCATTGACGACGGGCTCTAATAATGCAGAGTACTTGGCAATCAAAAACTCAGGCATGATAAATGTCGGGCTTAAAGTGGCCGAGAAGAGTTGGATAGCTTTACCATTGATTCGATAATTTCCAAGGCATACTTAACCAGGTAGCCGCATTCGCTCTCTTTTTTTGCGCGAGA